>CM035413.1:151930985-152440985 GCA_020310875.1 Ceratopteris richardii
GGTGCATGGTGAAGCAAGGAGGCAAGGTCGTTGCCAAGGGAAGGAAAGAAGGCAGATTGTTCACACTAGATGTTGCATGTTATGTGATGATTGGTAAGAAACGGATTGTAGAGATTGATCTTTGGCACAAGAGGATAGGACATATCAATATTCCCAAGTTAAAAAGCATGTGCAAAGCAAGTTTAGTGTAGGGACTACCAAATCTTGAAGGCCGATGTCTACATGAGTTTTGTGAGTCTTGTCAGCTAGGAAAGTAAGCAAGGAAACCATTTCCAAAGAGTGAGTATAGATCCTCTAAGCTCTTGGAGCTTATACACTCAGATGCATGTGACCCTAGCAAAGAGGCTTCATTGGGAGGAGGCGGGTACTTTGTCACCTTCATTGATGAACTCTCAAGAAAGGTATGGCAATGTATTATCAAGTAAAAATCAGAAGTGTTTTCATGATTTCAAAGGTTTAGGTCCCTTGTTGAGAAAGAATGTGATGCACACATCAAGACACTAAGGTTAGATGGAGGGGTGTTGAAACAAAAGGAGCAAGATTAGAGGATAATTTTGATAATGTGGATATTCACAAAGTGAGCCATTGCTTGGATAATGATAAAGCCATGACTCCTTATCCACTAGGAGTGAAAGGAAGCATAAAAGGACACTCAAGGGAGTTGGAAGATCAAGAAAAATCCATTGAAACGTCAAGAGACAAGGAAAGGGTAAGTGAAAGGTCACACACTCATCTATACATGAAAAGGAGGCACAATTTCATGGCTAATGACTACAAAGAAGGACCGATCAAGTGCCGAGGGAGTAGAGGAGCAGCATCAAGAATTTTGAGCACGAGATCATCTCTATAATTGAGGTTTTGTATCAGTTTCTCACACTAGACCCTCTCTCTCTAGTGAATTGTATGAGACATACTCAACTTGTAACAAATATTTCTCTCTGTGTATAAATCCAAATGAAGTGAATCTTCTCTTGAATAAAAGCTTGTCTTATTTAGTGTATGCATAGCAATTTTCTTAGTGATATCATACTACTACACCAAGATATTTGCATTGCTCTATGACTAGAATTTTTGCACAAGTGGACAGATAGATAATCTATTTTGTAATATTGAATTGCTTGACCTTTACTCATCCAGATTGAGTTTTGTTGGCTTTTTGGAAAGCTAATTGAGTGCAAGAAGCGTGGAAAAATCTTTGAGGCATTAGATTTTAGGAGGTGGGTCAAAATGCTCTATGTCATATACTTTTCAAGAGTAGTCTAGGAAACCTACTTGGGCTCATTGTGCTTTTATTGCACACATAAAGGATTTGTTCTTCAAAATTGGGAGAGTACTTCTCCAAGGAATTCACAATGTACGTGTAGGAAAATTGCATAAAGAGGCACTTTATATGCAGGTACTACACCCCTCAACAAAATATACGGTTGTAGAGAGGAAGAATGGGCATTTGGTTGAGATAGCTATATGTCTCATAAATGAAGATAAGCTCTCATTCTCTTATTAGGTTGAAGCTATGAATGCAGCTTGTTACTTGATAAATAGGATTCCAATAAGTGGTGTGCACAACTTGACTCCACATGAAGTCTATTATGGCAAGAAACCAACCATGGAGCAGCTCAAGGTATTTGGATGTGTTTGCTTTGTTCATGTTCGTAGTGAAGTGAGAAAAAACGTAGAGCCCAAGAGTGAGAAATGTGTGTTCATTGGCTGCTCAAATGAGAAAAAAGGCTACACATTCTACAACCCTCTCTCAAAGAAGCTATATGTGTCAAGAGATGTTGTGTTTGATGAGTCAAGGTCATGGTATGGAGACAAGGGCAAGCCAAAGTTGGATGAAGAGGATCAAGAGTAGTATGTAGACTTTGGTTAATTCAACCTCAAGAGTCAATCACAATCAATGAAGGAGGGGCTTCTACATCTAAGGTACACTCATATGACCACTCTTACACTTATGATTATGAAAGATCATCACCTACTTCAAATTATAGAAGGTTGCAAGAGACTGACTATGACAATAGGGAAGCTCAAGAAGAGTAAGAAGAGGAAGAGCTTGAGGAGGTCATTACGCCTAATGTAAAGCTCAATAGACTCAAGAAGCAATATCCCAAAGGTCAAGAGAGGAGGTCTACAAGGAAGAAGGCACCTCTAGAAAGGTATGCATATGGTTCTTTCATGGCAAAGCACTATGCATACATGATGAATGTTATTGTAGATCAAGAGCTAGATTCTTATGAGGAGGCAAAGACCAAACCAGAGTGGAGGAAGGCTATGTATGAAGATTTCAAAGCTCTTAAGGAGAAAAACACTTGGGAACTAGTGCCCAAGAAGGAAGGCATGAAGATGGTCCAAAATAGGTGGGTGTACAAGACCAAGAGGAATGCAGATGGAAGCTTGACAAGGTACAAGGCTAGACTAGTAGCCAAAGGCTCACACAAACACAAGGGGTGGATTATGAGGAGACTTTTAGCCCTGTGGCAAACAAGGCTACCATTAGAGCTCTCATAGCCCTATGTGCAGCAAGGAGGTGGCGTATCTACCAGATGGACATAAAGAATGCTTTCTTGACTCATGAGTTACAAGAAGAGGTGTTCATGGAACAAACTCAAGGGTATATAGATCCACAATATCCTACCTGTGTTTGTAGGCTGAACAAGGCCTTGTATGGCCTAAAGCAAGCCCCAAGGGCTTGGAATCAGAGGCTAGTGGACTTCTTGAAGAGATGTGTTAAAGCTAGGGGCCTCTGATCACAAGCATGCAGAGGAAGAAGACACATGACGATGACGAAAAAGAGGAAGAAGTTGGTTTCTTTGGCAAAGCAGCTGGGTGTGTACAAAATGCCATTGGCTTTGGCAAGCGTATAAATTGTTTGGCTCTTGTTTCCTCAAGATAACACTAGAATGATCTCATAAGTTATGATTCCACTTATATCTAATTCTAATAATGTTCCCATGCATCTTTTAAAATTGATCTAAGGTGATATTCCGGATGCAAGCACAATACACGCCCATGGCTCTATGACTATAAAACTCCCTGTGACTCTCATTTACAAGAACATCAAAGACACATACGATGACATTCACATAGGCTAGGTCATTCCCTATAGGGTAAGAGTTAAACTTGTTGTAGATGTACCGATCCTCAAGGAACTAATCTTGCCTCTTGAGAAGATTGGGAAGATACCTATACCTTACAAGTCGAATGTCGATGTTGAAATGCTTAAGCTATAACAACTATCTCTGGAATAGACAAGTGCATTGATGCACCTTAAAGTGGAGAACATGAACAAGTTTGATTTGTCCACATCCTTTTGTTCTAGTGGTTGAGTCTTCAGTCTCTTGATGCGGAGGTTCAGAGTTCAATCTCTGGACTAGACATGTAATGGCTTTGGCCAGACTAAACTATTTGAAAACAGTTGTAATTTTATCTAACCTCTCCTTTGTGAGATAGGGGGTTCCGGTGTGGGAGCGAATGGTGACGACTTGTTGACCAATTCAGTCGACTCGCTAACGGCGCACACAGGGTGCTTGGAGCAAGCTCAGGTGAAACGTAACTCAAAAGAAATATATTAAATAATGCATTATGCCTTAAGATTTTAAATAAAAACTCAAAGAGAATTAATTAGATCATATATCATATCATGCAAGAATGAAAGGATATCTTTATATCTTAACAAAACCTCAGTTCACAAGGTTCAACAAAAGGATATGAAAGATCTCAATCTTAATATTGCATGTACACCCTTGAATCTTTTGAAGAAATACTCTCTTAGTTGGGAAATGTTTATGTTCACCAAATTAATGAGTGTAACTCTTCCTTGAAGTCAATACGAATCTCAATCTTTGGAGTAGTTGGATGAAGAGTAGTTGGATGAAGATGTGGAAGTGACAAAGATGTTTTTGGCACTAGGAATATGATCAGAAATAAATTGTTATAGATGCATTGAAAATATTTCTCTTTTTTACTGATTCTATAATTTAGAAAAACATTCTACTTTGTCCTTTGTGAGAATCGATGAAACAAAATTATATTCACAATCTATCTATCACTTTTTCTTTTATTAAGCTGACGATTTTTATTTTTATTTTTTATTTTTTTTTGAAGCAAACAAGAGAGTCTAGAAAACAATATTATGTTTCTTAAAACCGTATGTACGCTGAAAGGAAAATGGAATGCAAATATTCAAGTTTATTTAGTTTATGAGAAAGTAGTGCCAAGGCTTTAATTAATTATTTACTTCTAAAATGATGTTATGCATGTATGCCATAGTTGTCTTTCAAGAAAAGTCATACAAGAACTGATATCCGACGATAGATAAAATATGCCGTGATAAAATAGGAAGAAGTATGCATCCATCCATACCTCAAATCCTCAGTATTTTCTTCAACTGCAAGTCCACTAGAAGTAAAAAATCTATTGTTCATGAATGTAAACTTCTTTCAGATAAGATTGTTATAATATGATATGACCTGTCATAACGGAGGAGTTTCATACAAATTCCATGTTCAGGCTTTTCACTAGCTTGGAAAGCTTACATAATCACCATGTATATCTCAAGATCATCACTCCATTTTTGTAGCACATACCGAATATATAGTCAAATTTTGGAAGCTTTGCTATATTTAAAAGTGAAATGAAAGAAGCAAATCATAGTCTCTATAATCGTAAGGATATGACTTTGTTGTATGCTATTACACAACAGTTCAAAACGACAAAAGAAAATAACTAAAGATATATATACATTTTCAGAAAAAGGATCGTAAGTAATCTACATATGAGTCACATCATCACAATCGTACTATTTCACACTTATTCACTTGCGACTCTCTTCCTAATGAAACCAAAGCATTAGAATGACCGAATACATGTCAGAGTGATCAGAAATGTAGGGGAGTTTGAATGAGGAGATTTATGTTTCAACGTTATCGAAATTCGAGTCTATGTGGCTGTATATGCAAAGTTGAATTATCACAAAAGTAAATCAATAGCCAGTTGAACACATGATTTACTTCACATGCACATATGTCCGCAACTACACAAAACCTATTCTTACACATATCATGTTATGATGCAGAGAAGATTTTAATGAAGTGCAATCATATACATCAAGAATTAGAAGTAGAGTCCCTAAGAAAATTTATCTCACGCAACCTTAACAACCACTACATTCTAAGCAAGAACAATATTAAGCATTAGCAATTCATGTCATCCAAAAAACTTGGAAGTGCATCCTATACACAGAAAATGAACAATACGCAAACTTAGTGACGCAATGAAGAAAACAAACAAGAATCTTGATCATTAAGCAGATTAAAAGAAAATGACAAAATGCATAGACACCTACATAAACTGAAAGTATTAGTTTCAATCTTGCCAGTTAGATCAGAATCTCAAGAAGAGTGGTCATACTAAATTGCAATTTAATATCAAGCTATTGCGAAACTATACAAAGTTCATGCATGCGGGCTTTCATATGTAGAAGTAATAAGTAGATAATATGTACACCACAGCAGTGTCGCACAATAAGGAGAAACTGAATCATAATGAAAAATACCTCCTCGATGTATTAAATCATACAAGGAAGACACGATGAAGTTGGGAGCCGACAAAGGACACATGCGGACGTCTTTGATTGAGATCAGCAACGAAATTCATCTAGATGAGCAACAGCAAAATTCTCCATCTTCGATAGCATATGCCGCTTCAGAAAACGATGCGTAGTATAATGTTAGCTCTCCTTCAATAGTCTGTCCTTCCGCAGTTTTCCGTTGTCTATCTGCTCCAACTCTTCCTCCTTTTCTGTAGCGTCTCCTCCTCCATGCTGATGGACCCCTCCATTACGAAGGCCGGCTGCATAGCTGTTGACGGACTTCTCTCCTCCAAATCATCCTTTCCCAACTCATTCATAGCATTGCCACTTCCTAAAATTGATGGATAACTCGTCCGAGAGAGAGCCACCCAATCTCTCCTCCAGCATTAATACTCGAATTCCATCAGACAGCTGCGATTAAACATGTCACCTATATTATGCTCCTTCCTTTTTTTCCGTTCTCTGCATATGCAAGTCAAGTCACCTTTCTGCATGATCATGCGTACACCCTTGACCTCTAGCCACCTCTGAAGTTAACTCGACTTTTCTCAAACGTTCCAATTAAAGGGAATAATCATTACAAATATCTCTTCTCATACAAATGCTAGACATAAGCATTACACACGAAATGCAAATAGATATGAATAACAAAGTTCTCAAGACATTACTTCCTTTGCAATCATCACACAAATCATCATATCATCCTTCATTGGATTTGGCCCAAAAAGTGAGTGGAAATAAATATTTTTATGATACCTCGAATCTCTACATGTTGTAAGGTGAAAGAATTCACTTCGATGTGATTCAAAATCCGTTCAATGCTTGAACCTCTATGCAATAGTACAAGAGAAGATATGATTCTACTTGAGCTTGACATCGTGAACCTTTGTTCTAAACAATGATCTGATTTGAGGCAGGAAGAAGCGAAAGTAGAGATGATAATCTCTACGACACTCACCTCCACCAAACATGTGCTTCCTCCGGATGCACCAACCTGAGAATAAACCTCCTTTCTTCATAACATCAAATCTTGATTTTCATGTCATTTTTAACAAAATCCTACAAGTGCATGGGTAAAAAAAATAAAGTGCCTTATGCACGGCCATGTATTGGCCCTATTTAAATGCACACTTTGAAATGCATAGAGAACAAATATGGTGCAATGAACAAGGTAAAAGGCTTCGGATGGTGAGGATTGTGCACTCACTCACATACATAGCAATGTGAATATACATAAAGCCTTAGACCATCTCTTATGTGCATGGGTACCACTCAGTTTGTGCCTCAATGCATGGTCATATAATGTGACCCTACCACATATATACTTTAAGTGCATAAGAAATATAATGGTGCAATAAAAGAGGTATTTAGCATTTAATGACAAGGCTTCACACTCAAATTGATGTCACTAGCTTTACATATATATAACTCATTACAAGTGCAATCAAGCGTGCACCTACGGGTTTAAAAAATACTTGTGCTCTCTACATTTCATTTATGCATGTTTTAGATGCATGAAGGAAAAACAAAATGGTGCGAAAATCGAGGTTTTATGCTATCTAAGCAAGGAAACTCTCAATACTCACAATTCCACTCTCTTACAGATGCAATCGCTCTTTCTTACTCATAACTACACTCTCTCTATTCTCTCAAAACTTTATTCATTAACTTTTCAATGATGTTTACCAATTTATCTAATGTGCATATGGACGTGCTTCTATTGGTTTAAAAGATGTGTTTTCTACACATTTGTAGATGCATACTTGGTGTGCAATGCATCTCAAAATAGGTGCAAGAAAGATTTAGGTTAATAGGAGAACTAAGAAAAAAGACAAGGATTTTCTGATCTTCACTTCACTTCCCATTTCCATTGTCTTTCTTCGATCTTCTCAATCCATTCAAAATCCCTGAGTTGCAATTAGCTTCAAGTCTTCACCTGTACTTATAAACTCAAAAAACAAATCAGTAGCATCACATTCAAAACTCTTTAGTAGGTATTTAAAATTTTAATACAAGACATCAAATATTTCTTACAGAGATAACTCATTAAACTTCCATCAGATCATATCTTTTTTGATAAGGGAGAAAAATAAAAAACTCCCATCATATCATATCTTTTTTGATAAGGGAGAAAGATAATAAACTCCCATCATTTCATATCTTTTTTGATAAGGGAGAAAGATAATAAACTCCCATCATTTCATATCTTTTTTGATAAGGGAGAAAGATAATAAACTCCCATCATTTCATACATTTTTTGATAAGGGAGAAAGATAATAAACTCCCATCATTTCATATCTTTTTTGATAAGGGAGAAAGGTAATATACTCCCATCATTTCATATCTTTTTTGATAAGGGATAAAGTTAATAAACTCCCATCATTTCATATCTTTTTTGATAAGGGAGAAAGATAATAAACTCCCATCATATCATATTGTTTTATGTTTTTGGTTTTGACTTGTAAAAACATGCTTATTTCTAAACAAAAATTTAAACATACATCACTTGAGATTGCCGCCGTTGTTCACGTCAAGTTCAAATGTCGGAGTGAGTTATGATGGCTGGTGGATCAAGACAACCGTCTCGCTAACGGCGCACGCCGGGTGCTTAGAGCAAGCTCAGGCATCAAGAGACTTAAAGGTGAATGGGCTTCAATACATGGAAACTCAAGAGGATTGATTATCTTAATTAACACAACATTCATGTTTAATTCGTAACATCATCTTCAATACTCAAAAGAAGATAATTAGATCCGTCAAGTCAAAGCCATAATAGAAGTCTTGAATTGAGTTTTTCTTTGCACAATAGGGTATGTTTAATGACAAAAGAAACGTAATTTTCAGGTTCCAAAGTAACAACCACAGATTTTCTATTGAATATAATTTATGTATAATTTATTAAATAAGTATAAGTTGGCCCGAATTTTATAATATAACATGTGATTTATCTTTCTTGGCAGACTATGAAACACATTTAATAAAACTCGATGTTCAACGTTTGCCCCTTTCAATTCCTCAATAGTTAGATTCAATTCATAATGATAACCATGCAATCAATTTCTGCAATTGGAACGTCTAAGATGAAGCGGATCCCAAAGGTAAACAGAAAAGGTTTTAAAGAAATGGCAATTCAAGAAATTGGATTAATGCAAATTTTTCAAAGACTTTTTTAGAACAAAAATCAATCTTAGTATAAGCTCATAGGTCATTAATCATTTAATTGGAAATTCTAATTCATCAAATTTTAGCAACTCGTGAAACAGCTTCAATGTATTTATTGGTCAATTCAAACTATGTAAGAAGCATGATAGTGGATCACATAAAGAACATCGATCGGGTGGGCAATCATCATAGTATGACTGATTATATGCAACTAATGTAGAGTGAACCGTGGTCATTTGATAGCAAATCAATGGTTTTTTCTTATCCACTATGAAATCATGTGACGATTGCTTGCCAAGATCATCTCTTGGACCTGTTGCAATAAGATCAGAAATGGCAGCCTACTTCAAACATGTATGCAAGCAAAAATTACTCCTTACTCATGAATTCACTCTATGTCATAAAAGAGAGCGAAACAATTGATCATCGCAATTTTATTTAACAAAAATCATCATATGTAAAAGGAACAATCATTGTTCTTTTAGTATTCCATTCAATTGTAATGCATAGAATTACGTAGAAGTTGACATTCGTACCCAAAAATGAGGAATGACTTTCGATTTAGAATTCTGTACGTTTAAAAGCGACACAGAATAACTTTCACTATTATAATTTCTTACCTATATCATCATCCTCACACCTTCATTATTGAAAACCAGAAAAAATATTCCAATTTATAGTATACGGTGAGGTAAGGTAATAAAGCAGAATTGAAGTAAATCGCACTCAAAGATTCGTTAGTGAAAGTTCTATTTAATTGTGTTTATTGCGCATACGTTTTTTAAAGACACAAAGATGCTTGACATGATTGGCTGTTAACAACTTCAGTGATGTAGGCGTTAAGATTTTATCAAAGTTTTTCAAAACAAATTTGCTGAAATACAGGCATATACAGTGACAACAAAACACTCTTTGCTTCATAGAACATATACACAGATATCATCGCTTCGAAGGGTATAAAATTGAGAATTAAAACACAATATGATTCGACTGTGTAACAAATAAATGACATGGTCCCTATCGAGTCAGTATATAAAAAATTCGTGCAGATCAACGTTAAAGGAATCGAAAATTTAATGATGCATAAGTATTTATTCAAAACATGTGCATAAAACAAAACTCTATACCTTCACCATACGCATATCACTATTCACTTATAGATTTACTTTACACAGACCTTCCGTAACTGACGCCCGCGCACCATCCCTCTTTTCTTGTTTGCTAGAAAATAGTGCAATGCTTCCGCAAACTTTGATCATGGAGAAGAGCGCAGCAGGTCGTCAGATTTAGTCCTTGACGTTTCCCCGCAACGGACCCATCCATGGATTCTCTCCTCAGAGTAAACTGATAATCGATCTTCTCCCTTTGTCGTCAAGTTCTCCTCAGATATCTCCGACTCACAACCCGTGAATTGCCCAAAATTATCTCGTACAAATCTGTCAAGTAAGAAACGATGAAGTCGGCCCTCCTTCTGTGCGTGAGATCTCTTCTGACAATTGATATAAGCGCCCCTCGTCTTCTCAGAGATTGACGATTCTTTCCGAATAATCTGTCAAGCTCAGTGTCCTTCGTCAAAATACATGCCTCCCCCCAGAGCATCAGTGCCCGATTCAGATGTGTAATTGGCCTCCTTCCGCGTTTGTGTCTGTCCTCATTTGTATCCTTCAACCGCCAGAGATCTCCGCATGCGTCTGTCATGCATATGATGCCACCAAACTTGCCTGCCATTTCACCATCAGTTGGACTCCCTCTCCTCAGTCGTACATGCACTCCTTCTTTATTTTCTTTTTCTCTTTTTTTTTTTCTTTCTATTCAAAAGTGTGCATTAATGGCTATCCATGCTATCATTGGAAACATGTTGCCTTCTTTCCCCTTGTGAGTCCACAAGATGCGTAATTGATAGTGTTAATTTTCACTAAATCTTCTTGAGACATCCCAAGAATGATCATAATGAATGGTTTCCACATTTCCTTTGAGTTTTCCTGCTAGATATAAGTGATTCCCAGACCTTCACATGCTTTATTTACATATCATATGGTGGTCAACAATTAATACAGCTTGCCAAAGTAACCTGGTAAGTATATAGAAATTTGGTGGTTTTCCACTGGACCTCGTGCAATCAGAAAAGTAGTGATGAGCAAGATCAACTGCTAAATCTTTAGTTGTCTTTCCTTGAGTTCCATCAAAGAATCCACTGCCGATCCTTCTTCATGCCTTCAATAATTCTATTCATTAGTTCGACAATTCATATGTTAAAATAAAGGATTGGGATATCCAGTTGGGGAGAGAGAATCTCTCCGACACCGGTGGGTACTATGCCCATTCACCTGTATACTTGTTCTTTCGAAGTTAAAGATCTGGAGAGAAGGCACTTCCCGAACCTCCATTTTAACAAAATAATAATAATAATAATAATAATAAGTTTGACCTAGGATTAAACATGCTAGAATATCGTTTCTCTACAATAGATACAATGATTGTGAATGCTACATGAAGCAAAGCAGCCAGGATCGAATGGCATGTGGTAATGATGTTTGAGACACCTTTCTTATTTAAAATGAAGGATTTTGGATGAGCTACTTGGGATGTCATCCAAAAACAAGAGAGCCCTTTGTGCGGATACTCTTCGGCACACACACAAAGAGAGAGGGGGGGAGGGGGGAGAGAGAGAGAGAGAGAGAGAGAGAGAGAGAGAGATGAGGGACGGTGTTGGATGTTGGAGGAGATGGATGGATACCTCAAGGAAGTGAGGTGGTACTGCTAAACCTACTTTATACCTGCCCTAATACACTTCAAAGTTATATAGTAGGCCTTTTTTCTTGAAAATGACACCAATAAAGTACCTATGTACTTTGGAGTCAATGCTTGTAACATTTGAAGCAAAACGAACTACTTCATGAATAGCTAGTGTCACAAAACTTGCTATTTTAGTCCATACACTCATTGGTTCTTTTGCTCAGAGCTCATAGTATAGTAACAATTGATGAAACTCCTTTTGAGGAAATTCAATTAGCTTAGGTAGCTAATGATTGCAAGTGGAATCATCTAAAATGATAGACTATGCTCTAAGAAATAAGTTTAGCAATCCAAACCTTACCCCCGACTTTTTAGGGACTAATGAGTAAATGACTAGTGAGCACTTTGATGATGATTTCTCTCTGACGGCTAAACCAAATGCTTTGAGCTTTTGGTATCACAAAATAGACTTCAAGAAGGTTTCAACAAGCCAAAGATTATAAAAAATGGTTGAGTATTGAGTGAGCTATGACCAGAGAAAGTTGTTGGGCATCCTCCACAAAAGCTCCAAATTTAATGAACCTAACATGGAAACCCTTTTCCACTATCTGTCCAACACTCATCAAATTCTTTGTGATAGTAGGTACATAAAGAACTCTGCTCAATAGATTCCTATTCCCATCAGAAGTTTTGACATTTCCTACCTTGACCACTAAATGATTGGTATCATCACCTGTGTGCACTTGGTGCTTTCCCTTGGGCTCTTCAAGATAAAAAAGGAGAGCTGCATTGCCTGCTACATGGTTTGAACAGCGTGAGTCAATATAGAAGAGGTGCTCATCATTCATACCTTGTTTTTCAAGTCATTTTGATAATGAGAAGAGAATCCTCTTGATCCTCTATATAGTTGTTGAAGTCTTTCCTTGATTTATATCCTCCTTGATAGTTGTTGTTGTTGTAATTGTTATTGTAGCCATGGTTGTAACCTTTATTATGGTTGATCTTCATCTTGATTGTGAGTAGCCACCTCTTTGAAATCCTCTTCCTCTCTGGTTCTTGAAGTTCCTATAGCACTCATCTATTGTGTGATTAGACAGTCCACATATATTGCATGGGGAAGAGTTGAAAGGTCTCCCCCTACCTTGCTTACCTCCTCTGCCCCTGCCTCTTGAATTCCTACCTCTCCCTTCATAGTTAGCTTGAGGCATAGTACCTTCATCTTCAACTTTCTTGCTCTTTCCTTTATCCTTAGACTTTCCTTTATCTGTATAGAGGGCAAAAGAATTGTTACCTCTTGATGGTTCACCATTTTTGTTGAGCTTGGCCTCGTGGGTGAAGAGTTGCCCCATGAGAGTGGTTAGATCACGAATTTGCATATCCATATAAAGATCCATTGCAGTTGTGAAAGATTCCCACTTATCATCTGCCTTGATGCCATTGATTATCTATATCACTATTTTCTCTTCTTCAATCTCCTCTCCTATAATTGCCAATTGATTAGCTACATCTTTCATCTTAGTCAAAAACTCTGAAACATTCTACTTAGGTTGCTTCTTTTGAGTAGTAAACTCCATCCACAATTGATTTTTCCTAGCTCTTGTATTGGAGGAAAAATATGAAGATAGAGTATCCCAAGTCTCTTGGGAAGTTTTGCAATTCCTAATATGAGGAAGAAGGAGGTCAAAAATAGAGTTAAGCAAATATGACCTGGCTAAATCATCTTTGGCACACCATGAGTTGAGTCTTTCTTGCTCCTCTCTTGTAGGTTGATCTTTGCTTCTGAATATGGGCATCTCCTCATCTCCTGATATGTATCCATAGAGATATTGTAGATATGATACAAATGAGTTGTGGAGGACTTCAATCACATCGAGATAGTGCAATGTATGCTTATGAAATCAGCTAAAATCTCTATCTAATTGTTCTACTACCCCATGACCAGAACAATAGTGTCTATATATGCTTTTTGATCTTGATGGTGGTTGGACCTTCTACTTATAAGGGAGTCCTAATTTTTAGGATCAATTTGAATTTGAATTTGAAGTAATTTTTCTTGACTTTTGGATCCCTTCGATCATGAGACTCTTTCCATCTCTTACATTTGTCTTTTGAGCGAGAAATCAATTGAGCATAGCTCAAGCTCTTAGGCTTGCACCATGCACCAACATAGTTTGGTTCTCTCAATCTATAAAAAAACTCTCTGATTACTCTTCTGTAATTCAAATATGTTTGGCCCTTCTTAAAGACAAACCTGGTGTGCTTTGAAAATCATATCTAAGCCTTCTGATGTAGGATCTCGTAAGACTAATCCTCGATTTGAATGGGAGATTTGGATGCCAGGATACAAGGGGATGGAATAGGTTATGGCTTGAGGTGTGAATGAGTTTGAGATGTGAGTTCCATGATTTTTCGTTTGGTTTCCTTTACATTACCTTCTAGATTTACTAGCATTTTTTACCACTTCTTTTGCTCCATCTTTGATTTCTTTCCATGCTCAATGCTTTTACTAGGTTCACCGCACTCACTAGAATCTCATGTTGTTGCATGTTCTACTAGTTTATGTTGTTGTATTTCTTCTTCTTCGGTAACTACTTGAATAGGAGCTAGCTTAGCAAGACTTCCAAATCATCAAAAAGCATCAATTTTGGCTCAAAATTCAACTGAAATTTTTTTGTCTATCAATTTGTTGAGCACTATAGACTAGTCTCCCTCAATGGAGGGTTTCTTCTATGATAGAGTCATCTACGTGATAGGATGGTCTAGCAAGATATAGGAGGTCTATCAACTCTTGGTACGTTATAACATAGTGGTTTGTCATGATAGATGAGGCCAACCATGAATCTAGTTTTTCATGATAGAGTGATCTATCATGATAATTGATGGTCTATCGGTGTGCTTTGTCTTGATCAATGGAATTTGTTTATTTTTAGTATGTTGTCATAGAGTGGTCTCTTGTGATAGATGAGCTTATCACATATCCTTTGTGTCACAATAGAATGGTCTATCGTGATAGAAAGGACATGGTGGTCCATTGGAATGCTTGTTCATGATAAACGGGGTTTATGGCAACAGAGTGCTCTATCATGATAGAGTTTGTTTAGCATGCTAGATGGTTTTCGTGGTGATAGAGGGGAGAGTTACTTGATTGGTCTATCATGATAGAAGAATCGTGTTGAGATATATGGGTTATGTGGCAATAGAGGATCTCTCTCGTGATGTTTGGTTTGTGGAGATAGGTGACGATGTATCACAATGGACTGGTCTATCTCAACAGAGGGAGTCTATCATGATAGACGACTTTTGTCATGGAGGTCCATGTGTCATGATGGACAGGACCTATCGCAATAGGGTGGTCTACTCAATAGAGGGTCTTTGTTGCGATAGTGCAAGTCTATCATAGGCTGGTCTACTGTGATTGAGTGAAAAACGCAAAGTTTTCCTTATGTGTCTGGTGCATTGGAAGGCACTAAGAAGGCCTATCCTGCTGTGCTAATGCAACTCAAGAAGGTCAAAGTTTTTGGTCAGTTGTGATAGACCAAACATGTTGTCCTAGTGAATGTGCTAATGCAACTCAAGAAGGTCAAAAATTTTGGTCAGTTGTGATAGACCAAACATGTTGTCCTAGTGAATCTCAGTGCAAGGAAATATATTTGGCGTCCAAAGAAATAAAATTCAGAAGAGAATTCATGTTGTATGACTGTTCTCAGCACACGCATGGATGAATCTCTATGCGAACGCAACGCTAATCTTGATTATTAGTACAAACATCCTTCTTTTATAATGAAGCAGATCAAGTTTGCAGAATCATATTCAACCTGTTTGACTATTGGAGGTTAAATAGAACGGATTTCAAGGCATTCACGATGTTGAATATACTCTGATTTGGATTGTATCCTTACACAAAACCAGGACAAGTAGATGGTAATTTTATTCTCTATTTCATTGCGACCCTTTGAATATAAACGACTCAATAGAAGTAATATGATTCAAAATTTATTACTTTGGCATGCTCAACTCCACCACGTAAATATTTTATCCTCTTGAGTTATCTCTACACTCACAATATTCAGATATCTTGATCATACTTTGGCAACTTGAGTATAGATTTTGCCTTATAATTGAGTGTATACTGTGTTGAACATACTTTGGCAACTTGTGCATAGATCTATGGAGGAGGCAATACATAAAAAATCTACGTATATTACATTCAATGCAGAGGAGGCAATACATCAGAAATATAAGTGTATGACACTCCCTTAAGAGGAATGTTTCCAATTGTTATTGTGGTGGCTACTCTCAATGGTTGATGTCACAACTTCCCTCCTTTTTTTAGAAGCTTTTTGTGAGCTAGACAACGTGCATGTTATTTGTTTTGCATCAACTTGTTCTTGTTGATGTTCCAAAGTACCTATTGGGTTTTATTGCACTAACCACAATCCTACAAGTTCTACTTTACATATCCAAAGAGCTAGGGTTGGTCCTACACTAGTTTGCTGGACCAACTTCACCCCTTGAAAACTCAACTTTTCAAGCCTCTCCAAGCTTCTCCAACTTCTTTCACCTTTGGATAGTAAACCTTTGAGGCCTGAGAAAAATTAATGAGTGCAGAAGACCCACGAAATGGGCAATGTTTTGTCAATGATGGAATGTATCAACTAACCAAGAGCGCGTGCTTGTGCAAATCTGTTCAAAGCAACCGTCAATAATAAAATAGAAGTACGACATAAATTAGAGGTATTGTTCTTCTTGATTGCAATAGGACCCTTTAAATATAAACGAATCAATAGAAGTAATAGAATTATAAGTTTACGTAAATATTTCACGTTGATTTCATGCTTAATTATGGGCGTCCCATAATACTCATATTAGTATATACCCACAAGCTATTACAAACACCTTTAGCGACATAAGCGACCCTTACAACAACATTCAATGCCGACGAGATTAGGTGGTACTGTATATTATAGATTAGGCTTGATGTCTTATTGGTTTTTGCTGTATATTTAAGACTTTCAATTAAGAAATTGGATTTATCTCCATGAATTTAAGGTAAGCTTGATAGAGTATTGTTTCCATTAAGGACTCAAGAACATGATTGTAAATTTAGATTTCTGTCCCATGGATACATACCATCCAGTGTAGAATAATTCGATCCATATGATCGACGTTAAAATGATCATTATTCATCATTTTCATGAATCGGGAGTTGTGTTGCTAGCCACAAATCTCATCTCTCTCTCTCTCTCTCTCTCTCTCTCTCTCTCTCTCTCTCTCTCTCTCTCTCTCTCTCTCTCTCTCTCTCTCTCTCTCTCTCTCTCTCTCTCTCTCTCTCTCTCTCTCTCTCTAAATCATCATCATCGATGGAACTGCCTATTGATTCTAAGGCATCTGCAATCTCTTTTACCTTGAAGATGTAACCATTGATTATGCTATTTCAAATCTTCCTTAAATTGTGCAAATTATTCTTGAGTTTAATTTTCTAATCTCTATGGAGGCGGAGTACAATCTCTCCAAAGCCTCCCACATCTTCTCGGATGAGTCCAAGTCTTGGATGTGACCTATCATGCTATTAATAATGTGGTTAGATAAGATGAATATGACTCTCCTATCTCTTTCAATCCACTCATTCACTTCCCTCTCTTGTGCTTAAGCAAATGGATATACATATTGAGGTCTAGGCTCAAATCCACTAACCCATTACTTTTACCTCAAATGAATCCAAAAAACGTAATCCACATAATCCAAATGAATCCACCTCATTTAATCCAAATAATTGAAATGAATCCGCATCATTTAATCCACTTAATTCAAACAAATCCACATCAATTATAACACATAATTCAAATGAATCCACATCATTTTCCACTTAATTCAAATCAATCCATATCATCTAATTCGCATATTTCAAATAAATCTACATCATTTAATCCACCTAATTCAAATGAATCCACATCATTTAATCCACTTAGTTCAAATGAATCCACATCATTTACTCCATATAATCCAAATGAATCCATGCAATTTAATCCACATAATTCAAATGAATCCACATAATTTAGTCCACATATTTCAAATGAATCCACATCATGTAATCCACTTAATTCAAATGAATCTACATCATTTAGAAATCATTTAATCCACTTAATTTAAATGAATCCACATAATTTAATCCATTTAATTCAAATGAATCCACATCATTTACTACATATAATCCAAATGAATCTACGTCATTTAATCCACAATTCAAATAAATCCACATAATTTAGTCCACATAATTCAAATGAATCCACATCATTTAATCCACTTAATTCAAATGAATCCACATCATTTAGTCCACATAATTCAAATCAATCCAAATCATTTAATCCACTTAATCGAAATGAATTGAACTAGGTGGTACTGTATAGTATAGATTAGGCTTGATGTCATATTGTTTTTTGCTATATATTTAAGACTTTCAATTAAGAAATTAGATTTCTCTCTATCAATTTAGAGTAAGCTTGATAGAGTATTGTTTCCCATTAAGGACTTAAGAAACATTGTTGAAAATTTAGATTTATGTCCCATGGATATGTACCATCCAGTATATAATAATTCGATCCATACCACCGACATTAAAACGATGGCATTATTCATCATTTTTGTGAACTAGAAGTTGTGTTGTGACCCACAAATTTTCTTTTTTATTATCTGCATCCTCTCTGTCTTTAATTTTGTTTTAGTTCGGCTTCTGATGAGAGCTTCTTCTATAGTTTTGTTTGCCTTCAAAACGTGATGTGCATAAACGTTTTCATCTCGGAGGAAGTTTATTTTAATAGTCATTTTTTCACTAGGAAAACGAATCATCATAAGACCCATCATATAGTTCCATTTTTTTTCTGTCTACATACATTGCTAGTAAGAGTTCATACATTGTTACAATCGGATTTATTTTCTATTTTCAACAAAAAAAGAGACTGGAGCACGTATAATACTGTCGAGAAGAATACTACTAGTGAAATTTTCTTTCTGATATTGAAACCGAAAGAAGCTTGGTAATGGATATACGTAGGAGCATAGTGGTGGCAAAAATATTAGCAATAGTGATGACCTTTGATACAGGCAAACATCTAGCTCTTCCACGGTCACGAGGCTTTCACTAGGAGATAAGAACATTCCCAAACCAATCACACTGAGAGATCTATTTTGTCTTTTTTTTACAGAAAAACCTTAGTTAATCTCATGTGTTCATGAAGGATCTCCAACGGCTCCCAATACTCATGAATCCAATACAAGAAATTCATCAAGTGTGGTATCTTAAAAATAGTATTTTTATATTAAAAACCACTAGTGGTTTTTTTTGTCCTCAATACCAGAGAAGATTAATTTTAATCCCGAAAAATTAGGGATCCTTACAAGGCCCATGCAGGGCTCACTTTTTCCCCTAATGATGTGGAAAAATATTGAAACCTTTTTAGAATGAAATAAGACACTCTCAGCTATTCACAATATTTCATGACTACTTATTTGGATACTCCTACATGGAGAACCAAGCTCTACAAGATAGAATAGCTATTGCTAGAGTTGTTTGCCTATGCAAAAACAGACACACCTTCATTGTTTGCAAATTCACTCACATCGCACTTACATGAAAATCAAGACATTTATACCACACTTAAACGAAGCTATTAGACATCAAAAACAAGAAAGGCCATCTTCAATGGATACCGAAAGGAGTTACAACTAAAACAATATCATGTTGGAAATTAGATCACTTCATATAGAGGGAGTGAGGAATGGATAATGACAAACAAGTATAAGCTGACAAAATGACTAGCTCAATATAGGGGCTCCATGTAGCCACTTCCTTACAATATAGAGGTGTTGGGAATCCACTCACGACTTGGATTCATACACATATGGGCTATAGAAATGTAATGCTATAATTATCGCAAGAATATCTTAATCAACCACTTAACATTCTGGTAAGCTATGACTTAGGAAACTGGTTAAAACTTCTATGTAGCTGAAATTCCTCATATGAAGCCCCAAAATGATAGGTCCAATTTTCATGCATGCCCTTGACCTTTTAGATATAGTTGAAGGGTTGATTTGTAACACTCCCACTCAAGCCTTGAACTTCTAGTTTGGTGACAAATAAATGGCCCTATGCAACTTTAGAAGATTATATGCCTTCATAACTTGTTTTCCACAATGACCAACAGTCATTGTTTTGACTCTAACTCAAAAGCTACACGTAGGAAAATAATGAGACTTTTTGGAATGAAAGCATGCATGGTCATCTATCTCAAGAACTTTAAAACTCTTCATTTGGATACTCCTACATAGGAAACCAAGCTTTACAAGATAAAGTAGTTGTTTTTGTTATCTACATATGTGCAAACACACAACTTCACTATGTGCAACCTCACTTATAGCTCTCACTTAGAGGAAAATCAAAAACTTTATACCAAACTTAGTAGAAACTATGGGAAATCAAACACCAATCAAAATGGATATTGGAAGCAGTTACAACTAAACCAATATCATCCTCAACACTTGCTCACTACATATAGAGGTACTCAACAATGGACAACTAGATAGAAGTATAAGCTAAAAAAATGACTAACTTAGTAGGGAGGCTATGTGTAGAAAATTCCTTACACTCTAAAATAGCTTAGGAATAGATTAACGGTTGTGGAATTCCACTTATGACTTGGCTTCATACATAAATAGGCTATCAAAAAGTGCTCCTATAATTTTGCAAGAATCTCTCAGTCAACCTCTTAACATTTTGGTAAGCTCTAACTTAGGAAAGCCACCAAAACTTCTTGGTAGCTGAAATTTTTTATATGAACCTCCAAATGATAGGTCGTTTTGTCATCCACTCCCTTGATACCTTAGGTATGGTTCAAGGCTTGAATTTTAACATGCAAGAAGCAAATGTGCCATCAATCTTGGCAAGTAAATCTGGTAAATCTCAAAAAAAGTGTCCCTAACTTATATTAGCATAACCACTATACATATCAAAGAGATGAAAAAGTGATGCATGCCATTCATGATCATCACATTCTTAGCTTTGGATCTCTGCACAATGAGAACCAGCCTCTACAAGACAGCATGCCTTGAGGAATATTTCATATTCTTCATGATGAATGATGGTCGTTGCATATTAGGTAGATTAATTTATTATCTCTATACCCACAAGCTAGTGTTGGTACAAGATCCAACGAGCAATACATCAACAAGGTACATCTATTTCATGTTTCAAAGCAAAAAGAGTAAGTTACAAATTGGATCATTCTGTATAGTATACATTAGGTTTGATCTCATGTTAGTTTTTACTATATATCTATGACCTTTAATAAAAAAGCTATATTTCTTTCTCAAGGATTTAGGATAAGCTTGATAGACTAGTGGTTTTTCTTTTTGTTTTGGGGAAAAAGTCTTGCATTTCCTAGGAAATCTTTACGCAAAAAAAGCTTTAACGTTCAAAATTCTAAACTTGGAAGAAAAACCATGTTTTATGTTTGTTCTCAACACACATGAATCAAGCTCTATCTCAGTTCATGACTATTTCTGATCCTCAGTAAAGGCATCCTTCCATGATAGTCAAGCAGATGAAGATTAAACAATGACGCTCAAAGTATTTGAGTATTGAGGATCAAACAGAACTCATTTGAAGGAATTCACTACCTTGACTATACTTTGACTTGGAGCTGGTAACAGGAAACTTTTTTCCCCGCAATATTCAAATGTCTTGATCATACTTTGGCATCTTAATTATAGATTTCTACTTATAACTGAGTGTATACTTTGTTGAATATACTTTGGTAACCTGAGTATAGTCCTGTCAAATCATACGTTCGCAGCTTCAGTATAGATTTCTCCTACTGTGTTGAACATACTTTGGCAGCTTGGGTATAGATCTGTCAAATCATACTTCCGCAGCTTGAGTATAGATTTTGCCTTACAATTGCGCAATGTGCGCCTTTGGATATTAAACATTCCAGGCATAATAAAAAAGTACGCAAAATAGCCTTCCGGGATAAGAAAAATTAATGGGTGCAGAAGAACCACGAAATGCACAATGTTTTGTCACTGATGGAATGTATCAACTGACCAAGAGCGCGTGCTTTTGGAAATCTTTTCAAAGCAACCGTCAGTCATAAAGTAGAAGTACGACATAAATTAGAGGTACTGTTCTTAATTGCATTAGGACCCATTAAATATAAACGAATCAATAGAAGTAATAGAATTAAAAGTTTGTGTAAATATTTCATGTTCATTTCATGCTTAATTATGGGCGTTCCATAATATTCATGTTAGTTTATATGTAGGTTGTAAGACCTGTTTGCCCTACCACATCCATAAGGATGTGGTAGCAATGGCAACCCTATGCTTGAATCTATGATTTTCTTGATGGTGTGGCCTTGCTGAGTAACGGGATGTTAGGCATTTCCTTCTTCAACTTTTATCATTTCTCCTATCTTATCTACCAAGATATTTGGTACTTTCGTTTTGCACCTTGCTTTTGAGTGGGAGCCATCAAGCTCTAAGACTTGATCTACCACATTTTTCTAGAATTCTAGTTTCACCATTGGGATCTCTTCTATAGTGAGATGAAACTAAACTTTGGCATGTTTCATTGACTCTATGTTCCTCAGTATAATGGAATCTTTGTTTCTTAATAATATGGTGGGGGATCTCAATTATAATGATCTAGATTCCCATGGGACAATAAAATGTGGAAACTCGTATAGGCAGTTAGATTCAAAGTATCATCCCTCTTCTTACTATGGTTCTATCTATTCTCCATAGAGAGATGGAATATCTTGGGGAAATTGATATTGTGAATCGCTTATCTCTTGAATTGGAGGAGGTTTCCTTAGCCCACTTCTCTTCTTGAGTTTCTCTAAAGAACACTTGAGTGTACTTGGTGATGTATGGAGGAATTTCATACTAAGTTGGGTTACAAACACAATATTCTCTCTAGTAGAAACTTCCTCTCTCACTTTTCAAAGGGATGAAAGTTTTGTGGAATAGAAGCCTTAAAATTTGTTTCCATTCGCTATAAATGTTATAACAACCCTTGGAGATGAAGCTGAATTTTAATTCATTGTTTTTTTATTGAAGATTTAATTTTTCTCAAAAATATCTTGCTCTAGTTCCAACATTTTAACACATAGTTTGTGAAGAGGTGATGGAATCATCGTAGAGAGTACAGTGTGTTTGAAAACTCCTACTCAACACTAGCCCACATAACTTCAGATAAACTAAGCACACCCACTAAGCTTCCACAATATGCATTTAAAGCATCTAAGTCCTTTGGAATGTCATCCAAAAACCTCTCTATCAAAACAGATAAGTTTGAAGATCATAAATCTTGATAAACCTTCTATTTATGGATGAGAAGCTTTCAAAGCTTTTTTAGTGCTCACAACCTTATATAAATGATCGAAAATGGCTTTTTCACAATTAAATTTAAATTTTTAAGCTAAACAAAGCAATTTATGTCGACATGCACTGAGAAACAAATATAAGAACTTTGAGGGGTCACCCTAACTTTTTAGGAGCTAGGTGATAGATAGAGATAGTCATACATAACTACTCATATCTTGATACTTTTAGATCTTGATGGTGGGTGGATCTTCTACCTAAAACGTGGTCCTAATTCTAGGATCAAATTGAATTTGAATTTGAAGTAAATTCTTAGATTTTGGATCCGTTTAGTGATGATATTCTTTCCATATCTTACATTTATCTTTTGGCTGAAATAAGCTAAAGGATTAACCTTTGAAAACTTAAAGCATATGTTCCAAGAGATTTACATTTATGGCTAATGAATTAGAGAGAATTCCAATGATTATAAGTCAAGCTCTTAGGGTTACACCACGCACCAACATATTGTGGTTCTCGCAATCTATAAAATAAGTATTTGATAACTCTTGTCTAAGTTGGTTGTGTCAGGCCCTTCTCAGGGACAAGCCAAGTGTGCTTTGAAAATCATATCTAAGCCTTTTGATGTAGGATTTGTTAAGATTGAACCTCAATTTGAATGGGAGATTTGGATGCAAGGATACAAGGGGATGGTTTGAGGTTTGAATGAGTTTGAGATCTGAGTTCCATGATTTTTTCTTTGGTTTGCTTTAGACTACCTTGTAGATCTACTAGCATTTTTTACTACTTTTAGTTTTCTCTATCTTTGGTTTCTTTCCATGCTCTATGCTTCTTTTTATGAGGTTCACCTCACTCACTAGAATCTAGTTTTGTTTCTTGTTCTACTCATTTATGTTTTTATAAATCTTCTTCTCGAGTAACTATTTGAATAGGAGCTAGCTTAGAAAAATTCTCAAATGACCAAAAAGCATCTATTTCTGCCTAAAAAGAAACTCAAAAAAAAATTTCTATCAATCTGTTTAGCACTATAGAATAATGTTTCATGATAGAGAGTTTCTGCTATGATAGAGTGCTATGTGTGATAGGGTGGTCTATCAAGATATAGGAGGTCTATCAACTCTTGGTATGTTATGACATACAAGTTTGTCATGATAGATGATGCCTATCATAAATCTAGTTTGTCATGATAGAGCAATCTTTTGGGATAGCCAATGGTCTATTAGGGTGCTTTGTTGTGATAAAGCAGGGGACTTGTTTATTTTTGGTATGTTGCCATAGAGTGGTCTCTTGCAATAGATGGGGCCTATCATGTATCCTTTGTGTCACATTAGAATGGATAGACATTGGTATATTGACTTTTGGTATGTTGTGATACAGTGGTATTTTAGGATAGATGAAGCCTATTGTGAAACTAATCTATCATGATAGAGTGGTCTATCATCATACATGGTAGTCTATTACTTGGTCATGATAAAGGGGTTCTGTGATGATAGAGTGGTCTCTCATGATAGAGTCCATTTGGGATGATAGATGGTGTTCATGGTAATAGAGGGGATCTTTGCTCGATTGGTCTGTCATGATAGATAGTCCATGTTGAGATAGATGGGATGTGTCGCAATAGAGAGTCTTTATCATGGCCTTAATACTCTCGAGATAGGTGATGATCTATCACAATGGACCAACCTATCAAAATAGAGGGATTCTATCATGATAGACAAATTTTGTTGTGGGGGTCCGTGTGTCATGATGGACAGGGCCTATCACAATACAATGGCCAAAACCCACTAGAGGGTCTTTGTTGCAATAGAGCAAGCTTATCATAGGCTGGCCTCTCATAATCGAGTGAAAAACACAAATTTTTTCTGATGTGTCTAGTGCATTGGGAAGGCACTAGGGAGCTCTATCCTCCTATGCTAATGCAACCTCAAGAAGGTAAACTTCTTATTCAGTCACAATAGATCTCACATGTTCTCCTTGGATGTGTGCAAAGGTATGTTGTACTTGTGTTACTTGTTGGAGTTGATGATGAGTCCAAATTTGCAAGAAAACAACAAGAACATGCAAAAGCATGCACAATCTTTGGCTTTCTTTCTCTCTCTCTCTCTCTCAAACACACACAAACAAACAAATGAGCAGTCAATGGGGGAAGGTAAGTTCATGATATGGAAGTGAAATTTTAGCAAAGAAGAAGATGGAGTAGAGAGATTAAGGTGGGTGGATGGAGGTCAAAGGATTGACGCAGAGATGAGCAAGATAGTGCCAAAACATTTATAGGGAACCTAGTTACCAATGATTCCAACATGTCTTCTCTACATTGTTACCATTACACGCTCATCCCTCGAGTAGCTCTCCTTGGCAACGATGCCAAACTTGCTTTCTCTTGTAGAACAATGCAAGTATCAATGTAAAAGAGGATTCACCTCATAATTTTAAATCTTTGACTGTGAGCAGGTGATGTGCACAAATGTGAAGGTGATAAGCGCACAAG
Organism: Ceratopteris richardii; assembly: GCA_020310875.1. Classification (NCBI taxonomy): domain Eukaryota; kingdom Viridiplantae; phylum Streptophyta; class Polypodiopsida; order Polypodiales; family Pteridaceae; genus Ceratopteris; species Ceratopteris richardii. Next base: position 151,956,338 of record CM035413.1, read on the forward strand.
GACCATATGCATAGACACACACACACGCACACTGAAGAAAGAAGAGAAAAAGCGAAAAAATGAAAGCTTCTATTCATCAAAAAAGATTGCAAACTTTATAGCTTTATAAAATCTCAAAATGTGCCCTCAAGCTCCTTTTATGGCTCTAGAGCTAGTTTGGTGTGTTTCACATCTAGTGTCCCACATACTTAGAAAATAGGTTCTCTATCTAATTTCAAAGCTTAAATGAGTTCCAAAAAATGTGAAACTCAATATGTAGCTTCTACCTAAACTCCTCAAGTCTAAGAACTGCTGAGTCACATTAGCCTATCCAACTCCACTAGTACTTACTGCAAGATCATGCAAGCCCATGGAGAAAACCTTATTATTTAGGTTAACAACCTCCTTGGAAAGAGACGGTTGCATACTTATTACATTTTCCATCTGCTTGCATACAATATCAAGCTGAAATTCCGTAGGAATTTTAGCAACAGTTGCAACATGGACTGTGGCCACAATCATAGTCACAGGTATATTTGAATGCCGTATAGTAGGCATCTCCCTAGACTGTTTAGAAACTGGCATTTCATATAGTACAAACTTATGTTGGCTCATCTGAGCAACGGCCTCAACTCATCTTCTTACTGTTTGCCAGTTGTCTATCAAATAGTATCCTTTGCTAGACTCTTAAATCCTTTGTTCTACTTCATTCCTATCTTCTAGGCTTAAGATTTTTGAGAAATGAATGATAAGTTCAAGATTCAGTGCGTTTTTGTCAAGTTCAAACAACGGAGCAAATCATCTCATAAACTCTCCATGTAGATGAGTTAGAGACACACTAGACTTTTAGGAATTTACCCATCTTAAAAATCCTTCTCTACTATGTTGAATGAAGTCTTCGAGAAAGAACATTATATGGAGTTCTTTTTGGAATTTATCCCATTTTTTAATTGAATGAACATGGATGGCATCTAGAATTGACCCAGAGACTACTCTTTCGAAGTACTAAACTAGTACATCTTCGGGTTATCCTTGGATTTGTGCTTGTTCTTCAAATGCATCCAAGTACTTAGTTATGTTCATTCTGGTGAGCTTCCCTTTCTCTCGCAAACTTGGTTGCATTGTATGTGCCTTGTTTTTTTTATAATCATGTCCTTAGAAACCTCCTCCATTCTTCTTTATTGGTGGCTTCTAGAATGAATTACTTAGAAGTTCCTTAAAGTGCCTCAAAATCTCACTATATTGATTATCCAGAAGAAAAAACTTCTCTCAAAATTTCTCAAGTCTTTTCAAATATGTGCCTATATTTTCAAGGAATTGCACATCTCTTCCCACTCTTAAATTAGAGTACCTTTCCCGAGAGTCAAGATCTCTCTTGGTTTCTTATGATTTTAATTTTGTAAATTTGTTTATTCTTTGGAGTTTTTCTTAATGCATTTAAAATTTGTGCACAAAGATTGCAAAATAATAGCAAAGGTAAGAGTAGAGAATCAAAAGTAGAAGGAGTAGTGAAACTATGGAATATTGTACTCACAATGGAAATTTCCAAATGTGAGTAAGATGGTTTCACATGCAAACACCAAACAATCCTTTTTATTTGTGCATGCATGAACTAAAACAACTTGAAATACTATTACCTCATCTTTTTTTATTTGATGCTCTCTCTCTCTCTCTCTCTCTCTCTCTCTCTCTCTCTCTCTCTCACACACACACACACATTCTCTCTCTCTCTCTTTGTGTGCCTCTCTCTAGGCAGAAGCACGTACCTGCAAAAGCACATTAGAAACAAAATACATTGCATCATGCATATATATATACACAAAGAAAATATACATGCACATGCAAGCACCCATGCACACTCTTAGATACTACACACATACACAAATACACATACTAACATACATGTATGTGCACACCACACACATTAACATACACATAGATTTGTGTTTAAATACACATGTCTTGTTAGCTTATTTTATTCATTAGAGTTTTGTTTGAAGTCTCACACATGAATTCATATACAAAAACACATATATTAGTGACATATACACATATTCCTTTCCTCATAGTACTTATGACACACAAATAACCCACATATGTAATTACATTCAAAGATAGATGCACACTCATAAATTCATAGAGACAATCACACTTTCACATACACATACAAGAGGGTTATAAACACAAAACATATAGGGCTACACACTAAGGGTTTTCACTAAATCACTTAGGTTTTCTCTTCATCATTCACTCACTTAAGGTACCCACATATTTATGGTTTTTTCCAAATAGGTATACATAAGGTTTATATTGTTCCCCTTAGGCACATACGGTCAAACACATACACACAATATACTCACACATATGCATATAGTATATATTTATATTCACATATATGGTTCACATATATACTTTTCTCATCTTCCTATCTTTCTTTGCCTTCAAGTGCTAAATAAAGAGATCATTCACCCTAATTATCTTTGTACATTCTCTACTAATACATTCAGTATTGTTTGTTGTGCTCCAAGATTTTTCTTCTTCCTTGTGTTGTTCACGTGCTTCCGCAGATTTCTAACTCCAACAATTGGTATTAGAGCAGGTCACCACTTCATCTAGGGCATTGTCGACACACCTCCGGTTGGAGTCTCAGAATTGCATGAATTTTGGTGAGCATACTCAAGGTGTTTTTGAGATCAAAACAGTTATGTTGTGTGGTGCCGAAATCACGATCTGAGCTCATTTTGGCCTCTGAACACACTATCACAGTGCTTGTGTAGGCTATTTCATCTTTTTGTGCCAAAGGTATATACTATTAAGTAGAAGCGTCTCAAAGTCTACTACAGGTTGAGCAGAATTTGTTTGGGTAGTTCTGTTCAACTTTTTGAGATACAGTCAATTTCTTGCATCAAACTATTTTAGTCACCGTCCATGGTTGAAAGCAGTGACGTATTCCATATGTTGGTTGTTGAGGATATATTGGATGGTACCAACTACCCATTATGGGCTTATATGATGCAACATGTATTGGTTGCAAAAGGACTGTGGAATATTGTGCAAGGTGTTGAAAGATGTCCTATTACACCTGAAAATATAGGTACTCCAAATATAGGTTCTGGAGTTGATGAAGATGGTATCAAACATGATGATATTCTATAGATTCTTGTTTGTGCTACAGTTTTTGCTGCACCTACTCTAGAGCAGATTCGTTGGGATGGCACAGGTGCTCAAGCACATGCATTGATAGCTTTTTCTATCAAACGTGTCATTATTCCTCACATTCGCTCTTGCAAAACAGCTAAGGATGCTTGGGATACACTAACCACATTGTACCAAGCTAGGAATGAGGCTCGTGTTGCTTACCTCTGAAAATAGTTGGAGACTGAGCACATGAATGAAGGTGATTTTGTGGATGGTTTTTTAACAAAGATCAAAGACTTGAAGGAACAGTTGATTTCTCCTGATGAAGTTATACCAGATAGCTCACTTGTGTAGAGTGTTTTGAATGGCCTTCGTGATTTGTATCAGAGTTTTGTTTCTACTCTTCAGCTGATGATGAAAGGAAATCCAAATGCCTTGTCATTTGAGGAGTTAGTCTATGTTCTGTTGTAGGAAGATCAGTCGACATAGAACAGGTCCATTCTGCATGTTGCAAATCAAGCTTTCTTGGCTAGTCAAAAGGGCAAAGAAAAATGGAGCTCTTCAATTAGTAAGCAAAAATCTGCTAATTCTTCACATTCGAAGAAGGAAGACAAAGATGAGAAGAAATCATAAAAGTAGAAATTGTTTTGCAAGTACTAAAAAGGAAATGATCATATCATAAAGAACTATCCTAAACTCGCTGCAAAAGAGGCAAAGAAAAAAGAGGCTAGAATGGTTGTTCTAAAGGCCTCTACTCCAAAAACAGAGTCTCCTAACCTCGTGCAGGATGAAGAATGGGCGTTTACTACTGTTTGCTATTTTGACCCATCTTCTCATGAGCAATGCATGTCTGCAATAGACTCAAATGTTTGGTATTTTGATAGTGGGGCGACCAAACATATTACCTCACAGCGCAATTTCTCCTCTTCACTCGAGCCTCCCCTACAGGGAATATTGTCACATGCGCCAACAACTCCTCTTATCCTATCATGGGAGTTGGTAAGATCATTCTGACTATTGTTGATGGTAGTTCTTTCACTTTGTCAGATTCTTTATTTGTGCCAGGGGTCAAGAAGAATCTGTTATCAGTTTCTACATTAGCCAAGATTGGCTTGGTTGTGAAATTTGTTGATGCTAGATGTACAGTTCATGATCTGTCAAATAACGATGTTGTTATTGCTTTTGGCATTTTATGTCGTGGGATGTATAAGCTCATAGACTATGAAAAATCGGTGAATGATTTGGCATGTGCAATACATGATTCTTAGGCTATGTTAGATGCAAAGGTTTGGCATGCATGCTTTGGTCATCTGAACTTTGCTAGTTTGCTACACCTACAGAAATCTAAAATGGTGTCCTCTTTGCCCAAACTTGAGGCACCTCGTAAAACATGCATGTGAAGGCTGTACTTTGGGCAAAACACAGCGTTCCTCATTTCCAAAAGATGGTTCACTTCGGGCTACTCAAAAATTGCAGCTTGTTCATAGCAATGTTTGTGGTCCTACACAGACACCCTCCATTGGCACAAAGTGGGTATACAATCTAAAGCATAAACCTGATGGAATAGTTGATAGGTAAAAGCCTAGGCTTGTTGCAAAGGGTTATACACAAGAAAGAGGCATTGATTTTGATGAGGTGCAGCATCTCTGCACTTGAAGCTCATCATGGTTGGAATGTACATCAGTTGGATATCAAAACAGCATTTTTGAATGGTGACTTACATGAAGAAGTATATGTTTTTCAGCCCCATGGCTTTGTGCAGAAAGGGCATGAGAACTAGGTGTGCAGGATAAAGAAGTCATTATATGGTTTAAAGCAAGCACCATGTGCTTGCTATGAAAAGATACATGCCTATCTGATTGCACATGGTTTTGAGAACAATCCAATTGAAAGCACCTTATATGTTAAGCGTGCTAATAATGTACTTCTCATCATTGTGGTTTATGTTGATGCCATGCTGCTCACTCGTCCTCATGAGAGGCATATTGTTGATTTTAAGGCTGATTTGCATGACTCATTTGAGATGTCTGATTTGGAGCATTTGCATCACTATTTGGGCATTCAATTTATGCTTGTTGATGGTGGAATGGCTTTGTGTCAAACGAAATATATTGACACATTATTGCAACGTTTCGGCCTTGAAGACTGTAAACCTATTGCCACTCGTATGGAAACAAGTTTACAACTGAGTCTTCATGATGTTGGAGATGCATTTAATGTTGTTCTCTATCAGCAAGTTGTTCGATGCTTGATTTACTTAGGCATTACTCAGCTAGATATTCAATTTGTTGTCTCACAGATGAGCAGGTTTATGCATTGCCCAAGAGTCAAACATTGGCAAGCAGTTAAGCACATCTTTCACTACTTGAGTGGTACCCGACTACTTGGTTTGTTTCATCCCAAGGGGGGATCACTATCGCCAAATTTGCATGCTTTTTTCTAACTCTAGTTGGGCTGGTTGTTTTGACACATGTGTGTCCACTAGTGGTTTTTGCTTCATGCTTGGTACCTCATGCATATCTTGGCTCAGCAAGAAGCAACCTACTGTGGCCACTTCTAGTTGTGAGGCAGAGTATAGGGCAACTTTGACAGCAATTGTTGAGTGTGTGTGGCTCAGATGCCTTATGGCTGATTTGGGTGTTGGTCAATCTTCTGCCACCACCATCCTGACTAACAGTCAGAGCGCATTGAAAGTTGCGAGGAACCCTTTGTTCCATGCTCGCACTAAGCACATTGAGGTGCATTACCATTATCTCAGGGAGAGGTTCTCTATTGGGGAGATCAGCTTGGCATATGTGCCGCGCAGCACAACATTGCAGACCTTTTCACGAAGGCTCTGCCTAGGGAGAAGTTTGAAGCTTTCCGCAAAGCTTTGGGATTACTTCCTTTTGTGGATTGATTCCACATAGCTTGGCACTTCCTTATACATGAGTGCCAGCTCCTTGTTCACCGCATCACTCCCATGTGGGATTTGTTGATATATTTAGGTAGTGATGTGTCTGAACACACTAGGACCACGAGAGCACATTTTTCCCTCTTTACGAGGTTTTTTTCCCCTGCCTTGTATATACGCCCATTTCCCTAATGGGCTACTTATCTTTGTACATTCTCTAGTAATACATTCAGTATTGTGTGTTATGCTCCAAGCTTCATCTTTTTCTTCCTTGTGCTATTTGCGTGCTTCCGCAGAGGTCTAAATCCAACAATACCTTGAGGTGTATTTTTTATCATTCTTGTGTCTAAAACATGCTATTTTTCATGCAGATTCCAAATATGAACTCAAAATAAAATTTCATTACCTATATCATCATGAGGAGACAATTGTGATTCTAAGAGAAGTGGTATTCTTCATATTCAACAGTAATATTCCACAATTAATCTTTCAATGTTATAAAAGACTCTTCTCTTTACAAGTTTCACTCAGTAATACATAGGTCTCACCAACAAAATCCATGAGAAACACAAGGAAAGTATTCACATTCAACCATGAAAATCAGAGAAAAGGGGGAAAACACGATTTTCTGCCAAGAGCTCTGAAATTCTCATTCAATCAAGTGAAAATGATCAGCATCCCTTCTCAATACAAAATTTTGACCTTTATACTTTTTCAAGTGTCCATGTTCACACTTGAAATTAGGTCCTCTCAGCTTCTAATCCAAAAATAATTAAGATTGAGAGCTCCAAAAAATCTCTAAAAAATACATAGCATCTATTGGATCATGAGGAAGACTCTTCCTCATTTTTACATCATTCTAATAATTGTGTATACAAAAATTATCTATTTTAAAAAATCCTTTTCTCTAAAAACACATTCTAACATTTCTTCCCCTCCTAGACTTTTTGGCATTGTTGACAAAAAGTTGATTCATTCGAATGCAGCTTCTTTAGTGCTTCTTCTTTCTTTGATACACTTGAGCGAGGAGGTCATGACTCTTTCTTTCAGTCACATTTAAGTTGTTGACCATCTCGAACAAGGCTTTTCTCCATTGTACTGCTACTTTTGGTCTATCAATGACATCCTTCTTGACATATTTAGTATAAACTGCTTCATATGTTGTGATTCTTGACTTTGTAATCACTGACACATGCAAGAGGGTTATAAACACAAAACATATAGGGCTACACACTTAGGGTTTTCACTAAATCACTTAGGTTTATATTTAAGGTACCCACATATTTATGGTTTTTTCCAAATAGGTATACATAAGGTTTATATTTTTCCCCTTAGGCACATAGGGTCAAACACATACACACAATATACTCACACATATGCATATAGTATATATTTATATTCACATATATGGTTCACATATATAATTTTCTCATCTTCCTATTTTTCTTTGCCTTCAAGTGCTAAATAAAGAGATCATTCAAATCAAAAATTCACATGGAACACATTTTGAGAGGTTTATAGATCACCAACTTGTAAGAAGATTTTAATTTTTCTGAATGTAAGTCGGAGTGGAGAAATCCATCCGACACCATGAGGTTTGAATTCTTCATCTAGAAATATCATAGGCACATAGGTTCAGTCTTGGATGGATCTTGGGTGTTGCATAGCACCTATGTTTATGGCTTCTTGCCTCTTCTCCTCATCTGCTACAACTTTGCAAATCCATAAATGTGTGTCCTTGTGCAACCATTAAGGGTCTATTCCTATGGACTGCATAGAATCCATCTCCTTGGGTGTTCTATGGATGGTATTCCCTTGTAAGGGAGGTACATCTCAATGGGAATAATCCTTGAGGTTGACTTTGGTGGTGAACCCTAGGTGCTGCAAGTACAAGGAATTGGTTCCCCAATCCTACACTATTTGCAACTATCTCATGAATGGTCTTCCCAAATCTATCTCATAGGTGTCGTTGTTTCCAAACTCACATATGGAAAAGGTGTGCTCAACATCTACACCACAAGTGGTGAGAATAATTCCTTCGAGAAAACCCAAAGGCTTCTCTATATGACCATCTGCCATCTATAACTTCATTCTAGTGGGTCTCAAAGCCAACTTGCCTCATCTTTTCCATAAGAAAGTAGTGGAAATGCCAACTCTTGCTCCTGAATCTAAATTTCCTTGGTGGTTTAGCCTTGGTATGAGATGTGTAGGTAGTTATTTCCCTCTTCTCCTTTGCTCACCTATCCTATCTTATATATGGGTATTTCTAGCATCTTTTTTGTTTGATATTTTCTAAGAGGAGGCTTTCGTGACTTCTAGTAGTTGCCTTGATACATGCTTCCACAACCCACTTGTGACTTTCAACAAATCCTCTAAAGTAAGAAGACATTGCATTTTAGTTTTCTTTTCTACATCTGTGTTCCTAGGAAGAACTGAATCATCCTTTCTTATCAAGATGGTGGGATCTCTCATTTGGATGGACTTTGATTCTCAAGGGCCAATGAAGTGATGTAATTCTTGTACAAAATTCGATTCAAAATCCATTCACTCACCAGAGTGCACCTCTTCTCGCTCTTTGTATATAGAAGGGATATCTTGAGAAAAATGATCATCAAGGTCATTTATCTCCTGGATAGGTGGTGGATTTCCTTGTTCTAATCTTTGTTTCTCTTCTTGAATCTCTCTCAATAATCTTGTGAATACTTTGAATGGATGGAGAAATTCCACTTTTTAATAGAATTGAGAACTTGTGGTATTACCAATGAAACATCTCTTGGTATGCTCCTTGACTCAACCTTTTTGGGTGCTAAATGATCTGACTTTGGCACTAGATACTCTAATATCTCTAATAACGCCTCGGAATGCAACTCTAGCTTAACTAGCTTACTCTAGTTCATGTGTTGGGTTGCTTCAAACATAGTCTCAATTAGTTCAACCATTTTCATGCAAAGCTTGGTGCTCTCTATTTCTAGGTTTGCTCTTGGATAACCCTTGTCCAATTCTATGGCATTGGTTCCTTCGCTCAATCTAGCTTGATAGTCTCTAAACATCATATCTAAGTCCTCTCGGATAGGTTCTACTGAAACTGACCTTGGCTTTGGCAACAAGGGAGTTTTTAATGCTTCTTGTGAGGTTAATTCTAGGATTTTTGCCTTTTTCTCTTCTAAACTCCCTTCAAGTTTAGCTAGTTTCCTATTCCACTTTCTCCTAACTCTCTCGTGAATCTTTCCTTTCTATTGGACTCTCCGATTTCACTATCTCCTAAGGGTTTTTCTTGGTCTACCTATTGGGTTTGTTGTAAAGTTACTACCTAAATGGGCATGAAGGTAGCTAAAGATAGATTTGACATGTGCACAATGCTAAATACATTAATAAAAGTTATCTTGGAGGCATTGGTTTGGTTTTTGGGACACTCTCATATGACATGCTCTTTTCCACATTCAAGGTAGAAAAGACTATTGGAAGTACATTGAAGGAAGACTCGGAAAGAGGCTTGGAAGAGTTTGGTTACTTCGTATGAGACAAATACATAGGCACGAAAATTACAACTCAAGAACGAGCTCCATACTTTGGAGAAAAAGGGCATGTACATAAGTGACTACACCCTAAAAATCAAAAGCATATGTGAGTCACTTGCATCTATTGGCATGAATGAAGATGATGATGATAAGGTGGAAGTGTCCCCTTTATGGTTTAGGAGCTGCATAAGCAGTTTAGATTATATATTTAGACCAAGGAAAATATTTCAAATTTTTATAATCTGGTGTCCATGTTGATTATTGAAGAAAAGAATCTTGGTGAGGACTCGAACCCCCAAGGAAAACCTAGTTCTGAGTAGGTATTCTACTCTGGCAAAGGAAGAAACATTAGAATCATGCAAGAGGTAGAGGACAATCTCAAGGTAGGGGGAGTCAAAGAGGCGGCAGAAATTTCCAAAGAAGTGATTCAGGTAATAACAGTAAAGGATGCTGGAATTGTGGTAAACCTAGACACTTTGAACATGACTGCAGGTTGAAGAATCAAAATAATAGAAGGCAGTAAAACAACTATGCATCCACAAGTGCAGATGATTCTGATAAGTTGTTCATGGTTCAACATCACATGATGAATATGATGTCTGTTGATGTTTAAAAATTGAATGGAATGTTGTGCAATTCATTGATGGTTGAAAATTTACTATGCACAACATACACCATATACCTCAATTATCATATAGTTTGATGTCAGTTGGTCAACTTGATGGCCTTGCCTACAAGGTGGTTCTCTATGCTCAATCCTTTTGCATATCAAAGGGCAATATGGTTATTGCAAAAGGAAGCAAATTTTGCTCCCTTTATCCTTTATTTGTATCACAGAAAGAATACTTGTTAGCTATTACTAAACAACTTTGTTTGTTATACTTTGGATTTGTCCTCTCCAATCATCATAGTATAAAGGATTAGCATAAAGAACACCTTTAATATGTCAATCCAGGAAGTATACTAAGACCAGAGCCCCTTCTAGTACCAATGGGATCCAAGAAATTGCAAGAAAATACGATATTATCTGAGATTATCTTGAAGAAGAAGTTGAAAACAAGGGTTTGAGATATCGGTTGATATATTTAGGTAGTGATGTATGTGAACACACTAGGACTACCGGGGAACTTTTTTCCCTCTTTAGGAGGTTTTTTTGCTTGGCTTGTATATACGCCTATCACCCTAATGGGCTAATTATCTTTGTACATTCTCTAGTAATACATTCAGTATCGTGTGTTGCGCTCCAAGCTTCCTCTTCTTCCTTGTGTTGTTCACATGCTTCCGTAGATGTCTAACTCCAACATTTGGTATTATAGCAGGTTGCCACTTCATCTAGGGCGTCGTCGACACTCCTCCAGTTGGATTCTCAAAATTGCATGAATTTTAGTGATCGTACTCAAGGTGTTTTTGAGATCAAAACAGCTATGCTGTGTGGTGCCGAAATCACGATCTGAGCTCATTTTGGCCTCTGAACGCACTATCATAGTGCTTGTGTAGGCTATTTCATCTTTTTGTGCCAAAGTTATGTATTAGTTTAAGTATAAGCGTCTCAAAGTTTGCTACAGGTTTAGTAGAATTCGTTTGGACAGTTCTGTTGAACTTTTTGACATACAGTCAATTTTTTGCTTCAATGTATTTTAATCACCGGCCATGGCTGAAAGCAGTGACGTATTCCATATGTTGGTTGTTGAGGATAAGTTGGATGGTACCAACTACCCATTATGGGCTTATATGATGCAACATGTATTGGTTGCAAAAGGACTGTGGAATATTGTGCAAGGTGTTGAAAGATGTCCTGTTACACCTGCAAATATAGGTACTCCAAATATAGGTGCTGGAGTTGATGAAGATGGTATCGAAGATTATTATATTCTATAGATTCTTGTTCGTGCTACAGTTTTTGTTGCACCTACTGTAGAGCAGATTCCTTGGGCTCAAGCACATGCATTGATAGCTTTTTCTGTCAAACGTGCCATTATTCCTCACATTTGCTCTTTCAAAACAGCTAAGGATGCTTGGGATACACTTACCACATTGTACCAAGCTAGGAATGAGGCTCGTGTTGCTTACCTCTGAAAATAGTTGGAGATTGAGCACATGAATGAAGGTGATTCTATGGATAGTTTTCTAACAAAGATCAAAGACTTGAAGGAACAGTTGATTTCTACTGATGAAGTTATACCACATAGCACTTGCGTAAAGTGTTTTGAATGGTCTTCGTGATTCATATCAGATTTTTGCTTCTACTCTTCAGCTGATGATGAAAGGAAATCCAAATGCCTTGTCATTTGAGGAGTTAGTCTATGTTCTGTTGCAGGAAGATCAGTCAAGGCAGAACATGTCCATTTTCCATGTTGCAAATCAAGCTTTCCTCGCTAGTCAAAAGGGCAAAGGAAAATGGAGCTCTTCAACTAGTAAGAAAAAATTTGCTAATTCTTCACATTCGAAGAAGGAAGAAAAAGATGAGAAGAAATCAGAAAAGTAGAAATTGTTTTGCAAGTACTATAAAGGAAATGATCATATCATAAAGAACTATCCTAAACTCACTGCAAAAGAGGCAAAGAAAAAAGAGGCTAGAATGGTTGTTCCAGAGGTCTCTACTCCAAAAACAGAGTCTCCTAACCTTGTGTAGGACGAAGAACGAGTGTTTACTACTGTTTGCTATTTTGACCCATCTTCTCATGAGCAATGCATGTCTGCAATAGACTCAGATGTTTTGTAGTTTGATAGTGGGGTGACCAAACATATTACGTCACAGCGCAATTTCTTCTCTTCACTCGAGCCTGTCCCTACAGGGAATACTGTCACATGTGCCAACAACTCCTCTTATCCTATCATGGGAGTTGGTAAGATCATTCTAACTACTGTTGATGGTAGTTCTTTCACTTTGTCAGATGCTTTATTTGTGCCAAGGATCAAGAAGAATCTGTTATCAGTTTCTACATTAGCCAAGATTGGCTTGGTTGTGAAATTTGTTGATGTTAGATGTACAGTTCATGATCTGTCAAATGGCGATGTTATTATTGCTTTTGGCATTTTATGTTGTGGGCTGTATAAGCTCATAGACGATGAAAAATCAGTGAATGATTTGGCATGTGCAGTACATGATTCTTAGGCTATGTTAGATGCAAAGGTTTGGCATGCATGCTTTGGTCATTTGAATTTTGCTAGTTTGCTACGCCTACAGAAATCTGAAATGGTGTCCTCTTTGCCAAAACTTGAGGCATCTCGTAAACATGCATGTGAAGGCTGTACTTTGGGCAAAACGCAGCATTCCTCATTTCCAAAAGATGGTTCAATTCGGGCTACTCAAAAATTGCAGCTTGTTCATAGCAATGTTTGTGGTCCTACATAGACACCCTCTTTTGGAAATTATATTTTCTTTGTGACTTTCATTGATTATTTGTCCAGACATGCATGGGTATATCCACTCAAAACAAAGTTCGAATTGTTTATGTGCTTCAAACACTTTCTGGTTTTGGTTGAAAATATGTTAGTATGTAAAATGGGCACCCTCCGTTCTGATCAAGGGGGAGAATATATGTCTTCTAATTTTAATGCATTTTTGGTTGAACATGGGATAAAACACCAGTGTATAGTGCCATATACACCTCAACAAAATGAAGTTGCTGAATGGAAGAACAAGTCACTCATGGAGATGGTGAGGTGTATGGTCAAGAGTCAGGCCTTGCCACATAGTTTCTTGCTTGAGGCTGTTATGTGTGCGATATATGTACTTAATAGGTGTCCCACTAAAGCACTACAGTCTATCACTCCATATGAGGCTTGGCATGATCGCAAGCCATCTGTTGCTCATCTGTGTGTTTTTCCTTGTCTGGCATATGCATTAGTGCTTGAACAACATCATAGAAAATTGGATGATAAAGAAGTAAAATGTATTTTTGTTGAGTACAGTTATGAAAGTAAAGGATATCATTTGTATCATCCACAGACTAAATGCACTTTGGTTAGTCATGATGTTGTTTTTGTGGAAGATGCTATTCAGCCATTGCTTTCATGTACTAAGTAGACATCTGTTAGCTCCAAACACATGTATGATACTTTGTTGCCTCTTTTTATAGGTCGATAGTCTACTGCTGATGAGGCAACTTCTCAACCTTTGGAAGTTTCATATGATGATGGACATCATTCCATTTTTTATGCAGATTTTCATGACCCACTTGTTGATGAGAGAGTTGATATTGAGCAGGCAAAAACTATGCCAAAATAGCTAGTGTCGACTTTGCGTGACAACAAATTACATGCACCTCTGTCATATCATACCCGATCAGCCCTTGTAGTGCCTCTTTTGCATCAGATTGCTATGCTATGGCTGCCTCTAGTCTCTATGATGAGACTGAACTTGTTTTGTTTGATAAAACACAAAATTCTAAACATTGGATGGCTGCAATGCAATCTGAATATATTGCTATAATGAAGAATGGTACTTGGTCTTTATGTGACTTGTCTCCTCAAGAAGGCCATTGGCACAAAGTGGGTATACAATCTGAAGCATAAACCTGATGGAATAGTTGATAGGTATAAGCCTAGGCTTGTTGCAAAGGGTTATGCACAAGAAAGAGGCATTGATTTTGATGAGGTGCAGCATCTCTGCACTTGCAGCTCATCATGGTTGGAATGTACATTAGTTGGATATCAAAACAGCATTTTTGAATGGTGACTTACATGAAGAAGTGTATGTTTTTCAGCCCCATGGCTTTGTGCAGAAAGGGCATGAGAACCAGGTGTGCAAGCTAAAGAATTTATTATATGGTTTAAAGCAAGCACCATGTGCTTGGTATGAAAAGATACATGCATATCTGATTGCACATGGTTTTGAGAACAATCCAATTGAAAGCACCTTATATGTTAAGCGTGCTAATGATGTACTTCTCATCATTGTGGCTTATGTTGATGCCATGCTGCTCACTCGTCCTCATGAGAGGCATATTGTTGATTTTAAGGCTGATTTGCATGACTCATTTGAGATGTCTCATTTGGAGCATTTGCATCACTATTTGGGCATTCACTTTATGCTTGTTGATGGTGGAATGGATTTGTGTCAAACTAAATATATTAGCACATTATTGCAGCATTTTAGCCTTGAAGATTGTAAACCTATTGCCACTCCTATGGAAACAAGTTTACAACTGAGTCTTCATGATGTTGGAGATGCATTTAATGTTGTTCTCTATCAGCAAGTTGTTGGATGCTTGATTTACTTATGCATTACACAGCCAGATATTCAGTTTGTTGTCTCACAAATGAGCAGGTTTATGCATTGCCCAAGAGTCAAACATTTGCAAGCAGTTAAGCACATCTTTCACTACTTGAGTGGTACCCGGCTACTTGATTTGTTTTATCCCAAGGGGGGATCACTATCGCCAGATTTGCATGCTTTTTCTAACTCTGATTTGGCTCGTTGCTATGACACCTGTGTTTCCACTAGTGGTTTTTGCTTCATGCTTGGTAGCTCATGCATATCTTGGCTCAGCAAGAAGCAACCTATTGTGGCCACTTCCAGTTGTGAGGCTGAGTATAGGGCAACTTTGACAGCGATTGTTGAGTGTGGGTGGCTCAGATGCCTTATGGCTGATTTGGGTGTTGGTCAATCTTCTGCCACCACCATCCTCACTAATAGTCAGAGTGCATTGAAAGTTGTGAGGAACCCTGTGTTCCATGTTCGCACTAAGCACATTGATGTGCATTACCATTATGTCAGGGAGAGGTTCTCTATTGGGGAGATCAGCTTGGTAATTGTGCCCACTCAGGAGAACATTGCAAACCATTTCATGAAGGCTCTGCCTAGGGAGAAGTTTGAAGCTTTCCGCAAAGCTTTGGGATTACTTCCTTTTGTGGATTGATTCCACATAGCTTGGCACTTCCTTATACATGAGTGCCACCTCCTTGTTCACCGCATCACTCCCAGGGGGGATTTGTTGATATATTTAGGTAGTGATGTGTGTGAACACACTAGGACCACCAGAGCACATTTTTCCCTCTTTACGAGGTTTTTTTCCCCTGGCTTGTATATATTCACATTGCCCTAATGGGCTACTTATCTTTGTACATTCTCTAGTAATACATTCAGTATTCTGTGTTATGCTCCAAGCTTCTTCTTCTTCTTCCTTGTGCTATTTGCGTGCTTCCGCAGATGTCTAACTCCAACAATACCTTGAGGTAAACTTAAGTATTTTTTATCATTCTTGTGTCTAAAACATGCTATTTTTCATGTAGATTCCAAATATGAACTCAAAATAAAATTTCATTACCTATATCATCATGAGGAGACAATTGTGATTCTAAGAGAAGTGGTATTCTTCATATTCAGTAGTAATATTCCACAATTAATCTTTCAACGTTATAAAAGACTCTTTTCTTTACAAGTTTCACGCAGTAATACATAGGTCTCACCAACAAAATCCATGACAAACACAAGGAAAACATTCGCATTCAACCATGAAAACTAGAGAAAAGGTGGAAAACACGATTTTCTACCAAGAGCTCTCAAATCCTCATTCAATCAAGTGAAAATGATCAGCATCCCTTCTCAATACAAAATTTTGACCTTTATACTTTTTCAATTGTCCATGTTCACACTTGAAATTAGGTCCTTTCAACTTCTAATCCAAAACTAATTAAGATTGAGAGCTCCAAAAAATCTCTAAAAAATACATAGCATCTAATGGATCATGAGGAAGACTCTTCCTCATTTTTACATCATTCTAATAATTAATGTATACAAAAATTATCTATTTTACAAAATCCTTTTCTCTAAAAAACACATTCTATCATTTCTTCCCCTTGTAGATTTTTTGGCATTTTTGACAAAAAGTTGATTCGTTAGAATGCAGCTTCTTTAGTGCTTCTTCTTTCTTTGATACACTTGAGCGAGGAGGTCATGACTCTTTCTTTCAGTCACATTTAAGTTGTTGACCATCTCGAACAAGGCTTTTCTTCATTGTACTCCTACTTTTGGTCTATCAATGACATCCTTCTTGACATATTTAGTATAAGCTGCTTCATATGCTGTGAGTCTTGACTTTGTAATCACTGAGAGTGTACCGAAAATTTTTAACTCTCTTTCAATAAATCTATAGTCAAAAACATTTTCAAAAATTTGTAAATAATGACTACCCAAAAATACTATTCTCTTATAATAGGCGATGAGGCATATCCTATCTGATGTTTCACCTAGGTCAAAAAGAGGAGCATCATTGGGTGAATTAAATCCTATGTAGTTTAAGGTTTTGACATCTAAGCCTTCATTTCTTCTTTTCCAATAATCTGAACAGTCCCTTCTTCTTGCTAGAGGACAATATGTTGGATTTATCTTCTGTTGTAAAGGAGGTTCCTTCCAAATTTTCATGCACTCTTTATGAGCATCAAGCCATTTGTTTCTCCAAGCAGGGTTTGACTTCTCAAATAATTCTTTGGTTACATTCATATCTTCTTCATATTCCTAAAATTGTTTGAGAGGTATCCCTACTCTTGTAGTTTGATAATTCTTTATGCTTTCTAAAATCATGCAAAAAGGAATACCTAACCCATCAACATCCCAATGGTGTTGATCTAGTTTCACATCATTTTCTAATGCAAACTTTACTATTTGGTTTTCATACTCACCATGCATCTTTTTGATACATTCCATCCTGGCTTCTCTACTTGTTAGTAGTTGTTGAACGAATTCTTCTGAGTATTCTTTTGCTAGTCTTCCCTCTTCAGTAGCCATAAAATGTTCCTGAGGTGGAGCAGGCATCTTTGTTGTTTCTTTGACTAGTTCCTCTTCTTTTTTCTATTGTAGTTGTTTTGCCAGCTCCTTTTCCTTTTGCACTTATTTTTACATGATTCTTCCATTCCTCCATTTCCTTGAGTAATCCTTCTTTTTGTTTTTCCCATTTCTTTCTCTCTTTTACTATATCCTGACCCACCTTGTTATAACCCTTCATGGCACTTACTGCATGTGCATTAGCTAGCCTTTCTAGTTCCTTTGCATCCTTTAATTCCTCTTGCAACTTCTGAACTTTCTTTCTTAACCCTTCAATCTCCTCACCATCTGATGCAGTTGTCTAGGTTTCAATCCTGCCTTGTCCGTCCTCCATTAGTAGCTTATTAATTTCCTCATTAGCTCTAAGCAAGATTTGGTATGAACTTTATAAAATTTTATACTTTGATTCCATTTTCTTTAGATTTCCTTCTAGCTAACTAATACTTTCCACCTGCTTTGTACATTTTTCCTCTAGAAACTCTATTTTGTTCTTATTCTATACATCCTGAGTTTCTAGTACTAAAATTTTGCCTATGATTTGCTCATTCATTTCTTGTTTTTCCTTAATTTTCTCCTCCATTCTAGATTTCTCCTTCTTCTGTTCCTCTACGACTTTACTTCCTCTTATGAATTCTGATTTAGCCACCATATCTGATACGATCATATTATGGCTTGATGGTCTGAAATTCTCTATGGATTCCATGATAGTTTGACATGCATTTCTTATATCCTTTGGAATTCTTCCCAATATTGTACTTACTTCCAATTGCTTTAACTAAATCTACTTTTCTTCATTTTGGTACCTACCCTCTTCTTTTTCTTTTGATTCATCATCTTCTATCATATCTTCTTCTTGATCATCTTTGACATCTCTAGTATTAATCTTTTGCTCTTCTTGCTCCACCTTATCCTGTTCTTTCTTATCTACATACTGATCCATGATGACAATTTGCTCTTTTTCTTCTCTCTCTTGGTCACCTTCTTCTTTGTCTATGTCCATCTTTTCATATTCCTCCTCCTGATGTGTTATTTCTACAAAGCCTTGATCCTCATAATGTTGCTCTTGTTCTTTCTGCTCTTCTTATCCTTGCTCTTCTTTTCCTAAATCCAACAAAAATTCTTCAATGTTTTTATTGACTTTTGGTTTTGAAGCAACTTCTTGTTCTTCAATCTTTTTTGTTCCTTCATCTTCAATAAATCTTTGACAATATTGTGTTTCATAATGTTTGATGATGATAGTCATTCTTTCAATTAGCCCTCCATGACTTTTCCCTGATTCCTTAGTCTCCACTTCATCCACCTTTTCTTTACCTTTTTCTTTTCTTCTCTTCTCTTCAACATCTTCTAAAGAGGTCACATTTTCAATCTCTAACTTCTTTTGAGACTCACCAGATCCAATTCCTTTTTTTACTGCTTGGGCATGTGCTTCCACCTGTAGTTGTTTCACTGGAGTTCCTTGTAATGATTAATTCTTCTTAGCAAAAATCCATCTATATCTGAGTCTTACTCAGATGATGCTTTCCCTTTTCCCTTGTCGGCAGCCTTTTCCATGGTTTCCTCTTGCATTTCTTGCTTCTTCCCTATGACAATTCCTTCATAAATATTATCTATTCCTAGCATTGAAGTTCCATAGCTTTTCCCTTGTCTTTTCTTGTAGGTTTCTTCTTTTGAGATGTCTTCCTTTGTACCTTCTTCCTAGCTACTATTGTTGTTCTAGTTTCTGATGGTCCTTGAAGGTCTTTGAAATAGGCTAATAATTCTACTTCCTTTTTCACAAAAACTTCTTCTGTTTTTGCAACAATCATCTGCTCATGAAGATCCTCATAGTGTTCTATTTCTTCCTGCTTCCAGTCGATAGTTTTGTCAAAATACTTTTCTAACATCTTTTGATATTGTGCTTCATACACAGCCCTTTTATCTCCTCCCTATGTCAAGTAAGCATACAACTTCTCTTTTCCTATTTGAGGTGGATGTGGCTCTTTATCAACCTGCACTTTCTTTTGCTCTAGTTGAATCTCTTCCATGGACACTTCTTCTTGATTTAATTCAAGCTTCTTGCGGTCCATTTTCCTCTTCTTGCTTGGTTGAGCTTCTTCTATTGCTACCACCTTCCTCTTACGGCCCACTTCTTTAACCCCCATAGATTTTTGGAGGAGTTCCCGTGGAAGACATCATAATTCTAAACATCTGAGCATCTGGAGCCAATTATAAATTTTCCTCCATCCCAAGAACATGATAGATGATTTTGGTCTAAAATTGGGCTCCATTCATGAACTTCCTTGTTGACCAATGCTTTGCTGCTTCTTTAAGCTACTCATGAATATATGGAGTTACATCCATAACACTAGAAGGCCTGGTTTTATCTTTGTTGTTTAGCATGATGAGGGCGACTGGTTTGTGAGGCATTGTATACCTAGGCATTCTCAGGAAACATAAGTACTAGAGAAACATCCTGATAGCTATTTTTGCATTTTCCTTCCCTTTGAATTCGGTGAATTTGGAGTAACCTGCATATGAGGTAGTAGTCTTCTTCACAAAACTAACATCCAACTTGGTTCCCATAGTATAGAACTTCAAAGCATTCCTGATATGTTCTGGCTTAATGGATATTTGTATTTCCTCACCATCCTTATTATTTACTTTGCACCTGAAATAGGCCTCATTGCCTCTCCCTAATTCTTGTAAACTTAACATCACTTATGCCACCCTTTCAAAGTCAATAAAAAAGATTGGTTCATCCAGCATCCTATGCAACCCCACTACCTTCCGTTTCTTATAGGTGGCTGCTGCCCTCTGGAAATTATAGAATTCTTGGTAAAGCATTGTGTATTTGTGATGCCCCTTTTTTAATGTGAATATATGATGACCGATAATTCCCAAGGCTCCTTTGATTTCTTTTGCTATCTTAGCACTTTCATATAATTCTTCATCAGCATTTGACTCTAGCTCATGAACTTCCTCTGTAGCTTCACTATCAAGGAACCAGGAATCCTAGACAAATGGTCTGCTCTCAAATGTGTTTTCCCCTATCTGATCACAACTTCAAATTCAAATTCCATTAAGAGTAAGAACCATCTCACAATTCTTCCAGGATGACAAGGTTTGTTTACTAAATATAATAATGTTTGGTGATCCACAAAGAACATAAACTTGTTGGCTAACAAATAATGTCTATATTTTTTTACTGCAAACACTTTCCTAATCCCTCTTTTTCAATAGTGGTATAGTTCCTTTCTGCTTGATTCAATTGTCTACTGGCATAAGCAATAGGGAAATCTAAATTATTTCCTTCAATAAGTTGTGCCTAAACACATCCTAAAGCAAAGTTGGAAGCATCCACATGAACATAAAAGATTTGATCCCATTGTGGTGTTTTCAAAATAGGTGATGTCACCAAACAAGTTTTTAAAGTTTCAAAGGCTCCATCATATTCTTGGGTCCATTCAAATTTGGTTATTAGAGCATATAAGGGTTTAGCAATATCTGCAAACTTATGTACAAATTTCATGTAATAACCACAATGACCCATAAAGGTTTGAAGTTCTTTCACATTGGTTGGCTTGGGCAAATCCACTATTGCTTTGATTTTTCCTTCATCAATAAAGATCCCATTCTTGGAAACTATGTATCGTAACAGTCTACCATGTCTAACAAAGAACACACATTTCTCAGGGTTACAACACACTCTATAGATTCTACATTTTTTGAATATATTCTCTAGGTCTTGTATATTATTTTCTCTTTTATTTGAGAAAGTACAAGGTCATCTACATAGATTTCCATCATGCTTCTCGAAAAATCTTTGAACACATGACACATTAATCTTTGAATGTGGCTTGTGCATTGGTTAAACCAAATGGCTTAACCCTAAATGCATAAATACCCCATTATGTTGCAAAAGTTGTCTTGTGTTGATCTTCTATTGCAATAGGGACTTGGTTATATCCTAAAAATCCATCCAAGAAACTATAGACCTCTTTGCCGGCTACTCTTTCCAGTAAGTGATCTGTTATTGGCAATGGATAGCTATCCCTTATAGGTGTAGCATTAACTTTTAATACAAACCTTAAGTTTTCCATTTTTCTTTGGAACCACAACTATAGGAGAAATCCACTGAGTATAATCAATTTCATAAATGAAATTGGCAACCAACAACTTGTCAATTTCCTCTTTTATTTTTGCACAGTATTTATCATTGAGGGTGTAGTGTCTTTGCTTACTAGGTTTTGCATCTAGAGCAATGGGTATCTTATGTTCACAAATCTTAGGATCTATGCCCTTCAAATCTTTATAACTTTAAGCAAACACATCCCTATATTCCTTAGCTAATTTTATCAAAGCTTCCTCCTCATGTTCTTCCATATCATCTCCTATGACACTGTGTCTATCTTCTCCTTCTTCCTTAGTGATTAATACCTTTTTGGTTTGTTCCTCATTGTCATAAGACTCACCTTTCTTCGTTTCCCTTCTTGGCTTCATTTTGAAAAGTAGTCTCTCTTCCACCTCATGTTTCTTGAAGTTTGAAGGTACATCAAATTTTTTCTCTTTCACCCTAGATTCCTCTTGTTTTGCCTTGTTTTGCCTTGTTTTCCTTTTTTTCAGAGCCAATTTTCACTCCTCTCTTTATGTACACACTTTTTATATTTTCTTGAGATTCTATCTTTGATTACATCATCTACCTGAACTACTTCTAAATAAGTATTTTTGTTGTTGATCAAAAGTGTTTGGTCATCTTGGAAATTATTTTGTTGTGTTATATTAATCATATTGACTCCTATATGAAAAATATCATATCCTTCCTCATTCTTGAAGTTTATCCCCACATGTTCATCATTGGCTATATCTAATGTAGGTAGAATTTGACTCCACCCATATGGTTCAAACTCTTCATCATCAAACTTCTGGGGTACATATCTTTCATCCTCAATTCCTCTCTCCCCTTTACAATCCTCCTTTTTAATCAGAATTCTTCTGTAGATTTTATTGATTATTGCATTACACTTCCATAATGGTGGTTCAACATCACTTTCACTTTCTCCTTCTAACTCCTCACTTGTGTCCTGAATTTGATGTATCTTGAACCACTGTTGAGGGGGTATATCAAAAAAATGTCCATTTCTTAGGTTTACTTGGTGATTTTCCCTTAGTTTTGGAGATATAGGGAATATTTTCCCCAATCTTGTACTATTTGCACTTGTCTCACCTCCCCTTCACAATAACCTACTATCTTATCAATGGGTCATGCATCGAGGTTGTAGGTAAAGGTTTTGTTTCACCGATTCACTCAGTGTTGTTTGATATTGAATTTTACATTGTCTAGTTAGTTTGAATTGTACAGTGATGGCTTTTGTTACATTGGCTCCTTCTTCTTGTAATGGCTCATTAGTCTCTTGATTATAATGTTGTTTTTGTGAGTTTTCCTTACTTCTCCCTTTCTCAATATTTGCTTCTTTTTCAAGGTTCTGTTGAGTTTTAGTGATTATTTGTTTACATAGCTACATTCTTTCCTGCTCCAAATCAGGTATTGGATAAGCTCTTTCATAGTCTAAGGCACTAGGTCCTTCCTCAATTCTTCCTTGATATCCTCTCAACAATGTGTCTAAACAGTTTGATTGATTTTCCTTTTCTGTTCTTGGTTTGACTCTGTGTGGTGTTTGTGTTTTTAGATTTTTGTTTATTAGATTTTTCTAGGGTTTCCACTTATTTCAGTTTCTTTTCCCATTTAGCTCTTTGTGTGGCTCTTTTTTCTCTCCAAGATGTATTTTTCCTTATCTCAAATGAGTGTGGTTTCAAAAGTATTCCTTGCTCCTTAGCCTGAGATCTAGTTATTGCCTATATAGATATCATCTCATTCTCACTAGTCTCTCCTTGCTCCATTATCTCCACACATTTCAAAGGTATGTGAGTTGTTGTATTTTGTTTTTGGGGATTTCTAGGACAATCTTTGATTAAATTTTCTCTACCATAATCTTTACAAAAAGCTCCTTCCACTCTTAGTGTTGGTGGTTGAGTGCAATCTCTTACAAAATGTTCTCCTCCACACCTATAGCAAGTAATCTTTTGATTGGTCTTGAACTGAGGTCTCTGAATTGACATATAATTGTTTGTGATATACATGAATGTGGCTACATCTAACTCGAATATTCCATTTCCCAAATCTAGGGCTTGTAAATATGGCTCTCTATGATCATTGTTTTCCCATCCAATTAGATCTCAATATTCTTCAAGAGGATGAAAATCATTCATGTAGTTTTGTCTGGTTGTTAGATTTTCAGTTTCCTCTATTGGAATGTATTTGAGAGGAACTACATTTGTGGGTATGGGAGGTTGTTGCCCTAATACCGGCCTTGGTTGTTCCACAAACCCTAATTCTCTTTGCTGGTTGTATTGGCTTGAGTGGTCTTTTTCCCTGATAGGTTGTTTATTGTAAAACACTCTTCCCTTGTATGGTTGGTCCATTTCTTTTCCAGGGTACAACATTTCAGTGTTTTCTTATCCTACAGGTATTGAGGTCTCTGATAATGACATTGATGTGTCAAATGGATTTCCCCATAGTTATAGCATTTCTTTATTGGTGTTAGTTTGTTATTTACTAGGTTTGCCTTAGTAGTAGCTTCTAGAGCCTTTTCTATAGCTTTGGCTAATTCCTCTGTAGGTGGTATCCTATCTTCATGAGCTCTTGGTTGTTCAAAATCCATTAGGTCCTGTCCTCTATTATCTTCCAAGTCTATAGCTTCTTTGATACAAGAATCTAAATCAGAACACCTTCTATAATAAACCAAAGTTCTAAGCTGAGCTCTCATGCCTTCTATGAATAGAGACACTCGTCTAGCCATTGAGGGAACCTCATCCTTTGGACATCTATCTATATACTACTTAAATCTCCTTGTAGTTTCTCTCACACTTTCCTCTTTCTATTGTTTAAAACTATGGATCAAAGTGTTTGTACTATGTTTTATCCCAGTTTTTGAAAATTCCCCTATGAAGGCTTCTAAGAAGGATTCTATGTTTTGTTACATTTTTTTCCTCAAAGGTATGAACCAAGACAAAGCTGGTCCAGTCAATGTTAGTCCAAATGCTTCAAATTTTACTTTATAATCCTCCACTTCTTCAGCCCTAATTAATTATCTAAACTTAGCAACATGTGCATGAGGATATGAATACCCTTCATATTGATTTTTCATGCACTTTACCACTTGGTATGGCCTCAGCATTCTCCCTTGAGCTTGCCAACTTGGTCTCATTCTTACATGGAAATGAGGAATGTCTTCTCCTTCTTGTTCAAAGAGATTTGGAGAATTATATGGCTCTTCTCTTTTTGTGGCTCTATTGGAGTGTTTCTACTTGGTCTAGGTAAGTCATATTGTCCCAAATCTTGATCCCAAGATCTTTTGTCTGCACATTGACAAAGATCATTGGAATTTTTTGGATCATGAGTGAACACATATACACATCCTTGTCTATCCTCATATCTTCCATCTCCGAATTGTGCCACTGGCATTAAATTCACAAGACTTTCTAAGTTTCTTAATCTAATGAGATTCTCATGCATTCCATCTTGATACACATAGGTAACAAACCTATTTGTGTACATATATTTGAGTTTATTCCTATAATCTCCTATGTCTGTGTGTTCCTCTTCTAAATTCAAATTTTCCATACTTGATGATTGATTTGTGCACTCCTTCTGATTATTAACTTGGTATTGTTGTTTCTCAGCCTCAGTATGAGTTTTAGAATGTATAATGGTAGTTCCAGATCTTAGTATCATTCACTTCTGTTATTTGGAAACACTAATTTTTCTATTTGAAAAACCCTTAATATGTCAATGAATTGGGGAGTTGAACTTGAGAAGTTAACTCTTCCTATTTTTAGCTCAAAGATCTCTTCCTCTCTTCTATGATTTGTCCTAGTTGTAATTTCCTTGATTTTCCCTTAGTTTTGTACTCAAAATTGTGATTTCCTAAAAAAGTGCCATTTGGGTGTTTTCTGAGTATTCTCTACCAAGTTTGAGTGGAAGAGTTGGAAATTGTATGTCCTTAACTATGGTTCAATTGAGTTTTGTTCCACCATGTCAAAAGAAAACTTAACCCCTTTGTTTTTGGGCAAATTCTGAACAAAATCATATTTTTGCAAGAAAAACAAGATTTTGATGTTTTTTGAGATGTTTTTATGAGAGGATTTTTCATAAATTTTGGAAGGGATTCAATTGATTAAACTCTACTTGCTCCAAGTTGTGTTTTTTCCAGACCAAAAAACACGATTCTGAGAGACCACGATTTTCAATTAGAAAATCACAATTCTCAGACAAAATCATGTATTTGGCTTGCACAAAAACCAAGATTTTGTATTTTTATTTTCTCCAAATCTCACGATTGTGAATGACAATCGTGTTTTCAGGGAAAGAAAAACACGATTTTCAAAAATCACAATTTTCTATGAAAATCATAATTGTGAGACATAATCATATTTTTTTAAGTTCCAAAAACACGATTTTGTGAAACTATCATTATGAAAATCACTATTTTCACTAAGAATCAATTTTTAGTGGAATTACATGATTTTGAGTCGAAATTGTGAAATTTTGAACTCAAAATTGCAATAATTTTTTGGAATCGTGTTTTTTTATGATTATGAGTCAAAATCGTGAAATTTTGAACTCAAAATTGTGTTTCTAATTAAAATTGTGATTTTTCATGATTTTGTGGAATTTCACGATTTTGTGTGAAAATCGCAATTTTCACACAAAATCGCATTTTTATTTACAATCGTGATTTTTCATGATTTTGTGGAATTTCATGATTTTTAACTAAAAATTATGTCTTTCCCACAAAATCATGTTTTTATTCACAATCGTGATTTTTTACGATTTTGCGAGTATTAATGATTTTGAGCTCAAAATCGCGATTTTCAGTCACAATCCTGATTGCTCACAATCATGAAAAAACAAAATCTTACTGAAAATCAAGTTTTTTCTTGCATAGAATCAAGATTCTGTACAAGTTTAACTAAAAGCTTTTATTTGATTTTTCCTTGATTTTTTAATCACTACAAAAGCGTCTAATCAAGAAAATGACATACAAAAAAACCTTTTTCTAAAATCTATCAAAAAACCTATTTAAAATTAATTTTTTTGGAAATCGCAATTCTGAAAAAATCACCATTTTTAGAGTTCTTATTGATTTTTCTTTTGTTTTCAATCTGCAAAAAAAATTGTAATGATTCTTACCTTGACAATGGATGTGTTCCCTCCAATTTGCTTGTAGAATGCAAGGACTCGTGATTTTCTAGCTCTATCTCTCTCTCTCTCACTCACTCTCACTCACAAATGAGTTTTTTGCTCTGAAAACTTGCTTTTATAGCCTCCAAAAAATCACGATTGTGTGCCAAATTGGACCATTTCACATCATTTTCAAACAATTTCTCTCAATTCTTATTTTACTGATTATAATCTTACTTCCCAAGCAATTCAACAGTTTGCCTATGTTCTTGCCTCAATAGAAAATCGCAATTCTCTGTTTAAGCTCCAAATTTTGCAAAACTTTTCACATTCAACCTCACCCTTTCCTCTTGAATTCATTATAACTCCTTGGTTGATATACCTATGCAATTAAATTTGTAAAAATGAAAAGAGGTTACAAAATCTAGAAAATCACGATGCTCTTCTCAAAAGCGTGATTTTGGGATAGTTCAAAAAATCGTGTTTCTTTCCACTTTGCATCCAATTGCCTCTTGCCTATTCACTTTGTATCTATAAACATCAAAGGATTCATCAAAATTTGGATTTTATCAAAGAAAAATGCAAGAAAACACTTTGGTTGCTTTTTATATAATTTTTCAATTTTTTATGAATTTTCCTTCACTTTTCTTATCAAAACAATTTCTCACAATCAATACCTCTGCTCTTCCATCCATTCCATTGTAAAATGAAATTTTTTTATATTTTTAAAAGATTTTTCTCTATTTTTTTGGTATCTTTGCCTTAAATAAAGAGTAAACAATTTATCTAGGGTTTCTTATGATGATTCAATGATCTTGAAAACTGAAAATGGATGCTAAATTTGTATCTTGATCAATGAACAACAAGCCACTACTTAGGCATCAGTCTTTGGCAAATGAAGCAATCAATTTGTACAAAGACAAGCACATTCACTTTCTTTCTAGCAAATGAAACAATCTTTTCCCAAAAGACAAGCACATTTACGTGGAATAAGCAAAAATGAAGCAATCAATTTACACAAAGACAAGCACATTCACCTTCCTAAAGATAAATTAAGCAATCTCTCCCCAAAAGACAAGCACATTTACCTTTTTTCCAATGCATACATGGAACAAAAAGAATTGAACCTTTCCCAAAAGTGTTTGTTACCATCAGTATTGGAAGATCCAGCAAGGTCCAAAGCTCCACTAGAAGCTTTGCTTACTTCCCCAGCAACAGCGCCAAAAGATGTTTGTTATACTTTGGAGTTGTCCTCTCCAATCATCATAGTATAAAGAATTAGCATAAACAACACCCTTAATATGTCAATCCGGGAATTATACTAAGACCACAACCCCTTCTAGTACTAATGGGATCCAAGAAATTGCAAGAAAAGACCATATTATTGAAAACTAGGGTTTGAGATATCTTGAGGTAGAGTCAAGTTTTTTTTATGCTTCTTGTGTCTAAAACATGTTATTTTTCATGTAGATTCCAAACATTAACTTAGAATCGAATTCCATTACCTATATCATCATATTGAGACAATCGTGATTCTGACAAAAATGGTATTTTTCACATTGAGCAGTAAGGTTCCACAATAAATATTTCAATATTATAAAAGACTCTTCTCCTTACAAGTTTCACACAATAATACACAGGTCTCACCAACAAAATCCATGAGAAACACAAGGAAAACATTCACATTTAGCCATGAAAACTACAGAAAAGGAGAAAACATGATTTTCTACCAAGAGCTCTAAAATTCTCATTCAATCAAGTGCAAATGATTAGCATCCCTTCTCAATACAAAATTTATACCTTTATACTTGTTCAAGTGTCCATGTTCACACTTGAAATTAGGTCCTTTCAACTTCAAATCTAAAAATAATTAAGATTGAGAGCTCCAAAAAAATCTCTAAAAAATACATAGCATTTAATGGATCATGAGGAAGTCTCTTCCTCATTTTTACATCATTCTAATAATTGTGTATAAAAAAATTATCTATTTTACAAAATCCTTTAGTCTAAAAAACACATTCTAACATACTTATGGCTTGTATTTGGCATGGTTGTTTCTACCACATATCTTGTAGTGGAATGTAAAATCTTTCTCATTCTGGCTACTTACATGTGTTATCTTTCTTTGAATTTTCATTTTGTGAGCATTGTCAATATGGAAAGAAAACTAAGAATGTGCATAAAATGCACATTGAATCTTCAATTCTCACTTTAGATCCCGTTCATACAAATGTGTGTGGTCCAATGCCTGCAACATCATTAGGTGGTTCTTTTTACATTTTCACTTTCATAGATGATGCTACTAGAAAATTCTGGTTATATAAATCAAAGGACGAGGTATTCCGTACCTTCATAAGATTGCTTGCTCGAGTTGAGACTAAAAAAGGGAATTAAGCTCAAAGCTTTATGTTCGGATAATGGGGGTGAGTATACCTCACATGAATTCCGCCTTTTCTGTCAGTCTAGAGGAATTTGTAGAGACGTTAGAGCTCCTTATACCCCAATACAAAATGGTGTAGCTGTAAGGATGAATAGAACTATTTAGGATAGAGTAGTTTCAATGTTGCATCATACAAACCTTTCACAAGGCTTTTGTGTAGAAGTAGTATTGACTACAGTTCATGTGATTACCTTTCACCTAGTACTACCAAAGGTCTGAAAGTGGCACAAGAGTTATGGATAGGGAAGCCACCATATTATGATCATCTTCAAGTTTTTGGGTCTGAAGCATATGTTCATATACCCAAGAATCTTAGACAAAAGCTCCACCATAAGTCAAAGAAATGCATTTTTCTTGGATATGGTCGAGAAGGAATATTTGGATATCACTTATGGGATCTTGAGACACGATCAGTGATCAAAAGTAGTGATGTCATTGTGAATGTCTAAGATGCATAAATAGCCCATTAATGAGGTTGAAGTCAGAAGAGTGTTGTTTGAGGATACTAGTCCTCCAGTTAGCATGCATAAAAATGTTGCACATAGGGATCTTCAAGAGAATCTCTTATCATATCAATCTACAAATGTTCTTGTTCAGCAACCATTGAGATGCTCTGCATGTGTCTCACATCCACCTGATAGATATATTCTAAGTTTGGATTTTGTTATGCCAACAAATGTTTGTGAGCCTTCTTGCTACAAAGAGGCCATGTAGACAAAGGATCATGTCAAGTGGGAGCATGCCATGAAGAGTGAGTTGGATTCTATTCATAAGAATAGTAATTAGGATTTAGTACCTTTACCAAAGGGCATGAAAAATTTAGAATGTAAACGGGTATATAAGCTTGAATTCACATCAAATAGTGCTTCTCCAAAGTATAAAGTATGCCTTGTTGTAAAGGGTTTTAAGCAATAACATGGTGTTGATTTTGAGGAAATCTTCTCTCCAATGGTCAAGATGGCTACCCTTTGAATGTTGTTTGGATTTGTTGCAATGGAGGACTTAGAGCTATTCCAAATGGATGTGAAATTTTCTTTCTTGCATGAAGATCTTACAGATGAGATTTATATGGGACAACCAAAGTGTTATGTAGTTCGTCCCAAAGAAATTCTAATTTCTAGGCTGAAGAAGAGCTTATATGGACTTAATAGTCCCCTAGACAATGGTACCATAAGTTTGATGCTTTTATGAAGTCTTAAGGTCATTTTCAAAGCAATGAGGATCATTGTCTCTACATAAAGAGATGCTTAGATGGTAGCTTGATATGCTTGATACGTTATGTCGATCATATGTTGATCATTGGGAAGTCCTCTTATGACTTGTCAATTCTCAAAAAGAAGTTGAGTCAAACATTTGAAATGAAGGATTTGGGGGATGATAAACATATTCTTGGCATCCACATTACTCATTCTAGGAGTAAAAGATGCATATACTTGTCTCAAAGTGATTACATATCCAAAGTACTTCACAGGTTCAATATGCAGGGTGGAAAGTCATTGAGTACATGTTTACCCACATATGTAAAATTGATCAAGGATTATTTCCCCAAATCAGATGAGGAAAAGGAATTCATGACCAAAATTCCTTATTAGTCTCTTCATTGTAGTCTCATGTATGCTATGGTATCTATAAGATCACACATTGCATTCATAGTGGGAGTTGTGAGCATATATATATCTAATCCTGGCAAGAAGCATTGGAAAGGTATCAAGATGATATTGATAAATCTGTGTGGCACTAAGGACAAGTGCCTATGCTTGGATAGAGGAAACGCATCCATTATTGGTTACACAGACTCTAATTATGCTAATTGTGTAGACAATTATAAGACTACATTAGGGTACATTTTTCATTTTGCTGGAGGTGCTATCTCTTGGAGATCGCATCTTCAAGAATCTACAAATATTGCCACTATAGAAGTAGCATACGCTGCAGCAAGTGAGGCATGTAAGGAAGCATTGTGACTTTCCCATCTTGCTTGTGATATAGTTCTACCTCAGCATGTACCTTTTTTGCTTAGTGATAGTCAGAGTGCCATTGCATTGGCTAAGAATCCAGTCTATCATGCAAATACCAAGCACATTGAGGTGTGGTATCACTTCATTAGAGATTGCTTAGCCACTCAGCTCATTATTCTTGAGAAGTTTCATACTCGAGATAATGTTGTATATGCTTTGACTAAAGCTCTACCACATGATAACTTTCAACACTATTGTCACTTGATGGGAGTTACCTAATCTATGATCTTACATAGTTACTTGTATATTGTGTGACATGCCCATCAAGTGGGAGGTATAGTTTGTATACTTGCACACACATATTTTTTATCATTCTTTATTTTTCTCCCATAGACACTTTAGCCATATTGGCCTTTAGTGGGAGATTGTTACCATTAGTGTCCATATGAAAGGCCAAATGGCTATTCCACACTTTTGTATATGCTCTTTAATAAAACATAACATGGCGTGGTCATCCACTAACTATAAGTTTGATCGCATTTGTAACACCCAAGAAATCTATGTTCTTGCTCTCTGTGTACTTTGTTTCTGTGTATTCTACATGATCTGTGCGGAGCATTGTGTGTGGCATCTAGATTTAGGTTTTTTATGTCAAGGGTATCATCATGGAGCTCTTGAGAAGGAGAGCCCATTGAGGTGGATCACCATCAAAATATTTCAAACAAATCTGGGAGTTACACCTATAAGTACAAATGATCCAAGCAATGATTGATGAAATTGATAGGTATAAAGTGGGGAACTAAAGGCTCTTGTATATATAGGATCATGGGTGGCCTTCCATGGATGGTTATACATGGGTGGTAGAGCATGGGCGGCCACCGCCCGCATAATTGTCATACACGGCTTCGATCGGTTGAACCGACCTAACAAATATAAATGATTTTTGACTCCGACAAGGAATATTCCATGGAATATTCCCTTTACCATCGTGTCGGGGGCACTGGCCCCTTGGACACCCCCCCTCAATGTTTATCGATGATAAATCAAGTAGGTCTCGGTCCTATGCCCATCTGTTGAAGATGCTTGTTGAGCTGCTCTCTTCCAAGTGCTTTAGTGAATATGTCAGCACAATTTGCCTCTGTTGGGCAATATTCTAGCTCCACAATTTCATCTTCAATCAGCTCATGAATGTAATGGTACTGTACTTCTTTGTGCTTGGTGCGAGCATGAAATACTGGGTTCTTTGCAATAGCCATACAACTTTGATTATCACACTTGAGTACAATCGCTATATTTGATGGAAAGCCTAGATCTGCAAGAATTCTCCTTAACCAGACTGCCTCACAAGAAGCAAAACAAGTTGCTTTGTACTCTGCTTCAGTGGAGGAGAGTGCGAGAGTTGGTTGCTTCCTACTTACCCAAGAAAATATTCCTGAACCAAGTGAGAAACAGTATCCAAAAACTAATTTTCTAGAATCACAGTCTCTAGCCCAATCTGAATCACGATATCCTTGAAGTGTATCACCTGTGGTATACAAAATACCAAAATCCAAGGTTCCTGCAATGTACCTTAGAATTTGCGTTCCAGCATTCTAGTGACTCTCCTTAGATTTGTTGGAAAACCTGCTTAACACTCCAACAGCATAGCAAATGTCTGGTCTAGTGTTGCACAGAAAAATAAGGCTTCCAACGAGCTTCCTATACTTCTTAGCATCTACATCAAGCATGTTATCATCCATAGATAGCTTATGATTTACCTCCATAGGTGTGCTAGTTGGTTTGCAGTCCATCATTCCAAATGCCTTGAGAATTTCTTTGGCATATTTTTGTTGTGAGATGAAAATGCCATCCTTCCTTTTCCATACTTCAATTCCTAGACAAAAATGGAGTAGACCTAAAGTCTATCATTTCAAACTCAATTCCCAAGATGATCCGAGTTTGATTGATGAGTTCCTTATGATCTCCTGTAATGATCAAATCATCTACATATACAATGACAACAACTAGCTTGATATCCCTTTTTGTTACATACAAGTTAGCATCAGAAGTACTTCTTTCAAAACCCATACTTTTGAAAAAATTATATATCCATTGGTACCAAGCCCGTTGAGCTTGCTTAAGTCCATACAAATCTTTCTCCAACCTGCAAACTTTATTTTCTGAATTTGGCACCTCAAAACCTAGTGGTTGAGATACATATACCTCCTCCTTCAGGTGACCATTCAAAAATGTAGATTTGACATCCATTTGGAAAATAGGCCAGGCCTTTCATGCGGCTACTGTAAGTACCGTCCGAATAGTTGTCATGCGTGTTGTTGGTGCAAAAGTTTCTTGAACATCAAATTCTTCGATCTGTGAAAAACCCTATGCAACTAATCTTGCCTTATACTTTTCTAATGTTCCATCTGCTTTATACTTAGCTTTCCAAATCCATTTAGTAACGATTACCTTCTTCTTTGGCAACAAGTCGACTAGATCCCATGTATCATTTTTGGTATACTATCATACTCAGACTGCATTGCCGCTCTCCAACCTAGATCATCAAGGGCTTCTTCAATGGTGGTAGGTTCCTTTATCGAGCCCATGATATCTTCCATTAGAGCCATGTTAACAATGTGTTATGAGGCTCTTCTTTGCTCCTCTATTCTCTTTTATCTTCATAATCCATTTGAGGATGATTCTCGTACATCTACATGTGGATCGTGATCATCAAAGAGCTATTGTGCCCACTTTGGTAGTGGCTTACATTGTGTAGCTACAACTGGTTGGCTTTTTATTGAGGAAATTTCTCCATCAGATGTTTCCTCCTCCTCAACTTTAACCTGTCTTTTGATAGGCACAAGGTGAGATATTTCTCCATTTGATGAGATAGTAGATTTACCTTTATCTTCTACTAAGTGTGGTCGTTCATCAAACACCACATCTCCGCTGACAAAAATCTTCCTTGCCCCAAGATCCCACAACCTGTATGCCTTAGACTCTTCACTATATCCTAGGAAGACACACTTTTTGCTTTTTGAATCCAACTTTGATCTTGTTGAATCAAGAATATGTGCATAACAGAAACAACAAAAAATTCTAAAATGCAAAACTGAAAGTTTTTTACCAGAATATGCTTCTTGAGGATTCATCCCCTTCAGTGCCTTTGTGTAGCTTCAATTGAGGATGTAGACTGCTGTATTGACTGCTTCTGCCTAGAATGAATCAGGCATGTCTTGAGCCTTTAACATACAATGAGCCATTTCAACTACTATCATGTTCCTATGCTCAACAATGCCATTTTGTTGAGGTGTATGAGCTGTGGCAAGTTGCCTTTTCACCCCATGCTCCTTACAGTAATTATTGAATTCTGTTGACAAGAATTCACCTCCTCTATATGTTCTAAATTTCTTCAATTTCCTTCCTGATTCATTTTCCACATACTTATGCCACGTTTTAATTTTTTCAAAAGCATCAACCTTCTCTCAAATGAAATAAACCCACATCTTTCTACTATAATCATCGACTAACATCAAAAAGTAGAAAGATCCTCCTAAAGCAGGTGTAGACATTTTACCGCAGAGATCAGCATGTACCAACTCTAGAGGAGCTTGAGATCGATTGTTGGTCTCTCTTGGAAATGCCTTTTGTTGTTGTTTGCCCATCATACAAGCTTCACAAGGTTCCTGCAACTCTGAAAATGCAGGAAAATGAGCAACCATCCTTGTCCTTTGCATCTGCTTCAAAACTGCAAATCCGAGATGCCCAAATCATTGTGCCATAACTTGCTTACATATTTATCTTCTATAGCAGTTAAGGCACTTAACTCATACAAGTTATCATATCTTATGCCTTTACCTACTACATTACTTGATGAATCCATGATTTCTGCACCACTCTTATTGAAGTGAACTTCGAGTCCACGATCTGTTATTGCAGAAATTGACAACAAATTTCTTTTAAGTGTAGGTACATAGAGAACATCGGATAACTTTTTCTCAACACCTGTGGAAGTGATAAAAGAGATAGCTCTAGTTCCTTCCGATGGACACTTGGAGTCATTTCCCACCACTACATTGATGGATTGTAGGGCATTAGGGAACTATACCAATCCTTTTTACTGGTCGTATGGCAAGAAGCTCCACTATCTAGAATCCATGGTTCATCAACACAAGCTTGAGTAGATGAGCATACCTCTTCAATAGCTACCCATAGTTCCAGCTCTGTGTTTTTTGCAAACTCTTTGTTCTTCCACGATGATTTTACAGTTCCATTCCGTTCATTAGCTTGCTTCTTTCTGCAATCCTTGATGGCATGGCCTTTCTTTTCACAATAGAAGCAACTTCCTGTGAACTTTTTCTTCTTTGGCTCCTTCTTTGATCCATCAAAAGAGCCTTTACCTTTCGCATTTGCTGAGAACGCAGCATCACTTGTACTTTGTCGATTCTTCAACCGCATCTCTTCTTCTAAAAGCATAGCACAAAACTCTTCAAATGTAAGGGGAGTTGGTCTTACCTGATTGTTAAGGGTTGTTACTAATCCATCATACTTTGCTGGAAGAAAACGTACACATCTTTGAGCCAACCCTTATGGTGTTATAACAACACCAATTGTAGCCAATTGGTCTTGAAGATGTTTTATCCGTTTGATAAAATCTTCAGCCTTTTTAGAATCGGAATGCTTTTAATTTGCCAAATTATTTTCTAAATTCTGTATCCTAGTGTGGTTCTTGGTCTCATATTGTCGAGCCAATATGCCCCAAGACTCATGTGCTTTAGTAGTATGTTGAACTAAAGTAAGCACAAAATCACTTACACTAGTGATAATTGCATATAATGCATCAGCATTCTGCCTCTTCCAAGCTCGTAGAAGATTTGGATCTGGCTGAATCATCAATCTTGAATTTGTTGGATCTTCAACTAGTATAGGCTCTGGATCCAATCCCATCGGTCCCATGACAGTGTTAAGTAATTCATAGGAGTCCAAAATTGCAGAAATTTTGAACTTCCAATCCCATCGGTCCCATGACAGTGTTAAGTAATTCATAGGAGTCCAAAATTGTAGTGAATGCAGGTGGGCGAATTCGAATAGGTGTACACTAACATTAGTTGAAGCACTAAGACCAGTGTTCAATGATGAAGCCACCATGTAATCACTCGAATAATCTACTGATATTCTAGTCTGCCAGTAGGCTAAAATAGTGATACTTCTCAAGCTATTCGAACCTTACAGCTCTGATACCATGTAAGACAATAGTTACGCAATATAACATAGGAGCAATAGCAGAGAAGATAACAGATATGGGAGAATCTCAACAATTTTCTACTAGTAGCAAGTACAAAGATGATGGCTTTGTCCACCCGTGCGCTCTCAAGGTAGAGCTTAAATGGTGATCTAGACAACTCTAGATAGGGAGAAACAAGGTAGAGGTATGCTGGATCAATTCGATATCTAGGTAGTGCAGAAGTCATGTATATATAGGATCATGGGTGGCCTTCCGTGGACGGTTATACATGGGTGGTAGAACATGGGCTTCCACCACCTGCATAATTGCCATACGCGGCTTAGACCGGTTGAACCGACTTAACAAATATAAATGATTTCTGACTCCGATAGGGAATATTCCATGGAATATTCCATTTACCATTGCATCGGGGGTGTTGCCCCCGGACCCCACAATTGGGGACCCTGGTAACTCCCTTTCCTTACAATACCTTACATGGTCCAATATGACCTTCATCCAACATGCAAGTTGGGATTCCCATCAATTGGGTAATGCACGCTTGGCTTCTCCTCATAATGGGGGCTTTACAAAATATGCATACAATCATGAGGGGTAGACATTGATCATATACTAACAAAAATGATTTATTGATCCAATAGATATCTAGTAAGGCTTAAAAAGTTTCATAAATTGAAGTCAAGATATTGAAAGAATAAGAGGATCTCAAGAGACTTTCAAGATATCGAGATCAACTCAATCAGGCACATGATAGAAGACATATCTCTCATGCTCACCCAAGGAGCCACTACCAATGTATGCCAAAATTCTTGAACAGAACAATGGGTTAAAGTCCCAACTTGAAGGGTAGTAATCTAAAATTGAGCCCTAACATGCATCTATCAACATGTTAGTTCAGATATCAAAGAACAAGAAGATCAAAGCCCAACACCTTATAGGTAATGAACTAGATGAGGATCATAAAAGTTTGGCAACTAACAACATGCAAGAAACAATATTTTAAATCACCCAAAATATCTACAAGCAGTTTGAAAAAGTCATTTGTGGATTGTGAATTCACTAGGAAGTTTTTCAAGATCACCATAAAGGACCTCTCACAATACACACCATAGTATGAGCATATCTGAACAAAATCCCAACAATACATCAAAGAGAAAATTGGTTTGCATGTTGATGGGGGCTATTGGCTCACCCTTGAAAAGACATAGACTATTATAATGTAGTTCATCAAAGAGGCTGACCCAACTTGGAGGCAAAGATATCTTTGGGAACACAATTTTGTTGAGGATTTCTATTAGAGATCCCCAAAATACATAAGATACAACCCTATATATGCTCCTATAGGTCCTCATTACCCATGGCCTACTTATGAAATAGCCGGCATCTACTCTAGTGCTCAAAGTTTTTGGATTAATTTTCCATATATCACTACTTCTAAAGAAAATAAGATCATGCATAGCACTATAGCTGGTTTGCAAGATTCTATCAAAGAAGCTCCAATCCTGACATTCCAAATGTTCCTTAAGATTTTGGAGATGATCAAATATGGCTAATAGCCTTTCACACTCGAGCAATGACATGGATATCATCAACCAAACTATGAATCTTAGTGGAATAATACCTTTTTATAATCACTTACAATATTAAAAATACCACTACTTACAAACCTTTAAAGAAGCATTCTTCACCAATTTTTGGGAATGTAACTCAAAGATTTTGGAAACATATCTTCTTCCTTGTAGGGATGTTTGATAGCTATGGAGATCATGATGCATGAGATCGAGATTTTTCCCTCCTCCATTGTTCCTTATGTAGTCAAGTGGAACAATCTGATGATGTTCGTGACCAAGAAACATTAGGCATGTGATGTGAAATCTCTTGAGAATTCCAAAACATTATGATTGGATGGCCCTATCGACACACCCATCAAGGATAATAGAGTCTCGAGACGGGGGAGTTATTGGAAGAAGCAGTAGAAAGAAAATCAAGAAAAATGGATCCCATAAAATTTTTTACTAAACAAATACATGTCAAATCGTGTGGAAACCAAGCCAAGGAATAAAGAACCTCATTGGAAGGCGTGTGGACAGAAGAGACATCAAATTCTAAAGATATGCCTAGTTTTCTTAAGCTTTTATGTAATTTTCTTATCAAAATTTTCCATTTTTGTAAAGTATTCCACTTTTATAAAACCTAAGGATCCTTTCAGCTTTAGAGAGTTTTTCCAAACTACTAGAATCTTTTAGCATTTTTTAAGAGCTCAAATCATATGTATAAAGTGCTCTATGGACTATTATCAAGTTTTTTAGGTCAACTCATGTGAAAAAGTGTTATTCATTTGAGTATAAGGATTTAGAAAACCTAAATGTACTCGCTTTTTGAAGTGGATTGAATAACATTTTCATGCATTCTCTTTCTTGAGCATTTTATTTCCATCTCCCTCTTCATTTGGAGGTTTCATCTGTTCTTGAGGTTTCCTATGCCATATCTACCTAATAAAAGCTTTTTTGCATGCTCTATGTGCTTGTTGATCTTTATTTTGGTGTGTGGGTTGTTCTTCCTTCATTTTGAGCTTCTTTTGACTCCATGTCTTTGTAATGATGCATCATCATACAATCAATTGAGTAGAAGTACTTGGATTGAAAATTCAAAATGATCGCAATCATTTGAAGATGATAAGCCTTGTTTTTTTGGGTCTACAACAGCCTATTAGACATTGAGATTTGCATAGGCATATATGCAAAAACACTGGCCAGGTTGAAAAATTGCCACAAGCACTCATAGCCAACATACTTTAAGAATTCAGTATCTCTAGAGACTCATTGTCCTTCATCAAAATGAAGCAAAAAGAGAGGTTTTTTGATAGGCAAGAGGGAATTTGCTAAGGTAGGAAATACACATATCAATGCCTATTGGACCATAGTTGAACTCTCAATCTTAGTGATACAACTGTAGAGCAGATCCAAAAAGATTCAATATCACATGTTCCTCATAGAGACTCAAATTGACCTATTCAGTGATTGTACTTAGCCATCTCTCATGGAGAGTGAAATTTCTCTTACAAAATCACTATAAAGTCATCTCAGTGGATCTCAAAGAGATGCACTTTTCAACTCTAAATTTGACCTATCAAAGGTTAGGACTTTACATATCAAAGTGGAGTTGCAAACTCATTAAGCCTTCGCATTATTATTAAATATCACTTCGCATTCCCTTTGGAAAAATTTGATCCCCAAATTTGGCATGTAACTTGGCCTTGAGACCCATCTATCTTTAGCCCTAGATTTGAGGTACATAGATAATTGGTTTTGTGAATTTTTGTATGAAATTAGACAAAAACACATTTCACTTGAAAAGTGATCATTAATCTATTTGGTTACATGAAACCCTTGAAATTTAGTGATAAAAATATGAAACTATCTAGTGAACTTTTGTGCACTAAATTAAAGGTGTTTGTCATTATTTTTTGAATTCTAAAAGAGAAATATGTATATTTGAAAACTACATGACACTTAAAGTAAATAATTTTTTATTTTGTAAATGGTTTGATTTTGTATTGGATGATGCAACACATGTGAACGTACCCAAAGATTTTAAAATCAATTAATTTACATGCACTTAAGGATGATTAGGACATTAGAGTAGAGACCACTATCAAAAGTCACAGTTGATTGATTGAAAGCAAGAATGCATGCATGAGTCAAGTACAACTAGAGTTCTTTAGTAGAGATCAAAATAGGCAAAAATGATTGCCTCTAAAGACTACATGGTGTGCCATTAAATTTTGATTGAGTGGGTCCATCTAGCAAGGATTGTCAAGAAATTTTGTGATTCGATAATTTTAATTCCCTATGGGTCAATGTCTATTTGGGTATCTTGAATCAACAAGTTGCTAGCCTTCAAGACCTTAATTGCTTGACCATTTCTCATCCAACCATAGCCAAATACTATGATTACCATTTCAAGAAACAAGATTAAATATTCTACTTACCATTGATTAGCCCAGATCATATGAAGGATAAAGGCAAAATAGTAAAATCATGTCTAGGTCACTTCCATCTAAATTTTCTTGGAGGGTGATGAACATAGAAACATGCACAAAATAGAGAACTCTAAAATTACAATATTAGGACCCCACACACAAAACCAAAAATTTTTACAAATACCAAGATGTGGTGTTTCTAAATATACCCCCTGAGTACATGGATAAGGCTTGAAATACATATTTCTGAATAGTTGGAGAAGCTTGAATAGTAGAAATATGTACTTCAAAGTGTTGAAGTTTGGTCTAGCTTACCAGCACAAGACCTGCACTTTGGTTATTGGAGATTCTAATTCACCTTATGTCTCAAAATGATATGATGAAACACACTAAGTCCTTTGGAAGTTCACAGAGAAAAGTTTGATTCAAGATAAATTACTTGCACATAGATAGCTACAAGAAGAACTTGTTATTTTGGTAGAATCATTCACATTCTGAAGCTTAGTGCTCCCATCATGATTACAATTGACTAAAATCCTCTTAGAGGATGGCTTCTTATAGGGTGAAGTTTTTATAATGCACAAAAAGTAGATATATAACTAAGCTATGCTTTAATTATAAGCTTACCATTGATAGATTATGATCCTAGCTTTTCAGAGATGTGCAGAGATTGACCACGAGAGCTTAAAAGCCCTCTTTCTCACAACATATTAAACCAAATTATATAGAACATGTACAAATAGATTATACACTAGTATTTTTCCAATGAGCCCTTATTTCATGAGCATTGGATCTCTAAGGAGTGAGAACTAGCCTCTACAAGTCAGCAGACCTTGAGGAAGATGATGAAGAGAAATAGAAGATGAACAAAGTGAAGATGAAAATAAATGTCTATTGATCTAACATATTGTAAAACTTCTTGTTTGCTTTCTAAGTCCAAGGAGATGATAGCGATAATTGTTATTATGTAGTGGTACTGTGCAAATTGCTCTCTTGTTGCCTCCTCACACTCACCCAAGGCGTGCGTACACTCAATTTTTTTTTCTCTCTCTTCCTAACTCTCCCGCACTCTATCGCCCATGTACTCAAACACGTGCCTTCACACCCATGCACCCTTACGCATATACTCAGTCACTCCCTGAGCCTGCAATCACCATCAAAGCACCACAATGATAATATTAATGGCATTCTTCACTTCATGAGTATCTATACATGCACATTCGAAACTAGAACTGAGAAGGTCTCGAAAAGAAATAGCAACTTCGTTCATAGTATAAAAATTCTTTCTTCACACATCTCCATGTTTCAATTGGCACAAAGGACTTCATGGGCGATGGGTTTGAAAATCAAGCCTGAAAGAAGTTCTCAAAAAACAAAGTTCAGCTCAAAGCATTCAATTCTAGGTGAGAACCTGGTGTCAAAGTATTGTCGTTGAAACCAAATATATTTATCATCGCATGAATGTGCATATTATGAATCAAGTCCACAAACAGTAAACCATGGATAGTTTTCTTGTGATTCTCGGACTTTGTCCTACGTGTCTCTCCGATAAGCATGAACTTGAATCATGACGTCTTGTGCGCTATACAATTGTTGCTTCAACCAAAAATCCCTATGATCATGCATACATGTAAACTTCCATGAGTACTCCTATTATCAAGGAAGACTAATTGAATTGAATGTACTGTAGGAATATATATTTTCATCTACTCCTCCTCAAAATGCATTGCAACAGTTCAATGACGGTTGAACCGTTTGCCATCAAAAGGTGAAATCCAATATACAAATAGCTGCGCACTTATCAATAGTTCGGAGTAGGAAAGCTCTTCAATCGACGATTATACCAACATTAATAATACGTGAAACTCTATATTTTTCTTTTGATTTAGTTTGAATGCTTTTCAAAAGCACAATTTTATAGACATACCTGTACGTAACAAACATGTGATATCAGACTATGCCTTGCAGATCACTTCCAGATTACTTAGAACCATGCACATCTCACATCAGAAGAGCTCTTTTGAATCGAATGCATCCACCTTTCTTAGATGATGGATTCTCCTCCATGATTTCTGTCTTGTTTGCTCAACCATGTTCAATACCTGATCAAAGAAGAACAATGATAACCATGCTATCTTCATGTACTCCGATAGAGAATCGTTCCAGCCCCTTTTCTCCTCTCTCAATCCTTCTCTGCCTGCCTTGTTTCATCGATTGTTTCTTTCTCTCTGAAGTATAGAGTTCCTCCAGTTGAATAATATTGCAGATCGTACTATCATGGAGGGCGCACACCTTAAGAAGGAACCCCCGATCGTTTCTTTTCCGTTGACCTCC
The DNA here is from genome assembly GCA_020310875.1 of Ceratopteris richardii. Classification (NCBI taxonomy): domain Eukaryota; kingdom Viridiplantae; phylum Streptophyta; class Polypodiopsida; order Polypodiales; family Pteridaceae; genus Ceratopteris; species Ceratopteris richardii. The sequence continues at coordinate 151,998,789 of CM035413.1, forward strand.
TTGGAAATTTCCCACTCGAGTCTTTGTTCCTTTGCAGAAGAACTCTTCGACCGTCTTCAGCCTCTGGTTTGATCTCTCGAAAGCCTGAAGAAGACCCTTGTCTGAGCTTCAAAAGGGCGTATCTTCTTTCGTGGTCACCTGTTAACACATTGATGACAAAGACTCCAGTAAAAGATATTTGCTTCAGACTTCATCCAATCTCTGACAAGCTGCTCCTAGATTCCTCATTTTCCTATTTGTTCTGCACTTCAGTCCCTCCTCTAATACATTGTTCATCAGTCTACAGAATTCGGAGATAGACCTTTGAAGTATATATTAAACTTCTCCTTCAGCAGATATGAGTCTCCCTGTATTCCCCAGCCAACACACCTCCTCTGACCTAATATCTCCTCCTAGGTGTGTGTGTCAGTTGATCTCAAGTCCTCATGCAGATTCATACGTCGATGAAACATGCCCTCCTCTTGCAGCCACTACCCTCTCACATATGGCTCTGTCTTCCATCCTATTCTCCCCGTTAGAAGAATCCACGAGGTGCTTCTCTGTCGGCTTCCAAAAACTGCTAGCACCACCTCTCTCCTTGGGTGTTTCTATGTCCTGAAGAGATTGGAATTTACCCCCCTCCAGCCTGACTCTTTCCTTCCCGTCGACCCCACCTGACTCCCCTCGCCTTAATAGTTAATCATTCATCCAATGGAAATGACTTTCGTTGTTGCAGCACACCTCTTAGCGCTCATACTAAGTTAGGATTGAAAATAAAGATCTTGCATAGAACATGAGGGCGGATATGGGTTGGAAAAGGCATGTAGGATATGACTTGCAGAAAAACGTATTTCATGTGAATATTTAGTACTGTATCAATAATCCTCTCAGCACGCACAACACAAAACTATGGTTGTCGACAGACAGGAGCAAGGGCTGGGCATAAGGTAATGCATACACATAGCTATATGCTCAACCGCAACCATTGACTTTCAGTTTCAAGCTGAATACGAGAAAAATGAAAGACTAAATATCCAAACAAAGCCTCGAGGTTACACCACTACAGTACACGAGAAGCTGATAATACACATATGGTTGTTTCCTAGTAGAAAGGCAGTTCACTAGAAGATGATAACGCAATCCAAATGTCTACGTTCACCAAAATATTAACGCTGGAGAGCAAATTACCGTATGAAAAAACAATGGAGTTACCGTGATAGTTTCCTTGGTGATCCGTCTAAACACTGCCAAGGTCGTGACTTCCCTTTTCACAGCAAGAGAGTATCACTCTCCCCTTTGATAGGTGCACCGCCAGAGCAACAAGTGCCCTCCTCCCGCTTCTTTCCGGGAACCTTCCCTTCTCACTGGAGCACGCTCTCCTCTGATTATCTCCCAGAACGTCACAGCAACGAGCTTTTCCTTCAACTCCAAAATCGAGAATTTCCCCCCCTTTTTTTCTATGTGGGTCTCCTAAATGCACGATCTTTTCCCCTCATTGCAGATGTATGTGTGTGTGTCCAGCACGCAAGCCACACCAAACGCCTCCCTTCTACTAGTGTTGTCCCCCCACACAATAGAACAGAATGCTAACCTTCGAGCCAACACGAAGAAGAAGAAGCCATAGTCACCAGGTGCGATCGGCAAATTGGCTGCTATGGACGAGGAGTGACCACCTCCCTACTGCGGACGAAACCTCCAGCCGATGTCTCCACCAAAAACGAAGAAGAAGAGAGAGCTGAGATTCAGCGCCCCCCCTTTATTTCTCAGCCCCCCCTTTTTCAACGTTGTCTGCCCGCCTCTGCCTTTAGAGCCTCGTTCAGGCTATAGGACAAAGAGATCTATTGTTCCTTATTAGATCCACGAGGTTCCCCCCCCCCCCAATCCAGACAAACACACAACGGCCTGCCAAAAAAACCTCCACCAATTCCTCAATTTCCTTTCTGACAGCCACCTGCAATGAAAACGAACTGAACCGCTTTTGGAAGCTTCTTTGATGCCTCTGTAGGTCCGGAACGGAAAGAAAAAAAATGGCTGCTATCAAATTACCACATTGCATACATGTCGATAAGGGTACTCCCCACAAGAACATCCACATCAATACCATTATCCAAAATTTGCCCGTGAATAAGCATGCCATCATCTAAGGCCCCAATAGTACCACATGCTTTTAAAACACACATATGTACAACTTTGTTAGGCTTTACATCATCTAATCGCATTTGGTGGAAAAATTCAAGAGCAAGGTGCCCATATCCGGATTGAGCATATCCAGCAAGCATTGCTCCATAAGACACAACATTTCGGTGTGGCAAAAGCTCAAAAATTCTCTGAGCCTCTTCCAGACTGCCACAATTGGCATATGTGTCCACTAATGCCGTTCCAAGTACCAAATCCTTTTCTGTGAGTCCCTTCCTTCCTATCTCGGCATGTATAGCTTCACCTTTGTCCAATTCCTGTGTATTACCACAAGCTTTCAAAATGCAAAGTTTTTCCTCTTCAAAGTACCTAAAATCCAGCATCTTGCTCCATGAAGAAAAGGAGAAAGATAAACCCTCAAATCATTCTTGCACAATTCTATAAGTCTTATGAAATCAGATGAACACTTCGCCTTTGCATCTTCGATGCTACCACATGCTTTTAAAACACTAATGAATGTCACAATATCTGGGGAGAATCCTTCACATAACATCTCTTCAAAGCTACTGATAACTCGTTCACCTTGGCCTTGTCTAGCATATTCTCCAATAATTGCATTCCAAGAGACTGTGTTCCTATGAGGGAGCTCCTCAAGAATTTGCTGAGCTTTTGTGAGGGCGGCACACTTTGCATGCATGCTAACTAGGGAGCTGCCCACAAGATTTCTATTTCAGCAAGGCCAGCCTTAGTAAACTTCTCATGCAGTGCAAGGCCACTTTTTACACCCTCCATCTTTTGCACATACTTTCAATAAGGACACAGCGGTATGTTCATAATTTCTAATGATGGCATCCTATGCCACATTTCTTTTCTTTCCACAACTCCCGCCTCCACACCGCATTGATTGACGTTAATTTCTATCGATCAACATCTGTTTGTTGTAAAATACCTGCATTCGTACGTACATTTTGCAAAATGGAAGCCTATTAGTGCACAAAAACCAATAGTTAATTGGGCTAACATACTCCCCTCTTCTTATTTGCGAAGTCGTCCTCGACGAGCCACTACATGCTGCAATATCCATTCAGCCATGAACATGTCAGGTTATAACTTGGTTGCATACCTATTCATCAAGCCGTCACTTCTACTGAACCTGCACTCATTGAAGCTATTAGTACTCAAAGAATCACTTATGAATACATACAAATCATTCACTTCAAAATGATCCAATACACATATATGCAACTCCAATTCCAACATGCATCAAATTGCTCATACATTCCATTATGAAAAATGGTCTCAACCAAAAAAATATATGCACACATTTCCATGAATTGCACATGCACTGTCGTCGTGAAAAACAGAAACGGAAATATTGAAATGAACAACAGCAACTGAAATAAATTCAATCAGAGATGCAACACACCCAACATGCATACTCCATTATTGCACCTACTATTCGCTATTTACACATACTTCTATGACCAGACACTCCCTAAGAATCCCCATCGTCGACCTACCAAAGCCATCGAGATTCGAGTACAAGTCGAGACCTACATAAAAACTGGAGTGTCCCACACACTGGAAAACCCTCGGATAGAGTACACAAATTATAAAGCAAGACCGTTGCATTACCTCGCTAAAGTCTCATCCATAAGTACATATAGAGTCTCCGTGCCTTCAAGAATGTTGATTCAAGGTGAGCTGATCTGTCAAAAGTCGTCACATACCAATCACACAAGCAAATCACGTTCCCTTCCAGGCGATCATCGCCCTCTCCTCTCTCTCTCTCCCCCTCAGGAGTGGGGAATAATTTCATAGGTAAATTTTATTTTAATCACACATTGGCCTGTATTGACATTGGATGCGATTCATGGACCTGACCACCCGGCCAGGTTGATTCCACCCATCTACCAATGCAATGCAGTGCACAACACACAAACACACAATGATAACACATAACATATCTCAGCTAGCCCATAACGAAGTTGGATGCGGCTCGTGGTCGTGACTACCTAGCCACGATGGCTCCACCTACCTACCAACCCGTTATGGCGCGTAGCTAAGACACAAACATATACATCCCAAGCCTATGGCGAAACTAGCTGCGGCTCGTGGTCCTAACCACCCGGCAAGGATAAATCCACTCACCTACTAGCCCACCATAGCGCATTGGTACGATCACAACAACACAATATTTTTTCTTTCTTTTCTTTCTCTTCGTTTTTTTCATAGTTAATTAGTTCATCCAAGTCCTGAGAATTAGGGAGAGGAAGAAAGGGACTTTCCCACTTTTCCCACACATGCATGCAAACATATACACTCTAGCCTTTGACAGATCAACCACCTCTTCACTCCATTCTCTCAATTACAGACACTACATATGTATTCATCGAGTTGACTTTTCACTAGGTAACTACAGCCGGCTATGCCTTAGTCCCTCGTATACCTATCCTTAGGTATCCTAGAATGTGAGTCTCCGGGATATCTCATGTAGCCTCACATCGTACTCACATCCTGACAACTTCCCTAGGGCGAGTCAGGCTCAACTTCAGGAGCTCCATCATCACTTCCTATCGTTAGCACATCTGCCCAAGCCCACGTGATATCGTTTTCCTCGTTAGGCATTTCCCTAGAAGGATCAAAATAGTAATATCGATCTCCCGCCCATCCTACATGTCGGGTCAGGTATTCCTCAAAACACTCAATATAAAACGCAACATCCAAACCCTGGTTTATAAAGCATACCAGCCAATGCGCTTCCTCAACATCATATTCCGTCTCAAAGTCGTCGACATCTATGTCCATGCGGGCGAATGTTTGGTCCGAGAAATATATCCTTAGCTTGTACAAGTAGAGTTGCGTTATTTGATCTACCATTTTGTTACTTAGCTCCTAACAGTCTCTGCATAACACAAAAAATATTAGAAGTCCAAAATTCTTGAGCTAGCACAGGATAATATTTATGACAACAAAAATCATAACTAACATATGCGCATATATATATATATATATATATATATATATATATATATATATATATATATATATATATATATATATATATATATATATATATATATATATATATATATAACTATACATGTATGTACAAGGAGTCTACTACGTCCTTTCGTTGGATCTCGTCTGGCTTCTCCCGTCCTAATGTTACTTGAAATATGGTTTAACTCGAAGCGCGTTAACCTTCACGGGAGCACATTCTTCTCCTAAATCTTGAATTTGCATGGAACCATTGGAGTTGAGTTCCACCACCTTAAACGGTCCTGCCCATCTTGTTTGTAACTTCCCCGGGAATTTATAATATTTACTATCATAAACTAGCACCAAATCCCCTTCTTGAATCACATAGGTCTTGAGATTCTTGTCATGCCTCTCCTTACGTCTTTTCTGAATAGCTTCCAGACTTTGTTGTGCAATGAGTCTCTTTTCTTCTAGCTTGACCAGTTGTATGTACCTCTCCTTTAATGACTCTTCCTCTCCCAGCCTAGCCTCGATGGCCACCCTTAAGGTCGGAACTTCTTTTTCGATGGGAAAGATGGCTTCCTCACCATATACTAGGGAGAACGGAGTGCTCTTAGTCGTCACTCGGTAGGATGTTCGATATGCCCACAAGGCTTCCAAAAGCCTCTCATCCCAGTCTCTCCTATGCACAGCTACTGTCTTTGTCAGAATCTGTTCAAGGACCTTGTTGGTGACCTCCACTTGTCCATTTGCCCTCGGGTAATATGGAGTGCTTTTTCTATGTTTGATCTTATATAATTCCATTAATTCTTCGATCAGTTCGTTGACAAAATGGGTTCCTCTATCACTTACTATTTCCAATGGGCATCCGAATCGAGTGACAATTTGTTCATACAAAAATTTAGCTACATCAACAACTCGGTCAGTCTTCAGAGCTTTGGCTTCTACCCACTTGGTAACATAGTCAGTGCAGACCAAAATATACCTATTAGACCGACGTCTTGAGGGAGGATCAATAGGCCCCACAAAATCAATTCCCCATTTCTCAAACGGCTTAAGAGCCAGCACCGGCGTAAGAGGAGCAGCATGTGCTAATGTTGGTTTTCCCATTCTTTGGCATCTGTCGCATTTCTTATAGTATGTATGAGAGTCTTTGAATAGCGTTGGCCACCAATACCCGGCCAATAAGATCTTTCTTGCCGTCAGCTCACCAGCAAAATGCCCACCGCAGGGTTCATCATGCAATGCCCTCAAAACTAGGGCTGCTTCTTCTTCCTCGAGACACCTCTGATAAATGCTTTCATGTACAAAATATCGATAGAGCTGCCCACCAATGATGCTATGATGCTTCGCCAATGCTAACAGTTTTTGCTTCTCTCTCTTGTTTGCTCCTGGCGGATATTTAGTAGTGCACAAGAAATTCACCAAGTCGGCATACCAAGGTACTTTAGCATCAACCTGGAATAGATGCCCATCAGGAGCATCATCGGGCACACCAGAGATTGGCTCCTCATTAACAATTCGAGATAGGTGGTCAGCCAATATATGCGCTTTGCCTGGTCTGGTTACCACCGTGAACTGAAATTCTTGGAGGAGTAGCATCCACCTCATCAATCGTCCTGATAGCTCGGGTTTATTAATGATGTACTTTAGGGCTTCATGATCCACATAAAACGTGAAATGCTTTCCCATCAGGTAATGCCGATACTTGTTTACCGCAAAGATCATCGATAGGCATTCCTTCTCCGTAGTCGTATAGTTCCTCTCAGTGCTATTCAAATTGCGACTTGCGTAATAAATAGGGTGATCCAACTTCTTTTCATCGGCTTGGCATAGTACTGCTCCAACCGCAGTATGAGAAGCGTCGGTATGCACATGAAATTCTTTCGTCCAGTCGGGTGCTACCAAGATTGGTGCATTTATCAATCTCTCCTTGATCGAGTCGAATGCAACTTGACACTCTTCAGTCCATTGGTATCGTTGGTCTTTCCTCAAAAGATTCGTCAGTGGTGCCGCTATTGATGCAAAATTTAATATAAATCGTCGATAATAATTAGCATGCCCCAAGAATCCTCTGAGTTGTCGCAAGTTTTGTGGAGGTGGAAGTTGTCCGATCTTTTCCACTTTATCCTCGTCGACCGCGATTCCTTTTTCGAAAATAACATGTCCCAAAAGCAATCCTCTTCGTACTCCAAATGTACACTTTTCAGGATTTAATACGATGCCTTTTTCGATGCTTCTTCTTAAAATAGCTTCGATCCTCTCCATCATGTTTTCATCGTCGCCTCTGATCGCAAAGTCATCGAGAAATATCTCCATCCAATCCTGCAAGTAGTCTTGATATGCAGCTATCATTGCCCTCTGGAATGTGGCCGGTGCATTGCATAATCCAAATGGCATCACACGATATGCGTATGTGCCCCATTCCGTGGTGAAAGTAGTTTTTGATTGATCCTCTTCATGGATTTGGATCTGGTTGTACCCACTGAAACCATCCAAAAATGAGTACAATTTATGGCCAGCCACTCTGTCCAAGATTTGATCAGTAAACGGCAAAGGGAAATGATCCTTCTTTGTGCGCTCGTTCAACTTTCGATAATCTATGCAAATACGGATTTTCTTATTTTTCTTCGGAACAACTACAATTGGTGATACCCATTCGCTGGATGCGATGGGATATATGAATCCTGCTTCCAATAACTTAGTCAATTTCAACTTGATCAACTCCGAGTAGACTGGATTTGTCTGCCTAAGTCGTTGACATATTGGTCGTGTGCCTTCTTCCAAATCTATATAATGTTGGCAGATTCGGGGATCAATTCCTCTCAGGTCACTGTATGACCATGCAAAGGCCTTGCCGAAATTTTTGAGTGTCATTTTAATGTGATCTCGTATTTTGTCTGGTAGCTCTGACCCCACGCTCAAGAACTTTTCTGGAAAAACTTCCCATTTTTCCACCTGAGCTTCTCGCGAATATTCCTTATTCCTTGATGAAGTTGTGATTGGAATGTGCTCTCCGATCACGCGTGCATGGTTGGCCAGTAAATCATTGTTTTGTTCTGTTTCGATTGAACCTAATTTCTTTAATTCAGCTTTTGCAATGGCTTCCGGCGCTTTAGTCTTACTCTTCGCTTCTTTTTCCGATTCTCGACTTCTCTTTAGAATCCCTGCTTCTAGCATTCTAACTCTTTCTCTCAACTGTTGCACTTCCATTGTCGGAGCTAACTCCAGCTCCAGCTCTTCTTTTGAAGTTCCCTTCTCCAGGGATTGAGTAGCTTTGTTTTTACTTGCGTCTATACTCAACATGTAGCACTCAAATTCTCTTGTATGTGTTAACCATCTCAACAATTCGTGATCAGAATCGTCGTTATAGAGCAATGGATTTTGATATTCTCCCATCTTCGTGTCTTGATTCTTAAAGAGCTGCAAGTTGAACCCGTCTTAAAGCAGATTCTTGTAGGTGTCCGTGTTCAAGGAAAACCTAGCTCATGCAATCTCGTGCCTTGCTTTCTCCTTTTCTTTCTTTTCCATCTCATCGACTATTATTGTTTTCTTCTTGTTGCTTGAAGGTGGGGATACTTGTATTTGAGTCCGATCAGACTTTGGCCCTATTGAAATAAAACCTGTGCGCCAGTCATGCACACATTCGGCTTGCACCAGCCATGGCCACCCAAGTAGGATCGAGAAGGTAGCCTCTGAGGTCCTTGGTCTTACTATCAGGTAATCAACTTTAAACTCTAGACCGCCCACAACTGTACTTACATTCTTCAAAAGGCCCGCAGGCTTCACTTGTGTTTGATCTGCCATTCTTAAAGACATCGGCGTTTCTTCCATGTGGTTGAGGCCCAAAGCTTTCATCATGAACTCGGTCATAAGGTTGACTGCGGCTCCACTATCTAACTAAGCACTAGGGACTGCATATCCTTTAATCTCGACCGTCACAGCTGGAGCATTCGAATCGATTTGCGTCGTAATACTTTGAATGATTCCTTGGACATCCTTATCTTGTCTCTTTTTATCTCGAGCTTTCCTCAGCTTCTTAATATATTCGTTGTAGAATTGTTTCCTATAAGCAGGTGAACCTTTTAGCAATGTGCCAATGTCTAACGTGACTTCCGTGTCAGCCAACAGTTTTATGATATCTACTTCCCCTAAACTTTGTCCTTCTTTCCTACATCTCGGAGTCCTTAATCTTTTAGGGAATGGCGCTATGCCCGGCACAAACTCCTTGGTCACTGGTGGAAGGATCTCAATCTCTTCCCCATCCTCAAACTCCTGCTGCTCATCAAATCCTCCAGCTTGGTTCTCTACCTCTCCCTGTTCGGTTATCTTCTCCTGGCTAGCTTTTTCGTGTTCGCCTTCCGGATGCTTCTTTGAATACTCTTGAGTCCTTGTGACTACTGCCACAGTTGGCTCTTTATGTGGTTTCTTGGCCTCGTAAGCATCCACAAAGTGCATTGACGAGCTAGAGCCTTCTTGAGGGTTCGGTGTCTTGAACACTACTCCGATCGTAGGAACTGGCTCTTGAGCTCTCGTTGTGGAATGCATCTGAGTATCAACATAATTTGAGGACCCTACTGGTCCTTTTTCCTTGCCGGCGGCAGCTCTTCGTTTAGGACAATCCTCATCAAAGTGGCCCTCTCCACTACAGTACCTACATAGTGGGGTATAATCAATTGGCTTCTTTTCGTTTGGACATCTAGATTGAGTATGGCCAAAGCCATGGCATCTCCAGCACCGGATTGGACCATCTCTCCTTTGATCACGTGAGGCTCCTCTTGGATAGTCTCCTCCTTGACCTTGAGCACCATATCCATATGTCGGTCTGTTTTCCCAACGAGATGTAGGTGGGACACTTTGAGCGGGCAATCCCGTATAAGGTCTCTCTCTTGTATCTCCCAATTTCACGGTCCTCTCTTCATAGGCTCTCTTGTTGTAACATCGGTCCTCTGTGTAATTTGTTCTTCCGCAAAAAGTGCAACGCATTCTAGGCGGTGACCTATCTGTGAATACCCTCGAGACTGTAGGGCATTCTGAAGCCAAATGGCCGTAACCATGGCACGTTCCACACCATGTATTTGATCGAAACACTTGATTCGGGTTTGTTGTGACCTCTGGTTTTACTGTGTATGTCTCCTGAGTCATTGTGGCTGCTTTTATAGCTTGTGTGACCAACTCCAATATTCGTTCTTCAGTTAGCGCAGGCTTTGTCTCGCCTGGCATACTAGTGGAAGCTACAAAAGCTGGAGTCGTCAACGCGGAACTTCCTTGGCCAGGATCTTTCATCGGTATATTTCCTGGGCCTCCCATAGGCTCGTATAAGAGCTCCATCTTCCTCTGTTGACATAATTGTACTTCCTCCCAAAGCCTCGCTTGTTCCTTAGCATCCATTAGAGTTGCAGGTCTTGTCAGGCTGATATGCTGCTGTGCCGTAGGATCTCTCAATCCCGAAATGAATCTTCGTTTCAATGTCTCATCGTTCGGGGCATTCGCGCCCATCTTTCTTACCAATGTTTCCATTCTTTGAATGTAGTTATCGATGCTCTCATTGACTCCTTGTCGCAAGTAATCCATCTGTTGGGCCAATCTATCTTGGAAGCCTTGTCATCGAAACTTTGCCAAGAAGGCTTCCTTGAGCATCTGATACGTTCCACGCTCTTGTGGTGTCAAATTCCCATACCAATTGGCTGCCTCATCACAGAGAATAGCCGGAAAAATTCTCAACCTTTGATCCTCGTCAACTACATCATTGGCCTCACAGGTAACCTCAAATAGCTAGATAAAACTATCCGGATCTTCGTCCCAAGTACCTGAAAACTTGGTGAAGTCCCCCAAGTGAACCGAAATCCGCTGAGCCATTTCGAACAGAGGTGTGATGTCAATGTCACTTCGATCCCAGAAATTTAGTGCACGTGGCCTCAGGATCCCTCCTTCAAACTTCCGCACTTGATTCGCGACTCTCCTACGGGAGTACACGTTTTTGGCTGATTTCTTCGAGCTAGTCGAGGTTGACTCAACTTGCGATTCCCACCTCTTCCTTTCTCTTTCAAGGGCTCTTCTCTGAGCACGTTCCTCTCTTTGAGTTTGTGTTGCTCATAAGGATGAGCTCCCCTCGCTCATGTACTAGATCTGGGGTCTGCAAGCTCGGCCAACATGTGGCGCTAGGTGAACCTATGGCACTCTCTTATAGAGACGTACCAAGCTATTCCCGGCAAACGCACCAAGATGTTTGCTTTCTAAGTCCAAGGAGATGATACCGATAATTGTTATTATGCAGTGGCACTGTGCAAATTGCTCTCCTGTTGCCTCCTCACACTCACCCAAGGCGTGCGTACACTCAATTTTTTTTTCTCTCTCTTCCTAACTCTCCCGCACTCTATCGCCCATGTACTCAAACACGTGCCTTCACACCCATGCACCCTTACGCATATACTCAGTCAGTCCCTGAGCCTGCAATCACCATCAAAGCACCACAATGATAATATTAATGGCATTCTTCACTTCATGAGTATCTATACATGCACATTCGAAACTAGAACTAAGAAGGTCTCGAAAAGAAATAGCAACTTCGTTCATAGTATAAAAATTCTTTCTTCACACATCTCCATGTTTCAATTGGCACAAAGGACTTTATGGGCGATGGGTTTGAAAATCAAGCCTGAAAGAAGTTCTCAAAAAACAAAGTTCAGCTCAAAGCATTCAATTCTAGGTGAGAACCTCGTGTTAAAGTATTGTCGTTGAAACCAAATATATTTATCATCGCATGAATGTGCATATTATGAATCAAGTCCACAAACAGTAAACCATGGATAGTTTTCTTGTGATGCTCGGACTTTTTCCTACGTGTCTCTCCGATAAGCATGAACTCGAATCATGACGTCTTGTGCGCTATACAATTGTTGCTTCAACCAAAAATCCCTATGATCATGCATACATGTAAACTTCCATGAGTACTCCTATTATCAAGGAAGACTAATTGAATTGAATGTACTGTAGGAATATATATTTTCATCTACTCCTCCTCAAAATGCATTGCAACATTTCAATGACGGTTGAACAGTTTGCCATCAAAAGGTGAAATCCAATATACAAATAGCTGCGCACTTATCAATAGTTCGGAGTAGGAAAGCTCTTCAATCGAAAATTATACCAACATTAATAATACGTGAAACTCTATATTTTTCTTTTGATTTAGTTTGAATGCTTTTCAAAAGCACAATTTTACAGACATACCTGTACGTAACAAACATGTGATATCAGACTATGCCTTGCAGATCACTTCCAGATTACTTAGAACCATGCACATCTCACATCAGAAGAGCTCTTTTGAATCGAATGCATCCACCTTTCTTAGATGATGGATTCTCCTCCATGATTTCTGTCTCGTTTGCTCAACCATGTTCAATACCTGATCAAAGAAGAACAATGATAACCATGCTATCTTCATGTACTCCGGTAGAGAATCGTTCCAGCCCCTTTTCTCCTCTCTCAATCCTTCTCCGCCTGCCTTGTTTCATCGATTGTTTCTTTCTCTCTGAAGTATAGAGTTCCTCTAGTTGAATAATATTGCAGATCGTACTATCATGGAGGGCGCACACCTTAAGAAGGAACCCCCGATCGTTTCTTTTCCATTGACCTCCTTGGAAATTTCCCACTCGAGTCTTTCTTCCTTTGTAGAAGAACTCTTCGACCATCTTCAGCCTCTGGTTTGATCTCTCGAAAGCCTGAAGAAGACCCTTGTCTGAGCTTCAAAAGGGCGTATCTTCTTTCGTGGTCACCTGCTAACACATTGATGACAAAGACTCCAGTAAAAGATATTTGCTTCAGACTTCATCCAATCTCTGACAAGCTGCTCCTAGATTCCTCATTTTCCTATTTGTTCTGCACTTTAGTCCCTCCTCTAATACATTGTTCATCAGTCTACATATTCGGAGATAGACCTTTGAAGTATATATTAAACTTCTCCTTCGACAGATATGAGTCTCCCCGTATTCCCCAACCAACACACCTCCTCCGACCTAATATCTCCTCCTAGGTGTGTGTGTCAGTTGATCTCAAGTCCTCATGCAGATTCATACGTTGATGAAACATGCCCTCCTCTTGCAGCCACTACCCTCTCACATCTGGCTCTATCTTCCATCCTATTCTCCCCGTTAGAAGAATCCACGAGGTGCTTCTCTGTCGTCTTCCAAAAACTGCTAGCAGCACCTCTCTCCTTGGGTGTTTCTATGCCCTAAAGAGATTGGAATTTACCCCCCTCCAGCCTGACTCTTTCCTTCCCGTTGACCCCACTTGACTCCCCTCGCCTTAATACTTAATCATTCATCCAATGGAAATGACTTTCGTTGTTGCAGCACACCTCTTAGCGCTCATACTAAGTTAGGATTGAAAATAAAGATCTTGCATAGAACATGAGGGCGGATATGGGTTGGAAAAGGCATGTAGGATATGACTTGCAGAAAAACGTATTTCATGTGAATATTTAGTACTGTATCAATAATCCTCTCAGGACACACAACACAAAACTATGGTTGTCGACAGACAGGAGCAAGGGCTGGGCATAAGGTAATGCATACACATAGCTATATGCTCAACCGCAACCATTGACTTTCAGTTTCAAGCTGACTATGAGAAAAATGAAAGACTAAATATCCAAACAAAGCCTCGAGGTTACACCACTACAGTACACGAGAAGCTGATAATACACATATGGTTGTTTCCTAGTAGAAAGGCAGTTCACTAGAAGATGATAACGCAATCCAAATGTCTGCGTTCACCAAAATATTAACCCTGGAGAGCAAATTACCGTATGAAAAAACAATGGAGTTACCGTGATAGTTTCCTTGGTGATCCGTCTAAACACTGCCAAGGTCGTGACTTCCCTTTTCACAGCAAGAGAGTATCACTCTCCCCTTTGATAGGTGCACTGCCAGAGCAACAAGTGCCCTCCTCCCGCTTCTTTCCAGGAACCTTCCCTTCTCACTGGAGCACGCTCTCCTCTGATTATCTCCCAGAACGTCACAGCAACGAGCTTTTCCTTCAACTCCAAAATCGAGAATTTCCCCCCCTTTTTTTCTATGTGGGTCTCCTAAATGCACGATCTTTTCCCCTCATTGCAGATGTATGGGTGTGTGTCCAGCACGCAAGCCACACCAAACGCCTCCCTTCTACTGCTGTTGTCCCCCCACACAATAGAACAGAATGCTAACCTTCGAGCCAACACGAAGAAGAAGAAGCCATAGTCACCAGGTGCGATCCGAAAATTGGCTGCTATGGACGAGGAGTGACCACCTCCCTACTGCGGACGAAACCTCCAGCCGATGTCTCCACCAAAAACGAAGAAGAAGAGAGAGCTGAGATTCGGCGCCCCCCCTTTATTTCTCAGCCCCCCCTTTTTCAACGTTGTCTGCCCGCCTCTGCCTTTAGAGCCTCATTCAGGCTATAGGACAAAGAGATCTATTGTTCCTTATCAGATCCACGAGGTCCCCCCCCCCAATCCAGACAAACACACAACGGCCTGCCAAAAAAACCTCCACCAATTCCTCAATTTCCTTTCTGACAGCCACCTGCAATGAAAACGAACTGAACCGCTTTTGGAAGCTTCTTTGATGCCTCTGTAGGTCCGGAACGGAAAGAAAAAAAATGGCTGCTATCAAATTACCACATTGCATACATGTTGATAAGGGTACTCCCCACAAGAACATCCACATCAATACCATTATCCAAAATTTTCCCGTGAATAAGCATGCCATCATCTAAGGCCCCAATAGTACCACATGCTTTTAAAACACACATATGTACAACTTTGTTAGGCTTTACATCATCTAATTGCATTTGGTGGAAAAATTCAAGAGCAAGGTGCCCATATCCGGATTGAGCATATCCAGCAAGCATTGCTCCATAAGACACAACATTTCGGTGTGGCAAAAGCTCAAAAATTCTCTGAGCCTCTTCCAGACTGCCACAATTGGCATATGTGTCCACTAATGCCATTCCAAGTACCAAATCCTTTTCTGTGAGTCCCTTCCTTCCTATCTCGGCATGTATAGCTTCACCTTTGTCCAATTCATGTGTATTACCACAAGCTTTCAAAATGCAAAGTTTTTCCTCTTCAAAGTACCTAAAATCCAGCATCTTGCTCCATGAAGAAAAGGAGAAAGATAAACCCTCAAATCATTCCTGCACAATTCTATAAGTCTTATGAAATCAGATGAACACTTCGCCTTTGCATCTTCGATGCTACCACATGCTTTTAAAACACTAATGAATGTCACAATATCTGGGGAGAATCCTTCACATAACATCTCTTCAAAGCTACTGATAACTCGTTCACCTTGGCCTTGTCTAGCATATTCTCCAATAATTGCATTCCAAGAGACTGTGTTCCTATGAGGGAGCTCCTCAAGAATTTGCTGAGCTTTTGTGAGGGCGGCACACTTTGCATGCATGCTAACTAGGGAGCTGCCCACAAGATTCCTATTTCAGCAAGGCCAGCCTTAGTAAACTTCTCATGCAGTGCAAGGCCACTTTTTACACCCTCCATCTTTTGCACATACTTTCAATAAGGACACAGCGGTATGTTCATAATTTCTAATGATGGCATCCTATGCCACATTTCTTTTCTTTCCACAACTCCCGCCTCCACACCGCATTGATTGACGTTAATTGCTATCGATCAACATCTGTTTGTTGTAAAATACCTGCATTCGTACGTACATTTTGCAAAATGGAAGCCTATTAGTGCACAAAAACCAATAGTTAATTGGGCTAACACTTCTCTTGAGTCTTTATATAGACTCCTTTTATTTTCCATGGCTCCTTTACAATGACTTTGAATTCAAAATAGCACATGGGTATAGTATGTTGTGATTGAAATCACTTTTCCTATAATGTAGGAAAGTGGGAATCAAGTTCAAAGACTTGATTTAGGTAGTGATTGATCATAAGAGCACGAACCTTAAAAATCATGGATTTTTTAGTTTCCCATATTTGTTCTTTAACAAGAATAAATTTCTAATAACCACAAAGACTTATGTTTTTTACATGGATAAAGAAATCTCATGAGATACCATAAATGATCATGAATCTTTACAACAATAGAGATTCTCAAGGAATACTCTAACACTATGACTCACTTCAATGATGAATTTATATCTAAAACAAGTCCTTCTCAAGCATGGTTAAGGCTTGATGTTCTAACAATATTGAAAAGTAAACAAGCCAAAGAGAATAAATCTAAAGCTAGTCCCATAGCATTACTTTGGTGGTGCACAAGGTAGCTTAGGAATTCCAATGTGAGATACTCTAAGAAAAAAAAATGAAAATTGCAACGTAAGACGACAGAATTCATCAATGAAATCCATATAAAATCCATCTTTCATCAATCCAATAGATAATGGGATGTCTATATTTTAGCAAGCTTTTCCTCAAATGAGAGTAAGACTAGTTAATCTACCAGTTTAAGAAGTTGCACCAACAACCAAGTTAGTCTTATGCTATCAAGATCTTTAAATATGCCTTTGACCTTTTCAAGTGGAAAAGTTCATCAAGAGCTATTTTAAGGATATATAGATCTGTATCATCATGTAGCCAAGAAAATCATCATTGTACAAAAAGTTTTGAAAGCCAATAAAATCACTGAGTTTTTCACTTAGTACAAGGCTTTTGGCTTGCTTCCTGTGGGAATTGATCTCGTGATGTTACAATGCTTGAGAATTGTATCATTCTTACATTTAAAAATGTTGATGGATGAGTTCATACATGAATTCTCCAAGTGCAAAGTGAAGCATGATTCTCTTTGATTTACAGCTTCAAATAGGAAAATCTCTCTTTTTGGATGGACTCATAGATGTTGAAGTGATATTTCTTGTCTATATACATAGATTGGCTACTTTGAATGAGCACATCAAGGAATATGTAGGCCTAGAATGCAAGCTAGCTATAGAATTTAAGTTTGTTCCATCTTATGTGAGAAGTAAGCCTCATATTGCAATTGTGTATCTCAAACTTAAATTGAAGAAAGATTAAATAGCATGAACTAGGAAGCAAAGAAATATACCCTACCCTCAAAGAAGCAACCCACTTATGAGACTACAAAATTGAAAAGGAGACCATCATGCACACTTATGCGATAGATGACCTAAATATTAACCAATGGAAAAGTGAAATGAGCAATTCTATGTATTTGTACAAAATATTGTAAATCATTCAATAGAAGAATGCTATTACAATAGACAACCTCCAAGTCCACAAGATCAACCTATACCCATGTATACACCGAGATATGCATATAGGAATCAAAAAAGAGAACCTATTCAAAAACCCTACTATACTAGGTCTAGATATGGGTAATTTATCCAATAGCCACTAAGACTAATCTTGTCTCAATAGCTTCTACCTCTGCAAAAAGTTTTTCCAATCAAATATGCTAAAAGGAATCTTGAAACACCCATAGTGTCAGTGGAACTTCCATAGTATGTGAAAATGTCAGCTATGAAGAGTAGTACTTTGAAAAAATATTAGATTGCTAGAAGGTAGCTATGGTGAAGGAACATGGTACCAAGGGGAATCATATTACCCTAAACAAATCATTGAGAACCCAGATTGGATACATTGGGCTAGTACATGACTATATGATATTGACAAGGGATCCATGTCACAGTGAAAACACATGAAAAATGAACTTGCTTCTCAAGGTTTACGTTACAAGTATGGCAATGAACATTTCTTGAGGGATTTACCTAAGACATCTAAATCATTGACATGAAAGATTAAAGGCCATTGTGAAGCTTGTGGAAAGGAACACTTCATTAAGAACTACCATCACAACCCTTTAGACTCTACACATACACCTCTCAAGATGGTAAAATTTGTTGAAAGTGGTAGTGACTCAAAGGGATAAGTTCCTCATCAAGCCATTACATAGGCTCATGTTAAAAATATAAAGACTACTAAGAGGAAGAAGAAAGCACTTCACCTCAACCAATAGACTTGGACCTTTCAATTCATAAAAATAAGAAGAAAAATCTAACTTGAAGAAAAATAAATGAGAAGATTATCAAAAACTAGAAGAATAAAATGAATATATTAGAAAGAGTTACAAGAAGTGCATACTAAAGCTTCCAAAGAAAAATACATACCCCATGACCTAGATCTACCATCCATAAGGTAGAAGATAGGTTTAACCTTAGCAAATCCTCTCCCAAAAGATTTACAGATACTCTTCAAAGCATGCCAATCGAGAATAAAGAGTGGTCCAAGAATTTAGGTTCATTACCATAGCTATCCAAATGATCAATTTAGAAAAAGATAGGCTAAGAATGCATAACCATCTAATTGAATTATCTCCTAAGATATTGGAAGAAGCTAGCCTTCTTAGAGAATAGAACCAATTTAAAATCCCACTATTGTTTTAAAATTGGAACGCGAATTACAAAGGCCTCTCCAAGCACCTAGCCAAAATAGTGCTAAATCAAATAAACTAAGCCTCAAGTGGCACCCAATTCTCCAAATAATTCATACCCCTAAAAAACAGAGACATAATTGAAGTTATGGATGATAAGGAAGAGATCAACTCTAAAATTCTTGAACTGGAAAATGAGTACCCAAAATATTTGTGGAACCAAGTAAAAGAAGGTAGGTGGAAGAAAGAACAAGAGACTCATCAAAGACCTCCAATGAGAGAAATTCAAGATTCAAGAACTACGAATTTCTAGAGTATCCTACAAATGATAGTTCATCATTTATTAATATTTCAAAAGAAAAAAAATGAGATCCTATGGAAGTTTCCATAATTCACAAAAGAGTATGAAAACCAATTCATAATCAAGAAAACCTCTATATGATTTCCTTTGGCCAAGAGTGAACATAGCACACCTATTCTAAAGGTCTTAAAAAAACTCAAGTGAAATGCACCTTGACATTAAGAGAACGTATGCACATAAAGCCTCATTTATGGAAAACAACGTTGGAGTTACATGTCTGCGAAAGCATGCAAACAGCTCAAGGAAGAAGAAGAAGCTTGGAGCACAACACACAATACTGAATGTATTACTAGAGAATGTACAAAGATAAGTAGCCCATTAGGGCAATAGGCGTATAATATATCAACAAATCCCCCTTGGGAGTGATGCAGTGAATAAGGAGCTAGCACTCATGTATAAGGAAGTGCCAAGCTATGTGGAAATCACTCCACAAAAGGAAGTACGCCCAAAGCTTTGCAAAAAGCTTCAAACTTCTCCCTAGGTAGAGCCTTCGTGAAAAGGTCTGCAATGTTCTCCTGCATGGGCACGTATGCCAAGTTGATCTCCCAGCAAACAACCTCTCGCTGACATAGTGATAATGCACCTCAATGTGCTTAGTGCAAGCATGGAACACAGGGTTCCTCACAACTGCCGATGTGCTCTGACTGTCAATGAATATGGTGGTGGAAGAAGATTGACCAACACCCAAATTAGCCATAAGGCGTCTGAGCCACACACACTCAATAGTCACTGTGAAAGCTGCCCTATACTCAGCCTCAAACCTGGAAGTGGCCATAGTAGGCTTCTTCTTGCTCAATCAAGATATACATGAGCTACCAAATGTGAAGCAAAAGCCACTAGTGGACACACGAGTGTCATAGCAATCAGCCCAATCAGAGTCAGAAAAAGCATGCATAAACCTGCTCATTTGTGAGACAGCAAACTGAATATCTAGCCAAATAATGCATAAGTAAATCAAGCATCCAACACCCTGCTGATAGATAACAGCATCAAATGCATCTCCAGCATCATGAAGACTCACTCATAAACATGTCTCCATATGAGTGGCAATAGGTTTACAGGCTTCAAGGCCAAAATGCTGCAATAATGTGTCAATATATTTCGTTTGACACAAAGCCATTCCACCATCAACTTGCATAAACTGAATGCCCAAATAGTGATGCAAATGCCCCAAATCAGACATCTCAAATGAGGCATGCAAATCAGCCTTAAAATCAGCAATATGCTTCTCAATAGGACTAGTGAGCAGCATGTCATCAACATAGACAACAATGATCAGAAGCACATCATTAGCACGCTTAACATATAAGGTGCTCTCAGTTGGACTATTCTCAAAACCATGTGCAATCAGATAGACATGTATCTTCTCATACCAAGCACATGGTGCTTACTTTAAACCATATAATGCCTTCTTTGCCCTGCACACCTAGTTTTCATGCCCTATTTGCACAAAGCCATAGGGCTCAAAAATGTACACTTCTTCATGCAAATCACCATTCAGAAATGCAGTTTTAATGTCCAACTGATGTATATTCCAAACATGATGGGTTGCAAGTGCACAAATGCTCCGAACAGTAGTCATATGGCATGTAGATGCAAAGGTCTCATCAAAATCAATGCCTCTTTACTATGCATAACCCTTTGCAACAAGCCTAGCCTTATACCTGTCAACTGTTCCATTAGGCTTACACTTTAGCTTGTAAACCCACTTAGTGCCAATGGCCTTCTTGCCAGGAGGAAAGTCACATAAAGACCAAGTACCATTCTTCATTATTGCATCGTATTCAGATTGCATAGTAGCCATCCAATTTTCTAAGTTTTGTGCTTCATCAAACGAAACAGGCTCAGACTCATCACAGAGACTAGATGCAGCCATTGCATAGCAATACGATGCAAAAGAGGAACTATGAGAGCCTGATCAAGTGCGATATGATAGAGATGCATCTAATTTGTTATCACACAAGGTCTGCACCAGCCATTTTGGCATAGTTCTTGCCTGCTCAATATTAGCTCTCTCATCAATAAGTGCATCATGTAAATCTGCATCAGAAATGGAATGATCTGCATCATCACATGAAACTTGCAAAGGCTGAGAAGTTGCCTCATTAGGACCAGCACTAGACTGTCCACCTGTAAAAAGAGGCAGTAAAGTATCATACATGTCTTTGGAGCTAACAAATGTCTCCTTAGTACATGAAAGCAATGGCTAAATATCATCATCCACAAAAACAACATCATGGCTAACCAAAATGCATTTAGTTTGTGGATGATACAGACGATAGCCTTTACTTTCAGAACTATACCCAACAAAAATACATTTTACTGTGTTATCATCCAATTTTCTACGATGTTGTTCGGGCACTAATGCATATGCCAAACAACCAAAAACACGCAGATGAGCAACAGATGGCTTGCGATCATGCCAAGCCTCACATGGAGTGTTAGACTGCAGTGCTTTAGTGGGACACCTATTAAGTACATATGATGCACACATGACAGCCTCAAGCTAGAAACTATGTGGTAAAGCCTGAATCTTGACCATATACCTCACCATCTCCATGAGTGACCTATTCTTCCGTTCAGCAACTCCATTCTTTTGAGGTGTATACGGCACTGTACACTGGTATTTTATCCCACGTTCAGCCAAAAATGCATTAAAATCAGAAGACGTATATTACCCCGCTTGATCTGAACGGAGGGTGCCCATTTTACATGCTGACAAATTTTTAGTCAAAACCAAAAACTGTTTGAAGCACATGAACACTTCGGACTTTGCCTTCAATGGGCACAAATAAAGCATCTAAAAAAGTGAAAGAACTACCATCAGCAGTAGTTAAAAGGATCTTACCAACTCCCATAACAGGATAAGAGGAGTTATTGGCACATGTAACAGTATTCCCTATAGGGGCAAGCTCGAGTGAAGAGAAAAAATTGTGCTACGAGGTAATATGTTTGGTCGCCCCACTATCAAAGTACCAAACATCTGAGTCTACTGCAAACATACACTGCTCATGAGAAGATGGGTCAAAACTACAAACAGTAGTAAACACCCATTCTTCTTCCTGCATAAGACTAGCATACTCTATTTTTGGAGTAGAGGCCTCTACAACAACCATTCATGCCTCCTTTTTCTTTGCCTCTTTTGCAACCAGTTTAGGATAGTTCTTGATGATATGATCATTTCCTTTACAATACTTGCAAAACAATTTTTGCTTTTCTGATTTCTTTTCATCTTTGTCTTCCCTCTTCGATTGTGCAGAATTAGCAGATTTCTGCTTACTAATTAAAGAGCTCCATTTTCCTTTGCCCTTCTAACTAGCCAGGAAAGCTTGATCTACAACTCGCATAATGGACCTATTTTGCCTGGACTGATGTTCCTGCAACATAACAGAGACTAATTCCTCAAATGAAAAGGCATTTGGATTGCCTTTCATCATCAACCAAAGAGTGGAAGCAAAACTCTGATATGAATCAAGAAGACGATTCAGAACGGTATGCACAAGTGAGCTATCTGGTATAACCCCATCAAGAAAAATCAATTGTTCCTTCAAG
This sequence comes from Ceratopteris richardii, assembly GCA_020310875.1. Taxonomy (NCBI): domain Eukaryota; kingdom Viridiplantae; phylum Streptophyta; class Polypodiopsida; order Polypodiales; family Pteridaceae; genus Ceratopteris; species Ceratopteris richardii. The sequence goes on from CM035413.1 coordinate 152,021,201, forward strand.
TCTTTGATCTTTGTTAGGAAATTGTCCATAGAATCACCTTCATTCATGTGCTCACTCTCCAACTATTTTTAGAGGTAAGCAATAGGAGCCTCATTCCTAGCTTGGTACAATGTGATAAGTGTATCCCAAGCATCCTTAGCTATTCTACAACAGCAAATGTGAGGAATAATAGCATGTTTGACAGACAAAGCTATCAATGCATCTACCTGAGAATCTCTGCCATCCCAACGAATCTACTCTGTAGTAGGTGCAGCAAAAACCACAACACAAACAGGAATATGAAAAATATCATCATCTTTGATACCTTCTACATCAGCTTCAGTATCTGTAGTTGTAACAGTTGCAGGTGTGATAGGACGTTTTTCGACACCCTACACAATGTTCCATAGTCCTTTTGCAACCAATACATGTCGCATCATATAAGCCCACAACGGGTAGTTGGTACCATCCAACTTACCCTCAACAGCTAACATACGAAATACATCACTACTTTCAGCCATGGCCGGTGACTAAAATACCTTGATGCAAAAAATAGATTGTATCTCAAAAAGTTGAATGTACCCGACTGTTCAGGTTCTATTATTCATCTCTACATACGCACACTTTCTAAGCCTCTCTCTGGCTATATTAGGCTCACTCAGCCTCTATTCTCATCTAAACACTCTCTCAACTCTTTTATATACATTTTGATCCGAGATTCAAAAACTCGTAATTCTGGAAGTTTGTACGTTGTATATTACAGGCATGAATTTGTCCCTTCACTAAGGCTTTGATTTTTCTGAATGCTTTGTTTCTGCTTTTCTTTGTCTTTCTTTATCCTTCATACATCTTCAGGTCTTTATTTCTAATTAGTGAGTGAATCTCCAACAGCTCCCCCTCAATCACTAATTAGCTTCCTTTGATCTTTCATATATTCTTCTTTTCTTTTATTCCTTCCATTTCTTTGAATCTGCTTGTCTTTACTCCATCCAAGCTCTTTGTCAGAATATCTGCAATCTGATCTTTCGTAGGAGTGTATAATATTTCAATCTCCTTCTCCATTACCTTTTCCCTCAGGAAATGATATTGAATCTCTATGTGCTTTGTTCTTGCATGAAATATTGGATTGGCTGCAAGATACAACGAATTCATATTATCTCCATATATGATAGGTATACTTTGATCAATACCCATGCTTTTGAACAAGGTTTGCATCCATATCACTTCTTTAGCTGCTTCCACAAGTCCTTTATATTCTGCTTCTGTTGACGATGAAGCCACTATATGCTGCTTCTTTGAACACCAGCTGACAAGCTTATCTCTGAGGTATATCATATACCCATGTGTTGACCTTGTGTCATCTTGACTTCCTGCCCAGTCTGAGTCACTGTATGCTCTCAGCTTTATATCTGATGTAAAAGGATAATATAATCCTTCCTTTATAGTTCTTTTGATATATCTAATAACTCTTTGTCCTGCAACCCAATGTTGATCCTTCGGACAATGCATAAACTCTGAGAGAACTCCTACTGCATAACTAAGATCTAGTCTTGTTAGCGTAGCATAAATCAAGCTTCCTACTAAAGATTGATACATTCTCATATCTTTAAACTGTGCACCATCATATTTGCTGAGTTTATGATTTACCTCAAGTGGTGTTAAGGCTTCTCTACAATTCTCCATGTTAAACTTCTTCAGTAAGTTTAGGAGATACCTTTCTTGTGAAACATATACACCATGATTTGTATATGTAACTTCCATTCCAAGAAAGTATGATAACTTTCCTAGATCACTGATCTTGAACTCTTTTTCAAGCAATCTCTTTACCTCCTTGATTCCTTCATCTGAGGTACCTGTGATTATAATGTCATCTACATAAATACAAATGTAGATCATACCTTCTTCTGTTCTCTTAATGAGTAGACTGGCATCTGCCTTTGAACTTTGGTATCCAAGGTCATTGAGATACTTCACAAGTGTGTAATTCCAAGCTCTTGGAGCTTGCTTCAATCCATAGAGTTCTCTTCTTAATCTGCAAACATGATTTGGGTAACTGGAACTTACAAACCCTTCAGGTTGTTCCATGTAAACTTCATCTGATATATATCCATTTAGAAATGCATTCTTTATATCCAACTGACTTAGCTTCCATCCTTTTGATGCTACTATAGCAATCAATGTCCTTATGGTTGACATCTTTGCCACCGGACTAAATGTCTCATCATAATCTATGACATGCATCTGGGCTTAACCTTTGACTACCAGTCTAGCTTTATATCTGGCTATTCTTCCATCTGCAAGTTTCTTACCTTTGTAAACCCATTTATTTCCAATCACTTTCTTACCATTTGGTTTTGGAACAAGTTCCCAAGTCTTGTTCTCCTCTAGTGCATCGAACTCTTCCTTCATTGCTTCTTCCCATTTTTTCTTACCTTTTGCTTCACTGTAATTCTGAGGTTCTTCATCTTCCTTTACTAAGTATGCATAGTTTTTCTGAGTCAAATAAGAAGTATCATAGGAATACCTTGTTGGTTGTTTCCTTACTCTGTTTGAACTTCTTGGTTCATATTCTTCATGTGTATCTGTATACACTTCTTCATCAAATCTCGGTCCATCTTCATTCCTCATAGTTGATCCGATCCTGGACGTACTTGCCTGCATATGATTTTCATCTCCATTCACCTGCATATGTGATTTACCTTTTTCAATTCTTCTTACCTCTTCTTCAAGTGTTTCATCATTATGCTCTTTATCTGCATACCAACTCTTCTCTTCATCAAATGTCACATCTCTGGAAACAGTAAACTGTTTGGTTAACGGACTCCATAACCTATAACCCATCTACTTTTCATCATATCCGATGAACACATATTTTTCAGCTTTTGGTTCAAGCTTATGTCTCAGTTGTGATGGTACATAAGCATAAGCAACTGATCCAAACACTTTACAGTGATCAAGTGTTGGTTTCTTACCCCACCAAGCTTCATAAGGGGTCATTCCATTTAAATATGTACATGGTAATCTGTTTACAAGATATGTGGCTGTATTTATAGCCTCAGCCCAGAGATAGTTTGGACAATTCTTCTCCTTTAACATTGCCCTTGCAAACTCAACTAGAGTTCGGTTTCTCCTTTCTGCTACTCCATTTTGTTGCGATGTATACCTGCAAGTTATTTCTCTTTTGATACCTGCATTCCACAGATAATTATTGAATTCTTGAGAAAAATATTCTCCTCCTCCATTAGACCTTAGTCTTTTGAGTTTTGTCCTGTAAGTCTTTCAACATATGCATGAAAATGCCTGAAAGCTCCAAATACTTCTGACTTCTCTTTCAAAACATAAAGAGTTATCCATCTTGTTGCATCATCAATAAAAAGAACGTAATACCTTGAACTGCTGATAGATCCTTCTTTTGTCGGTCCCCATACATTTGTATGTATGAGTTCTAGCATACCATCATGTTTGTAACCATTTTTTTGATATGGTAGCCTGTGTGCTTTTCCCATCTGACAGGCTTCGCATTTGTGAATCATATGTTGATTCTTCATATTTGGTAATCCCTTTATGGATTGTTTTTCCACCATCATTTTGATTCCCTTTTCATTAAAGTGTCCTAACCTCTTATGCCAGAGGTCCAATTCTATAAACACATCACCATGTGTGATCAGGGCTTGACCAACATTCCCTTGCACTTTAAGAGTAAAAAGTCTACCTTCCTTTTTACCATGGACAATTTGATTGTATCCATTTTCTGGATCTTCAACAAATACTCCTTCATTTGTAAACCTGACTTGAAAACCTTTTTCTACTATCTGTCCCACACTGATCAGATTCTTCGGGATTGTTAGAACATACAAAACATCTGTTAGCAGGTCAGCTCCATTCTTACACCACTTTTCCAATTGACCTCACATTATGTTTTGTGTTATCACCAGTTTGTACTGTATCATTCGAAATACCTCCTTCTAGTTCAGATAACAATTCTATATTTCCTGACAAATGATTTGAACAAGCAGAGTCAATATAGAATACCTTGAGATCTTCATTCTTTGACATGCTTATCGAATTCACCATCAACGTTGTATGATTGTCATTCTGCGTATCACTCGCATAGTTGTAGTAGGTAGTGTTGTGAGACTGATTTTGTCCCCAACTTCTTGCTCCACCTCTACCATATCCGCCTCTTTGACTTTGTCTACCTCTTTGATATCTTCCGCTTCTGCCTCTGCTATTGTTATTCTGATTCTGACTTGTTCCTTTAGAATTATGCCAGCAATCATGAGCCAAATGATTGCTTAATCCACAGATTCAATAAGACTTCTTGTTGTTATTATGATTACCTCTTCCTTTTGTATTACCTCTACTTTTACTTCTAGCATTACCTCTTCCTCTTGCATAATTTGCTTGAGTAGTCAGCTCTTCTTCATCGTTTTCTTTACCTTTATCACCTTTCTTCTTATTCTTTGTGTACATAGCAGAACTTTGTCCTTTATCTCCATCTGTCTTCAAATCTTGCTCAAATGTTAGAATTAGTCCAAGTAACTAATTTAAATCTGGTACAAAATGATTTAATGAAATTTCAGTTGAGAGTACGAAAGGTTTCCACCTTTCATCTCCTCTTAGTCCTACAAGCAATTGCGCTATTAACCTGTGGTCTTCGATATCTTCGTCAATAGATCCAAGAATGTCTGCCAAGTCCTTCATCTTAGTGACATAATCACTAATGCTTTGACTTTGTTTTTTCTTGAACGTTGTAAATTCTGACCATAAGCTAGCCTTCCTAGCTTTAGTAGTGTTTTGGAAATGATCTTCCAATGCACTCCATATGTCTTCCGCTTTCTCCAGACCTCTAATGTGTGGTAGTAGATGATTTGTAACGGTATTGTAGATATACACTCTTGCCCTTGCATCTTTCTTCTGCCATAGCTTCACGGCTTCTAACCCTTCTTTCTTTGGTTGACTATCATCTCCAAAGGTAGGCTTCTTTTCTTCTCCTATCACATATATCATTAAGTCCTTACTCATAAGTAAGGCTTCCATTCGCATTACCCATGCGGGATAATTATCTCTATCCAATTTGTCAATAGAAATGTGATGTGCCATAATCTTCTTGTTTCTGTTACTGCTGGTGAGTTTAACGTTAAAGGATTTTACCTTTTGTAAATCTTTACCCTTGAGAATGACTTCGGAACGCTTCTCTGATACCGTTTGTTGTTGATCTCCTCAGCCTTCACCTTTCTTGTGAAGAATTCTTCACTTTCTCTTGTATCTTTACTTCTGTTTACTCTTGAGAACCTTTTCTGCTCTTCAGAATCTTTGCTGCTCTGATACCACTTATTGACGTTGACACGAAGCTTGAAAAACTAAGCTCCAGAATTTGCCACGCCACAAGAACTAAGCTAGAGTGATATTAGAACACCTCTATAATCATCAATAGCTTAGCACCCTTTCTGAAACTGAAAACTTTATAACTGTGTTTAGTGAAATCTGAAAATTCACTTTACAGAAAACTTTGTCTTTCCTTCAGGCTTCAATTCTGATCTGATTTACTTTAGTCTTTACAATTCTTCTGAGAAATGAGGAAAGAAGAGCAAAGAATGCAATCAAGAGATCGATAGGTCCATTCAAGATCCAGCTTCTATTCCTCAAAAATATTCTTTTGAAGAAGTAAAGAAGATTTGGATGATGAGAACATGGAATCCATCATAATGGAATCAACATTGCTCTCAAAAATTGAGTTCTTAGAAGAAATTGAAGCTAATGATTGTATAAGAGATCAAGGACTCATATGTGTCCCTCATACAAAGTTGAAAAAGGAAGAATTGTCTCACATGGTAGGAAATCTAAAGACTTTGAACCTCCAAAACATTTCAAGAATTATGAAGTAGAAAGTTGAAAGATTGCAATACATAATCTAGAATGATAATTATTGAAAGAAGGTGTATGATAACCAAGAATTAGAGGAGAATACTTACATTGGTAGTGATTTGTTAGATGATCAAGAGAGCTAATTGAAATGAGTATTTCAATAATATAGAGATTTGTTTGCTTAGTCATATGACTTAAAAGGTTTTGGCCCGCAAAACCATGCACATAGAATTACTATATTTTCAAATGCAAAACCCTATAAACAAAGTCCATTACTCATACTGATGTGTGTTTAACTAAAATCAAAGAAGAAATAGATAAAATATTAGAGGTAGGATCTATATATGAAATTGACGATATTGAATAGCATCCCCCATAGTTATTGTGCCCAAGAAGAATGGTAAAATATGAGCTTGTATCAAGTTAAAAAAGATTAATGTTGTGACCATAAGGGACACATCCATTGTTGATCAACGATCATGTCTTGGAAAGAGTACCATGTAAGAAAGTGTATAGATTTATTGATAGGTTTCTTGGCTATAATCAAGTTGCAATCGTGCCAAAAGACTAGCATAAGATTTCTTTTGTTACTAAGTGAGGGATATATGCATTTAAAGCAATGCTTTGGACTAACAAATGCCTCAATGACTTTTCAAATATTTATGTTTCATGTCTTCAAAGAATTTCTATAGAAATGCTTAGAAGTATATGTGGATTCACCTTTTACATTATCATCTGAGCACATCCATGTGTTTGGAGAACATATTTGGTAAGTGTAGATAATATAGACTCTCTCTAAATCTAGAGAAATATGTCTTCATGCTTAGACAAGGAAAGATTTTGGGACATGGTGTCCAAAAGTGGCATGTCCACTAAAGAAGATAAGATCAAAGCTATATTCAATTTTCCTAAGTCGAAGAATTTCAAAGGAGTTCAAGCATTTATGGGAAATTGTAATTACTATCATGGATTATCCAAATGTATGCTATGGTTACACTTCCCCTATATGATTTAATCACTAAATTCGAACGGATTGAAGAGTGTTGCAAATATTTTGAAGAGCTTAAGTATCAACAAGTCAATGCACCAATGTAGAAAGTACTTAATTGGAAAGAACTATTCCACATGCACATCAATGTATCTAAACTATGCCATAGCTTGTATTTTAGATCAACCTACTAATGAAGGAAGATTGGATTTTCCAATTGCCTATGCAAGTAGAATAGTTCAACAGTGAAGACAAGAATTACATGAACACAAAATGGGAAGGTGTAGGAATGATCTATGTGGTAAAATTATTCAAGCATTATTTGTTGGCAAATAAATTCAATTCTTTCATTGATTAACATGCTCTTCTCTGTTTAGTGAATAGGTCTTGTAATATTTCTTGTATGAATGGATTTTGACTTACAAATTGATCACCTCTCCATGTTAATAATTGGCAAACCATCACAAGGAATTCCATATGATTTTCTAGATGTCTATTTGTTTAATTTAGAAGAGTTTCATAATGGATTGAACCTTATGGACCTATATGAAAATATGGTCCATTGCACCATTACGGTCCAATGGAGAAACACATTATAAGGGAATACAAAGATCTTAAAACCATAGTTGGAAGCATCTATCAAATATGTGAACGTAGATTGCTATGTAGGTGGGGATAATAAATGGAACCAGCTACTTGCATTCAAGTTTGGGATTGAATTTTCCCCAAACAAAACCTTGCAAAATCGATGACCTTGGATGTTTATTGGACACACATGGCTAAAGATAGTCATGAATACTATAGAATGCATCAATCTTACTAAGAGAGACTCACATAGAACATTCAGCTCTATATCAAGTGATTGTTGCACCAGAATGGAGTAGAAGTAAATTCAATTATCTTTGAGATCAAACATGTGCTAGAGGTATTACTCTAGCATGAAAAAGTTTAGTTAAAGAAGAAGTAAGAGATTATTTTTTGATATGAAATAAGTTGTACAAGAGAGGAAAAGATAATTTCCTAAGACTTTGTATCCATGAAAGTGAGTGCTCACCAATTTTCGAGATAGTCCATGCAAGCGCTTCAAGAGGATATTTCTCTCATGAAAGGATATTTATACAAATTCTCTTTGCAGAATTAGGGTGGACAACTCTCCACGTGGATGCATGCAATTTTGTAAAGCAATATGGCATGTGCCAAAGAGAAAAATATCCTTCTAGAAAGGACCAAGTGCCAATAAGACCTATGATGAGTAGACATGCTTTTGTTAAATAGGGAATTGATTTTAACAAACCTATTAACTCGCTAACAAAAATTTCATATGCTAAATACATTATAGTGGAAACAAATTACTTGAGCAAATGGATTGCAATAAAAGCTAAAGCAAGATGTGATGCAAAAATGATGGATAAAATTCTTTTTGAAAAACTTTTCACTAGATATTTCCTTTCCATGAATTTTAAGAAATATGGGAATGCATTTAAAAAATAAAGTCATTGAATGCTGATAAGAAGATTATCAAATAGTGCATAGGAAGTCTGCTCCTTATCAACCATAGGTCAATGGTCAAGCAGAGAGTACGAATAAAATATCATGTACTTTATTTATCAAACTAGTGAACAATAAGTGCATTGATTAGAATGAATGATTTTATCATAAATTTTTACAAACTAGTTCTAGGAATGACACCATTCAATCTATTATATGGGAAAATGCAATTCTACTTATGGAATTTTTACTTCCTATCCTATGTGTTCTTGAGAAGTATGAATGTGTTGGACATGAACTATCTCATCACATTGAGCTATTAGAGCAATTACAAGAGACCAACTACATGTAGAAACCATGTGCTTATTGTAGAACCCTATCTTTTGCATCATAGAGGTCATTTGCATCCCCAAAGTATGCATAATTGTAGGGCCACATTTCATGGTTTTGCATAGATATTGTTGCAACATCCCATGCACATGAAGCACATATAACATATGTATCATATTACTCATTAACCTTTTCCTTAATTCTTTCACATTTTTTAAAAATGACTAGTACTAACAATAGGTTTGATTGCACAAGAAGGTTTCTTCATCGTTGCAGAGCTTGACATCAAAGACATCAACCAGACACCCATAAGATTCTTCACTCAATGATCAAATCAGCTGACCATGATGATAAAAATCAATGTGAAGAAGTTCCAATCCTCTAGCTCAAGAACATTGACATAAAGTAGTAAACAAAATATCAATTTTGAATTCTCAATCTTCTTAGACTATGAAACCTCATTATCGTCAATCTTAGCTTAGTCCATTGGGATCTTGTTAGACAAAGATCCAAGCCGGATCATTGATTAGTATATGTTTGAGCAAGAGCATGAGTTGCTAAGGTTCCTAGCTCGAGGGTTACACTAAGGTTCCACCGTAGAAAGTAGAGTGAGTGTGCATGATGGCCACATGTCACACTAGAGTACTCTAGAATCTTTCTAATCTTGGAGAAAGAGGATAAATAGGATGGGAGGAGAGTAGCACACATGCCATTTTTAAAGCATTTTTGTGAGAAGATTCTCACATTTGGTATCAAAGCATTTGATCTTGGACAAGTGGAGCTTCAAGAGAGAGGAGGAGTTCTTCTACTATTTTTGGGTTGAGGAAAAGACAGCCATGTGAAGATTTTTGGCATCTTCAATCATCTCCTCCATCATCTTCTTGATGGACCTATTGAACCAAGTAGACTATGGAATTTTGAGTACAAACGGAAGCAAAAGAGGGAATTTGGTGTGCCCATTGAGAAGTTATGAAGCTTCCCTCCCAAGGAGGCTAAAACCCCACCCAACATCAGATAGCAACAAGGACATATTGCCTACATGCATGTTTGCATTCTAGGTGTATGAACACATGGGAGAGATAGTTCTTGGCTCTTCCTCCTTGTCATGAGAGCTCAATGGGTAAGACTACATATATAAGCAACACATTTTTTTGTTTCTTCTCTTCAATGGGATAATATTCCCAACATGCATACTATGATTTGCGTTCATCTCTATGAGGAAAGCATGGAACCTCCATACAGAGCTTTCCTACCTGATATAGAAACTAGAATTCAAGATCTTTCAAATTAATGGCTAGAATCCATATTTTGACCATGTCATCATGGATGTATAGAATATTTAATTCTCTAGATACCTCTTCAAAAATATATGATACCCATCCACCTATGTCCATTGTTTTGGCCATATCTTCCTCATTGAAGCTCCAAATGGGGAAAATCAAATTTCTAAGATTCTACATTACAAGAAATTTCTTTTGAGTGGTTACATTCATATTTTGAACTTTGGAGTTCATCTCTGCATCAGATTGTATGTGGTTGATTGAGTGGCAAGAAACTCTTTTTTAGTGACTTGAGTGTTCAATCATGATGATTAGGAGTTCTTAATCATATTTTGTATCATTTGGGGTGGGAATGAATTTATTATTATACCATTGCATCATATTTTTTCTCTCAAGTACATTCATTCATATACTTTTTGCATCATAATTTATCATTTTGCATTGTTTTCTCTTCCAATCTTATGAAATGAACATTGGCATGTTCATTAACGTTAGTTTTGATATGACTTTGGCACATGAAGTTAAATTTCCCTATGTTGATTCATAAAAGCATGCAAAGATCATTCTTGTGTGTTTTAAGATCTTTTTGTAGCTATTGAAACGATAAATGACATTGTTATGAGGGCATGTAGTGCCCAACAACATATCTTGCAAAAAAAAAAGGTAGGTTCCTTGAGCTAAGAAAGTGTTTTTCCCACCATTAGGTTTATGCATTCCACTGCATCATGATTTTTTTAAGGCTTCATTTCTTGGGGAAATGTTGTAGAATTTTTGTGGCCACATGGTGTTACATGCCATGAGAGAAAAAGAGAGATATACTAAGAGAGAGAGGAAGTCTCATATATGAAACATAATTAAACACTTTTGGAGCAATTTAAGTAAAGGAGAAGATGCATGATTGAATGCATGTATACAAAGATAGTATGATTTCTAGAGATGTGAAGTGCATGATGCATTTTCTATATATAGAAGACCATTTTATTTATCACCAAGATAATTTAGGGTGATCATAAAGTATGTGGTAAAGGTACCATGAGTAGAATAAGTTTTCTTTTAGAAAGTGAGTGACAATCTAGGTTGGGCATGGTTGGAGGATGAAATCCTTAGAGTCACCAATATTTCCTCCAATAGACCTTTTAGTTAAAGTAACTTGATGAAATACTAGAAGATCGGACTAAAATAGACAAAGGAATAAGTTTAAAACATCCAAGTATGATTGATGGCAAAGAAATAGTTATCTTGAAAGATGCCATAAGAGTTCATGATGTAAGTTAGCACACGAACTCTAAGGTTATGTACTTTAGATAGTTTTTTGAGTACAAGAATAAGAGAGTAATTGCATAGTGGTTGGACACACAAGAAACTAAACATACTAGTAATAACTATAAAGTTAGAGTACAAGGTGTAAAGTTTCATTACCTAAGTTAAAGAGAAAAAAGTACAATAATTTACAAAGGTTAACTTATTCATCAAGGCTTACAAGTAAGAACTTTGGAAAATATCTAGAACACTTCAAGTAAGGATGAATTAAGATATAAAAGTATCATAGATAAAGTAGAGGTTTAACTATTTCCAAAATAATTCTTGATGTGAAAGAAGGATAAATAGTGCTCATAGTTGTTCTTTCAAGACATTATAAGAACTTAGGGGTTCATTCAACATACTTTTATGATTGGAGAAATGGCTAAAACAAGGGCAAAGTAATGCCAAATTTAGGAAATAAGAAAGTAAATAGGTATGAGTTCTAAGATCTTATGGTTGTTTGAATTGATAGATCTTAGAAAGGACCTTAAGATGGCTATAAACAAAAAATTAAGGTGAGAGATCTAAGATCTTAGGATTCTATCAGTCAATTAGATATTAGAAAGAACTCTAGAGCACGCAAAGCTATATAATTTATAATGAATAGTGATTGGGATGAATTATTAGTAGCATTCTGATCATAGAAAAGTATAAGTTTGTGGATATCATAGTAAAATAGTAGATATCACATGAATGGTAACATTGAATGTATTTCATAGATTAAGAAAAATAATTCAAGTATAAGACCAATGGAGGTCTTAAGACAAGGGCAAGTTCTTCCAAGTTCATTAGAATAAGTAACTTGGTAGTTTCATAGCTAAGAACTCTAGGGTGTCTAGTCAGAACCTAGAATAAAGGATAGTCCATAATCAAAGATTCCATGATCTAGAAGAATGCAAGTAGCATTTTGATCAAAAGGAATAAAATATTTAAAGTAATACATCTAGAAAGAGATGAGTATATGGAAAAACCTCAAATAAGTTCAACAAAGGAAATTTCCCTTTTATAGAAAGGATAGATCAATGTTGATATATTTAGGTAGTGATGTGTGTGAACACACTAGGACTGTCGGGGCACTTTTTTCCCTCTTTAGGAGGTTTTTTTCCCCTGGCTTGTATATACACTTATATCCTAATAGGCTACTTATCTTTGTAAATTCTCTAGTAATACATTCAATTTGTGTTGTGCTCCAAGCTTCTTCTTCTTCTTGTGATGTTCCTGTGCTTCTGCGGACGTCTAAATCCAACAATTGGTATCAGAGCAGGTCATCGCTTCATCTAGGGCATCTTCATCACCTCTCCAATTGCAGTCTTAGAATTGCATGAATTTTGGTGAGCATACTTTGAGCTGCTTTCAGCCTCCGAATGCACTATCGCAATGCTTGTGCAGGCTATTTCATCTTTTTGTGCCAAAGGTATATACCAGTTTTGGTTTGCCAATATAAGCGTCTCGAAGTCTGCTACAGGTTTAGTAGAATTTGTCTGAGCAGTTTTGTTCAACTTTTTGAGATACAGTCAATTTTCTGCATCAAGGTATTTTAGTCACCGGCCATGGCTAGAAGCAGTGATGTATTCCATATGTTGGTTGTTGAGGATAAGTTGGATGGTACCAACTATCCATTATGGGCTTATATGATGCGACATGTATTGGTTGCAAAAGGATTGTGGAACATTGTGCGGGGTGTTGAAAGACGTCCTATTACACCTGCAAATATAGGTGTTGGAGCTGATGGAGATGGTGTTGAAGATGGTGGTATTCTATAGATTCTTGTTTGTGCTATGGTTTCTGCTGCACCTACTGCATAGCAAATTCGTTGGGATGGCAGAGATGCTCAGGCACATGCATTGATAGCTTTGTCTGTCAAATGTGCCATTATTCCTCACATTCGCTCCTGTAGAACAGTTAAGGATGCTTGGGATACACTTACCACATTGTACCAGGCTAGGAATGAGGCTCGTGTTGCTTACCTCCGAAATCAGTTGAAGAGCAAGCACATGAATGAAGGTGATTCTATGGATAGTTTTCTGACGAAGATCAAGGATTTGAAAGAACAATTGATGAGGTTATACCAGATAGCTTACTTGTGCAGACCATTCTAAATGGTCTTCCTGATTCATATCAGAGTTTTGCTTCTACTCTTCAGTTGATGATGAAAGGCAATCCAAATGCCTTGTCATTTAAGGATTTAGTCTCTGTTCTGTTGCAGGAAGATCAGTCTAGGCAGAACAGGTCCATTATGCGTGTTGCAGATCAAGCTTTCCTAGCTAGTCAAAAGGGCAAAGGAAAATGGAGCTCTTCAACTAGTAAGCAGAAATCTGCTAATTCTACACAAACAAAGAGGAAAGACAAAGATGAAAGAAATCAGAAAAGCATTTTGCAAGTACTGCATTAGGAGAAAAAATGAGCCCTGCATGGGCCTTCTAAGGATTCCTAATTTTTAGGAATTAAAATGCTTAATCAAGGTGATTAATGTAGCATAAAAAACCACTATTCTCAAATAAAATATCATTTTATATTTTTGTGGTTTGAAATATCAAATTTAGAATTTTATGAGCCTTTGGATGTTTGAGTTGAATGGCAAAGATTGAGATGTATAATATTCTAGAGAGAGAAGGATGTCAGATCATGGGATATTGGAGGTATTCACGCAGGCTTTTTGGCCACTCTCTGCACATTTTTTAGCCATTAGATCTATGCTCATCCAAGGGTAGCCCGGATTTGGGGCTGATTTGCTTTTTTGCAACAATAGGAGCCATTGGATATGGCCTTGATCTAATGGAGGAGTGCATTTGGGGCTGAATGACTTTCGCGCATGCTTCTATGTCGTTAGATCTTCACTTCATCCAAGGATAGAGGGCAAAAGGAGCCTTCATGATGTGAGGCTTCAATCTCCACCCTCAGATCGTGCAAAGATCCAATGATCCATATTCAAGGCGCCTTTCATCTCTAAAATTCAACCACAACCATCTGATTCCATATCTCATCCAATGGATCTCATTAAAAGGCACTTGTTGATGCTCTCTCACATCTTAGCCATTGGAAACAATCCCAATCCAAGGGTCCAAATGAAAGGAAGCCTTGACTTTTGCAAGTTAACCTCATCCTTTGGATCTTTGAGTCAATCAGAGGGCTATAATGCATTCGAAAGGATTTCAAAACCATTCAAGTGAGCAAAACCATGATTCCTAGCCGGTTTTCTCCTCTTTGACCACACAAAAACAAGGGAAGCATATGCCCAGCCTATGTGATTAAGAGGCTAGATTGTGTCCACCACCCTCTTCTCATTGGTCCATCCCTAATCACTCAATCTAAAAGGCCCATGCAGGGTTTATTTTTTCCCCTAATGGTAAAGGAAATGATCATATCATTAAGAACTATCCAAAACTCGCTGCTAAAGAGGCAAAGAAGAAAGAGGCTGGAGTGGTTGTTGCAGAGGCCTCTACACCAAAAGCAGAGTCTGCTAATCTTGTGCAGGAAGAAGAATGGGCATTTACTACTGTTTGCAATTTTGACCCATCTTCTCATGAGCAGTGCATGTCTGCAGTAGACTCAGATGTTTGGTACTTTGACAGTGGGGCGGCCAAACATATTACCTCGCAGCACAATGTCTTCTCTTCACTCGAGCCTGCACCTACAGGGAATACTGTTACATGTGCCAACAACTCCTCTTATCCTGTTATGGGAGTTGGTAAGATCATTTTGACTATTGCTAATGGTAGTTCTTTCACTTTGTCAGATGTTTTGTTTGTGCCAGGGATCAAGAAGAATCTATTATCAGTTTTTGCATTAGCCAAGATTGGCTTGGTTGTGAAATTTGTTGATGACACATGTACAGTTCATGATCTGTCAAATGGCGATGTTATTATTGCTTCTGGCATTTTATGTTGTGGGTTGTATAAGCTCATAGACTATGAAAGATCTATGAATGATTCGGCATGTGCAGTACATGATTCTCAAGCTATGTCAGATGAAAAGCTTTGGCATGCATGCTTTGGTCATCTAAATTTTGCTAGTTTGCTACACCTGCAGAAATCTGATATGGTTTCTTCTTTGCCCAAGCTTGAGGCACCCGGAAAACATGTATGTGAAGGTTTTATTTTGGGCAAAATGCAGCGTTCCTCCTTTCCAAAAGATGGTTCAGTTCGGGCTACACAGAAATTGTAACTTGTACATAGTGATATATGGGGTCCTATGTAGACACCTTGTTTTGGAAATTATCTTTACCGCATGAATTACATTGATGATTTCTCCAAGCATTCATGGGTATATCCACTCAAAGCAAAGTCAGAAGAGTTTATGTGCTTCAAATAGTTTTTGGTTTTGGATGAAAATCTGTCAGCATGTAAAATGGGCACCCTCCATTCTGATCGAGGGGGGGAATATATGTCTTCTGATTTTAATGCATTTCTGGCTGAACGTGGGATAAAACACAGTGTAAAGTGCCGTATGTACCTCAACAGAATGGAGTTGTTGAGAACAGGTCACTCATGGAGATGGGGAGGTGCATGGTCAAGAGTCATTCTTTACCATAGTTTCAAGCTTGAAGCTTTCATGTGTGTAGCATATGTACTTAATAGGTATCCCACTAAAGCGCTGCAGTCTATCACTCCATATGAGGCTTGGCATGATCACAAGCCATCTGTTGCCCATTTGCGTGTTTTTTGTTGTCTGTCATATGCATTAGTGTCTGAACAATATCACAAAAAATTGGATGATAAAGCACTAAAATGTATTTTTGTTGGGTACAGTTTTGAAAGTAAAGGCTATCGTCTGTATCACCACAGACTAAATGCATTCTAGTTAGCCGTGATGTTGTTTTTGTGGAAGATGCTATTCAGCAGTTGCTTTCATGTAGTAAGGAGACATATGTTAGCTCAAAAGACATTTATGATACTTTGCTACCTCTTTTTATAGGTGGATAGTCTAGTGCTGGTCCTAATGAGGCAACTTCTCAACCTTTGCAGGTTTCAAGTGATGATGCAGATCATCCCATTTCTGATGCAGATTTACATGATGCACTTGTTGATGAGAGAGCTGATATTGAGCAAGCAAAAACTATGCCAAAATGGCTAGTGCAGACTTTGCGTGATAGCAAATTAGATGCACCTCTGTCATATCGTACTCGATCAGGCTCTTATAGTGCCTCTTTTGCATCAGATTGCTATGCTATGGCTGCCTTTAGTCTCTGTGATGAGACTGAACTAGTTTAGTTTGATGAAACACAAAATTCTGAACATTGGATGGCTGCAATGCAATCTGAATATGATGCTATGATGAAAAATGGTACTTGGTCTTTATGTGACTTTCCTCGTGGCAAGAAGGCCATTGGCACAAAGTGGGTATACAAGTTGAAGTGTAAACTTGATGGAGCAGTTGACAGGTATAAAGCTAGGCTTGTTGCAAAGGGTTATGCGCAAGAAAGAGGCATTGATTTTGATGAGACCTTTGCACCTACTTGCCGAATGACTATTGTTCATAACATCTAAGCACTTGCAGCTCATCAAGGTTGGAATCTACATCAATTGGATATCAAAACAGCATTTCTGAATGGTGACTTGCATGAAGAATTGTATGTTTTTCAGCCCTGTGGCTTTGTGCAGAAAGGGCATGAGAACCAGGTGTGGAGGCTGAAGAAGGCATTATATGGTTTAAAGCAAGCACCACGTGCTTGGTATGAAAAGATACATGCCTATCTGATTGCACATGGTTTTGAGAATAGTCCAACTGAAAGCATCTTATATGTTAAGCGTGATAATGATGTACTTTTGATCATTGTGGTTTATGTTGATGACATGTTGCTCACTGGTCCTCATGAGAGGCATATTGATGATTTTAAGGCTGATTTGCATGCCTCATTTGAGATCTCTGGTTTGGGACATTTGCATCACTATTTGGGCATTCAGTTTATGCACGTTGATGGTGGAATGGCTTGGTGTCAAACAAAATATATTGACACATTATTGCAGTGTTTTGGCCTTGAAGACTATAAACCTATTGCCACCTCTTTGGAGATAGGTTTACGATTGAGTCTTCATGATGCTGGAGATGCATTTGATGTTGTTCTCTATCAACAGGCTATTGGATGCTTGATTTACTTATGCATTACTCGGACAGATATTGAGTTTGTTATCTCACAGATGAGCAGGTTTATGCATTGCCCAGGAGTCAAGCATTGGTAGGTGGTTAAGCACATCTTTCGCTACTTAAGTGGTACTCAGCTACTTGGGTTGTTTTATCCCAAGGGGGGATCACTACCACCAGATTTGCATGCTTTTTTTTACTCTGATTGGGCTAGTTTCTATGACACTCGTGTGTCCACTACTAGATTTTGCTTCATGCTTGGTAGCTCATGTATATCTTGGTTGAGCAAGAAGCAGCCTACTGTGGCCACTTCCACTTGTGAGGTTGAGTATAGGGCAGATTTCATAGCGACTGTTGAGTGTGTGTGGCTCAGATGCCTTATGGCTAATTTGGGTGTTGGACGGTCTTATGCCACCACCATCTTCACTGACAGTCAGAGCGCATTGGCAGTTGCGAGGAACCCTATGTTCCATGCTCACACTAAGCACATTGAGGTGCATTATCATTATATCAGGGAGAGGTTCTCTGCTAGGGGAGATTAGCTTGGCATATGTGCCCACACAGGAGAACATTGCAGACCTTTTCACGAAGGCTCTACCTAGGGAGAAGTTTGAAGCTTTTCGCAAAGCTTTGGGCTTACTTCCTTTTGTGGAGTGATTTCCACATAGCTTGGCACTTCCTTATACATGAGTGCCAGCTCCTTGTTCACCGCATCACTCCCAGGGGGGTTTTGTTGATATATTTAGGTAGTCACGTGTGTGAACACACTAGGACTGTCGGGCACTTTTTCCCCTCTTTAGGAGGTTTTTTTCCCCTGGCTTGTATATACGCTTATTGCCCTAATGGGCTACTTATCTTTGTACATTATATAGTAATACATTCAGTCTTGTGTGGTGTGTATTGGAACATGGACTTGACTTGCTTGCTTTAAAGAGAAATAAAATCATCTTTCTCTCCTTCAATAGAGTAATCAATGATGGCTCTAAACTTATAGATCTACCATAATTACTTACAGGCTTGGTACCCTTTCTCTGTAAGAAAATTTGGTACTTTTCTCCCTTTCTATATTGAAACATAGCTTTGGTCCACTTGACCACTTTATTTTCTCTTTGACTCACTTGGTCACTTTTTATCATGTCCTATAAATAAAAACATCAAACTTGTTTCCCCTTTGGAACTAAGTTTCTTGCTTGTAGACCTTGCCTTGTTGTATGATCACTCCCTACTCGATAATAACCTCGCATTGTCTATTAAATGCAAACCTTTCCTAGCTATTTAACCTTGTCTCTCCTGCTAGGGATTTGGACTATAGCCTTGCCTTGATTGCTCTTTGCAAACCTTGCCTTTTTGTGTATCTTGGATATCCTCTCTTGAGTACTTGACCTATAGATTTGTCTTTTTTGCTTTGTGCAAACCTTGTCTTTTTGTGTATCTTGGCCATCCTCTCTTCAGCACTTGGCCTACAGACTTGCCTTGTTTGCTTAATGAAGATGAGTCCACCTAAGATCTCTATTCTTCATTCTTAGGTAGAGAGATAGATGAAACTATTGTATTTCCCTGTATTAGACTACTATGGATTCAGGATATGAATCCTTCTATAAAGCTAGTAGCTCTGAAGTCTATGTCTCAAGTTCTAGATCTAGGAAGTTCTTACATGACTTTCTCATTACTAGTTTTTGGCTATGATATTCTAATCAAACTTGATTTCCCCTTTCATTCCACAAATATGAAGTCTATACTTCTTGTTGAATAAACTCCTTTATTCTACACACAAAGAAATAAGTACTAGTACCCATAGCTATGTAGTTATAGTAACTACCTATGAACTGGATACTTCATTTACAAGTATCCTAAACTTGTAGGTCTTCTTATAGTTCTCTTCTAAGGTTTCAAAATACCGTTAGACCTCTTACCTCTAAGTTTCTAACTCATGGAATTGAACTATCCATCTAGGAGATAGTACAAGATGTTGGAGTTTGAGGTTTGTGGAAGCATGCAAATAACATAAGGAAGAAGAAGAATCTTGGAACACAATACACATAATACTGAATGTATTACCAAGAGAAATGTACAAAGATAAGTGACCCGTTAGGGTTATAGGCATATATACAAGCCGAGGGATAAAAATATACTAAAGAGGGGAAAAATTGCCCCGGAGGTCCTAGTGTGTTCACACACATCATTACCAAAATATACCAACAAATCCCCCCTCGGAGTGATGTGGTGAACAAGGACTTGGCACTCATGTATAAGAAAATTGCAAGCTATGTGGAATCAATCCACAAAAGGAAGCAAGCCCAAAGCTTTGCGAAAAGCTTCAAAATTCTCCCTAGGCAAAGCCTTTGTGAAAAGGTCTCCAATGTTCTCCTATGTGGGCACATATGCTAAACTAATCTCTCCAACAGAGAACCTCTCCCTGACATAATGATAGTGCACTTCAGTGTGCTTAGTGCAAGCATGGCACATAGGGTTCCTCGCAAGTCCCAATGTGCTCTGACTGTCAGTGAAGATGGTGGTGGCAAAAGATTGACCAACACCCAAATCAGCCATAAGGTGTCTGAGCCACACACACTCAACAGTGGATGTGAAAGTTGCCCTATACTTAGCTTCACGGCTAGAAGTGGCCATAGTAGGCTGCTTCTTCCTCAACCAAGATATGCATGAGCTACCAAGCATGAAGCAAAAACCATTGGTGCACACACAAGTGTCATAGCAACCAGCCTAGCCAGAGTCAAAAAAAGCATGTAAATCTGGCGGTAGTGATCCCCCCTTGGGATAAAACAATCCAAGTAGTTGCATACCACTTAAGTAGCAAAAGATGCGCTTAACCACCTGCCAATGCTTGACACATGGGCAATGCATAAACCTACTCATCTATGAGACCACAAATTGAATATTGGGCTGAGTAATGCATAAGTAAATCAAGCATCCAATAGTGTCCTGATAGAGAATAGCATCAAATGCATCTCCAACATCATGAAGACTCAACCATAAACCTGTTTCCATAGGAGTGGCAATAGGTTTGCAGTCTCCGAGGCTAAAAAATTGTAATAATGTATCAATATATTTTGTTTGACACAAATCTATTCCACCGTCATATTGCATAAACTAAATGCCCAAATAATGATGCAAATGCCCCAAATCTGACATCTCAAATGAGGCATGCAAATCAGCCTTAAAATCAGCAATATGCATAGACAACAATGATTAGAAGCACATCATTTGCATGCTTAACACATAAGAAGCTCTTAGTTGGATTGTTCTCAAAATCATGTTCAATCAAGTAGGTATGTATCTTTTCATACCAAGCATGTGGTGCTTGCTTCAAACCATATAATGTCTTTTTCAACCTGCACACTTTGTTTTCATGCCCTTTCTGCACAAAACCATGATGCTAAAAAACATGCACTTCTTCATGCAAGTCACCATTCAGAAATGTATTTTTAATGTCCAACTAATGTACGTTCCAACCATGATGAGCTGCAAGTGCAAAGATGCTATGAACAATAATCATTCGGCATGTAGGAGCAAAGGTCTCATCAAAATCAATGCCTCTTTCTTGAGCATAACCCTTTGTAACAAGCCTAGCTTTATGCATGTCAACTGTTCGATCAAGCTTATGCTTCAGCTTGTATGGCCACTTAGTGCCAATGATCTTCTTGCTCAAAGGCAAGTCACATAAAGACTAGATACCATTTTTCACAATAGCATCATATTCTGATTGCATAGCAATCATCCAATTTTATGAATTTTGTGCTTCATCAAACAAAATAGGCTCATCCTCATCACAAAGACTAGAGGCATCCATAGCATAGCAATCTAATGCAAAAGAAGCACTATGAGATCCTGAACGAGTACGATATGACAGAGGTGTATCTAATTTTCTATCTCGCAAAATCTGCACCAGCTATTTAGGCAGTCTTTGCCTCCTCTATATCAATTCTCTCATCAATAAGTGCATCATGTAAATCTGCATCAAAAATGGAATGATCTGCATCATCACATGAAACCTCTAAAAGCTGAGAAACTACCTCATTTGGACCAGTACTAGACTTTCCACTTGTGAAAAGAGGAAGCAAAGTGTCATACACATCTTTGGAGATAAGTGATGTCTCCTTAGTACATCAAAGTAATGGCTGAAATGCATCTTCCACAAAAACAATATCACAACTAACCAAAATGTGTTTAGTATGTGGATGATAGAGACGATTGCCTTTGCTTTCATAACTATACCCAAAAAAAAAAAAAAATCACTACTTTATCATCCAATTCCCTATGTTGTTGTTCAGGCACTAATGCATATGCCAGACAACCAAAGACACGTAGATGAGCAATAGATGGCTTGCGACCATGCCAAGCCTCATATGGAGTGATAGACTACAATGCTTTAGTGGGACACCTATTAAGTACATATGTTGCACACATAATAGCCTCAAGCCAAAAACTATGCGGTAAAGCCTAACTCTTGACCATACACCTCGCCATCTCCATGAATGACTTGTTCTTCCTTTCGGTAACTCCATTATGTTGACATATATACAGCATTGTACACTGATGTTTTATCCCATGTTCAACCAGAAATGCATTAAAATCGGAAGACATATATTCCTCCCCTCAATCAGAACGGAGGGTGCCCATTTTACATCCTGGCATATTTTCAACCAAAATCAAAAACTGTTTGAAGCACATAAAACACTTTGGACTTTTCTTTCAGGGGATACATCCATCCATGCCTAGAAAAATCATCAATAAAATTCAAGCAGTAAAGGTAGTTCCTAGAGGAGGATGTCTACATAGGACCATAGACATCACTGTGAACAAGTTGCAATTTTTTAGTAGCTCAAACTGAACCATCTTTTGGGAACAAGGAACGCTGCATTTTGCCCAAAATATAGCCTTCGCACATATGTTTACCAGGTGCCTCAGGATACCATTTCAGATTTTTGCAAGCATAGCAAACTACCAAAATTCAGATGACCAAAGCATGCATGCCAAAGCTTTGCATTTGACATAGGCTGAGAATCATGTACTGTACATGTTGAATCATTCACAAATTTTTCATAGTCTATGAGTTATACAGCCCACAACATAAAATGCTAGAAGCAATAATGACATCATCATTTGATAGATCATGAATTGTACATCTATCATCAATAAATTTCACAACCAAGTTGAGCTTGGCTAATGCGAAAACTGATAATAGATTTTTCTTGATCCCTAACATAAATAAAGCATCCAAAAATGTAAAAGAACTACCATCAACAGTAGTCAGAATGATCTTACCAACCTCCATGATAGGATAGGAGGAGTTTTTGATACATGTGATAGTATTCCCTATGGGGGCGGGCTCAAGTGAAGTGAAGAAACTATGTTGTGAGGTAATATGTTTGGTTGCCCCATTATTGAAGTACTAAACATCTGAGTCTACTGCAGACATACATTGTTCATGAGAAGATGGACCATAACTGCAAATAGTAGTAAATGCCCATTCTTCATTTTGCACAAGATTAGCAGACTCTATTTTGGGTATAGAGGCCTCTACAAAAACCATTCCAGCCTCTTTCTTCTTTGCCTCTTTTGTAGCCAATTTTGGACAACTCTTTATGACATGATCATTTCCTTTACAGTATTTGCAAAACAATTTCTGCTTTTCTGTTTTCTTCTCATCTCTGTCATCCTTCTTTGATTATGCAGAATTAGTAGATTTCTGCTTACTAGTATATCAGCTCCATTTAACTTTGCCCTTTTGACTAGCCATGAAAGCTTGATCTGCAACATGCATAATGGAAATGTTCTACCTAGACTGATCTTCCTACAACTAAATACAAAATAAATCCTCAAATGTTAAGGTATTTGGATTGCAATCGAAGAGTAGAAGCAAAACTCTGATATGAATCTAGAAGGCTATTCAGAATAGTCTGTACAAGTGAACTATCAAGCAAGACTTCATCAATAGAAATCAACTACTCCTTCAAATCTTTTATCTTTGTCAAAAAATTATCCATGGAATCTCCTTCATTCATGTGCTCACTCTCCAACTGTTTTTAGAGGTAAGCAACATGAGCCTCATTCCTTGCGTGGTATAAAGTGGTAAGTGTATCCCAAGCATCCTTTGTTGTTCTGGCAAGAGTGAATGTGAGGAATAATGGCATGTTTGACAGACGAGGCTATCAATGCATGTGCCTGAGCATCTCCGCTATCCCAACAAAATTGCTCTACAATAAGTGCAGTAGGAACCACAGCATGAACAGGAACTTGAAGAATATCACCATCTTCAACGCCATTTGCATCACCTTCAGTAATTGTATTTGCAAGTGTAATAGGATATTTTTCAACACCCTGCATAATATTCCATAATCATTTTGCAACCAATATATGACGCATCATATAAGACCATAATGGGTAATTGGTACCATCCAACTTATCCTCAATAGCCAACGTATGGAATACATCACTGCTTTCATCCATGGCCACTGATTAAAATACCGTGATGGAGAAAAATGATTGTATCTCAAAAAGTTGAATAGATATCTTGTCGAGTTCTATTAAACATGTAGTAGACTTCGAGGCACCTATATTGGCAAACCGAAACCTATATATATCTTTGGCACAAAAGACAAAATTGCATGCACAAGCACTATAATAGTATGTTCGAAGGCCGAAACGAGCTCAAATCACGATTTCGACACCAAAAATCGAAGCCATTTTGAACTCCTAGTCGCTTTGAGTATGCTCACCAATTTTTTGTGCAATTCTAAGACTATGACCGGAGGGGTGTCGACAATGCCCTAGATGAAGCGGCAACCTACTTTGATACCAATTGTTGAGTTTGAGGTTTGCGGAAGCACGCGAACGACACAAGGAAGAAGAAGCTTGGAGCATAACAAACACAATACTGAATGCATTACCAAGATAAATGTACAAAGATAAGTGACCTATTAGGGTTATAGGTATATATACAAGCCCGAGGGGAAAAACCTCCTAAAGAGGGAAAAAAATACCCGACGGTCCTAGTGTGTTCACACACATCACTACCAAAATATATCAATAGAAGATCCATTAGATGGCTAGATGACATACCTTTAGATGACAGGAATTAGTGATATCAATTTTAGCAAAAGGAATGTCATGAGATTTAAGCCTTATGTAGAAGATAGTGGAACACTTACAAGAAGGTAAGAGATTCACACTGATTATCTTCAAATTATATGAGAGATTGAGATGCATATAGTAACATTACAAATATGATCTCTAGATAGTGTCAAACCCAGAAGAATACTTAAAATTCAAAGGATATTTTAAGGGAAAATATGTAGAGGAGATGTTAGAATGGGTTAGATGTAGCTATAATGCATGAGAAGGTAGCTAGTTCACTTCCTTCTAAGATGCATTGTAGCATACATCCCATAACTTCTAATTGCATATACATCATATTACTATCCTAGACATATGCAGAAGACAAGGGAACTATTGGCAAACAGTTAGCAAGTTCACATAGAATGTCTTTAGATTGCATGTGTCTTAGGTGGAAGATCCACATAGTTTATAGAATTTGAAGGGCCAAGAATTATCAATGTTTGCTAAGGCCAAGGCTAGACTTCTAATAATTTGCCATCACCAGAGAGAGAGAGAGAGAGATGACACCAGATATTCCAAAAGAGATACTAGATATGAGAATTGCATGCAAAACTAGTTCATGCCATGATATTTGGCATCTTGGAAGGGTGCACACTCATGGTCTCCTCGTGGATCATCGAGGACAATGATCTTTAGAAGGGGGAGAGAATGTTAGACATAGATCCAAGCCGGATCATTTATTACTGTGTTGGAACAAGAGCATGAGTTGCTAAGGTTCTTAGCTCAAGGGTTATCCTAAGGTTCCACCTTAGAAAGTAGAGTGAGATGGCCACATGTCACACTAAAGCACTCTAGAAGCTTTATAATCTTGGAGCAAGAGGATAAATAGGATGGGAGGAGAGTAGCACACATGCCATTTTTTAAGCATTTTTGTGAGAAGAGTCTCACTTATCTCCACTTAGAATCAACTCTAATATGAATAGTCTCTTGTTCTTAAAATTGATGGGTGTCCTCTAAATTTTATATACTCGTCCACATAATGCTTCTTCCACTCGAGTAAAATAATGATATTCGACGCATGCTCTCCTATCCCCATCCTCTTGTTCATTTTTTACAGCAATTTTTCAAGGAGGAGATAAGATAAAGGAGAAAGAGTTCATAACATTCTTCTTTTTCTTCTCCTCCTCCATCTTCTCCTCTGCTCCTTTGCCTTCTCCTCCTCCAAAAGAGAATGTTCAACAATGACCTAATACAACATTTCAAAATAGTCCAACTTTAAAGAAGAGCACATAAAAAACCCTAGAAAGAACTAATGAGTGAGCTAACATAGTAAGTATGCCATCCCTCTCACTATGTAAGATATGCCAATGGAGCCTAGCAAAATTATATTTGTTATATACATACCATCGATAAAAATAGTAAAAAAGTTTACTTAACCCCATAGCATCATGCGTTGAGCTTGATATCCTACAAGATCCAACAATCATATTGTAATTTGAGCCTAAGTTCAAAAGGATCGAGCCAGATCCATCCATTTTTATGTTTTCACATGTGTCTCCACATACCTGGATGCCTTTCTTATCAAACTCTATAATCATATTCACATCAAGTTCATAATACTCAAGATGATGTAAATTGGAACCAAATGAGATCTTTATTATGGGCTCAAGCCAACCATTCCCACTTGTTGAGGATCCCATGATTTTCCTAAAGCAACTTCAAGAATGCCAATAGGAGGAAACAAGTTACGATTCTTATGGTTTGGCTTTAGAAGTAGAGAGGAGAATGGATAAGGTGAAATGTTCCTACCAATAATTTGCATACATGGAGCAATGCTTTAAAAGAACTTGCAAACACTAAGCCACAAGGAATTCTCTTGATTTGATCCAACATTTGGCCATCCATTTAGTTGTCAACTCATTAGCAATTTTCTTGATATTTAGGTTAGTCAAAACACGTTTTGCTCTTCAGAGGCAATGAATGTCCTACAAAATCTCTACTTTCACAATTGAGAATTTTCAACTTGGGGAGCTGATACCTGATTTGCTGAAGGATTCCAATATTGGAGAGCATCATATCATAAAAGGATACACTATATATGCAAAACACTCGAGTATTATCCAAAGAAAGCCTCATCCCACTTGTCACTTAGCTCTTTGTTTGTGCCCTGGGGACAATGGGTTCCCAGCACAATAAATGATGACATTTTCTTCCCATGTAAAGGAGATAAGGGGACTTCATGGATCCTAATAGATACAAGGCCGTCATGACTGGTCATGTGTTGCCTAGGTTATATTCATGCAGGCAATGTTTAATTGATACGATTCACAATTAGAGAATTGATTTGAGCTGGTTTCATATGCAACTTTTCCATCATCAATAATATCTTTGATTTGAAGTGCTTAATTAATGATAACTGCTACTTTGTAATTTTCGATGGAGCTTTTGAATGCCGAAAGAAAGTATTTCATAGAGAAAAAAATTCAGCCACTCCAAATGACATGCTTTGCCGCATTTACAACCTATAAGAGCAAATATTAATGAGTGGAGGCTTACAATGATGGCTTCATGAACATATTTGGTCTGAACGAAAGTAGTCACCTCTCCCTGATTTTATCTTATACATACGTAGATGACGTCGTTGACTTGGCCATTAGACAAGCTGCAGACATTTTTGGACCTCATGCTCATGTAATATTATATAGAGATCATATTATTAAATTGTCAGAAGGGGCTTCAATAACGACTTACTGCATTGAACGATTTTTGCATTTAAAAATGGGCCTTGCAATAAACATTATCATTTACGTATGCAGCACCAAAATGGTCATCCAATCTGCCATCACGTTTGTGGACAAAATTAGAGAAGCAGCTATTGGTTACAATGTTACCACAGATAATCCAGGTTAGGCAACGAATTCCATGCAATATTACAAAGATTGGGTTTGCCATGTCCTACTGTGCTAATTGAGGCACTTTTCCCACCAGTGAGTTTCACCTTCCAGGCTCATGAGCATCTGAACTAAGTGACATGTTTTTCTGAGGAAGCAGGTTATGTTTATCAGAGGTAGAACAGAAAACTCCACATTTATCTCTAGCAAATGCAAAGATCTAAGTTTGACACAGTACCATTCTAGGACTACCTACCTCTCCTCTTGAGCTATTGATGACATTACCATATGTGACTTGATTGATACATACTTGCGCTTCAGATATATAGAGACAAGATGCTGCATAGAGAAGATACCCTTGGAGGATCATGAGAGCTCATACTCACCCAGTTCTTTCAAAGTCAATAAGAGAACGTGCTGGAAACCTAAAGAGCCAATACTCATTCTAGTGTATGTGTGTGTGTGTCCCCCCCCCCTTTTTTTTTTTGTTGTGTGTGTGTGTGTGTGTGTGAGAGAGAGAGAGAGAGAGCATAATGACAGTCTTGAGTGACTGTTTCCAGAATTTCAAGACACTAATGGGAGCTATAGAGAGGATAAGATCACGTTTTACACAGATCAGAGATGGATACCTGATTCAAAGCACCTATATGAAAGATCCCTTTCATTCAATTTTACCTGTACAATTACATGGTGGAGGTAGGCTATCATGCATCTTCCAAGTTTGTTTTCTTTAGATAGCATATATAATGGATCAATCCATCTCAGCATTGTTTTGCCCTATTGAACATCATCATATCACGCTTCCCACATACTTACCACACACATTTAACTTGCCCTTTCGGATTTCTGTTTCTATTTCCCACCATGTTGTATGTTCTATTTCCTGGATTTCAGACTTTGAAAGATACTTATATAATTGTCATTTTATGGGAGAATCTTGTCAAAAACAAGCATGCATTGCCATACAGTGAGACGATGTAAAAGAAGGATGGCATATGCATGTCCTGTTTCTGATATGAATCAAAGAATACATCAATATGAATCGCCACATCCAACAGATGCAAGCACTAAAAATTATATGAGTTCAGCTTGATTTTGATGGTATATAGGCGGAGTTCAATATCAACCACAAAGAAAAAAACTAATGGGATCAATCTCTATCTATGCTTAAGATTCAGGCTACTTATAATCACCACCACACAAACAAGTGATCCTTGTTGATACAAGAAAGTAAGGTTACATATGCTCAGTTTGAACAGCTACCTGGCATATGAGAGTAACATCTCCTTCCATACATTGTCTCCACTGCAAACCTCAGCAAATGCAAAACCTCTATATATATGAATGTGAGAAATTTCAGTTACTGTGATCAGATGAATCTCACTGACAAAAGCATAATTATTCACATGCTGATATAAAATCTACCAGATTGCAAACTCAACCACCTCCACTGAAAGTACACTAGAGGGGAGCTGAGCAAACCTGCAAGACAGATGAAACAAGCCCTCCGAGTGTCAACAACAAGCCTG
The DNA here is from genome assembly GCA_020310875.1 of Ceratopteris richardii. Classification (NCBI taxonomy): domain Eukaryota; kingdom Viridiplantae; phylum Streptophyta; class Polypodiopsida; order Polypodiales; family Pteridaceae; genus Ceratopteris; species Ceratopteris richardii. The sequence continues at coordinate 152,050,014 of CM035413.1, forward strand.
ATCCTAACTGCAGAAGCAACCTGTCGATCTTGAAAATACAACTACACAACCAACATCTTTCTCTGATCTTCAGGAATTGAAAGCAATAGCTTGATCTGACAGCAATTACAGAAGGTGTATCCAGATCTTTGCCTTTTGGGTGCTCTTGTAAGCATTTTTAAATCTTACACAAGATTTCTGGACATCATCCCCTCCTCCCTGATCCTTCTTGCTCTCTGTGTGAGTTTGTGATAGCACTTTCTTGAATCCTGAGATGATCCTTTGCCTGCATCTTAGGAGACCCTTGATACTGAGGTGATCTTAATCCTCCTTGGTGAGTTGCTTTGTTAGATCCTGATTCTTCCAATCGATCATTCCCTTTCCTATCTTTCTCCTTCCCTAAAACAGGGGAGCCAAACCTCTTGCTATGAACAGAATGAGCACCAGGATCATATGTTTGTGATGAAAGGTATGTCAATGCAGTGACCACATCTCCTATCAGAGGACGATGAGTTGCTTGTTCTTGAAGGCACATGGCTGCCACTGCAAGTGCTTGATATAAGCCACGTGTAGGATACCGGCCTTGCAGCAAGGGATCCACCATCTGGGGAAATTTTCTGCGATCTTTGAAGAGAGGACGAGCCTAAAAGCATCAAATACAGAGGACTCAATGGTCACTATAGCATTGATTGGAGGCAGTGAAAAAAACCCACAGAAGTCCCATATAGATGATCAATGGCAGACACAAAAGAATAGCATCAATGCATAAAATCTCAAAAAAGGCTCCATGATCATCACCAATCAGTACATTTTGATGGAAACAAACACACTCCCAGAATGCTTGATATAGATTACAATTTACTGATAGCAGACAGACAGGAATACCATCCATGGTACCGAGGGACAATAGGTGCTAGATCGATTTCAGTCCCTCATCATACTATGATACACCCACACATTTGACTCATGGCACATGGTCTGCCACCTTTTTCTTTTTCAAGTTTCAGAGTTAAGGCCCTAATCGGTAATCTCCCTTTTTTACCATAATTCAAAAATCCACAAGCTAAACAAGCTATCTTATCCTGGCTCCAAAAAATTATGAATTTCTCACATCATCAGTAGAGCAAGGTTTATCATAGACAGACAGCCTCAGAGTGCAGAAAATGTTAAGAATGGTATTTAAAGGCTCTTTAGCAAAAGTAAGAAAACCAAACAGAAAATTTCAAACAAGAGTGGTTTGGTTTGCTCCATTAAATTTCTCTTCATGCCAGGGATGTACTCAGATGGTTTGCAAGTTAAGTAGGTGCATAATCTAGGATCTATTTGATCTTGGAAGGTGTTGAGCAGTAGGTAGTGGAGTATTCTAGACTTGACCCTATCAAAGCCTTTGCCCCAATAGCAGCACAAAGGAGTGTGGTAAAAAGTAGTTAGACTTCATGGTTGTTGTCTCTGTGTGACTAAAGGCAGATTCATAATCATTTGGCAACACATTGAAAACATGTTGCAAAGTTTACAATGCATCATTGCATTGCATTCATAATGTGTTGTGGTTTCAACCATAGTTTTTCCATATGGGAACCATACAGCAAACACGTATGGGTACGGAAGTATGAAAAAAGTATGGAATTTCTTCAAAAATGTCATCCAGCACAAAAAGTACTGAAAATCTGAAAAATTTGTATATACAACAATATTATATTAAAGATCAGAATTTTGCTGGCTACTATAGCTCAGGGTGTAGTATCTATGTATGGGTATTGGAAGAGAATATCTGTGAGTGAATTTGCATCAAAACAATATGAAATTGCTATGGATTTGTCCTCAATTGAAATCGATGAGAGAAGGAAAAATTACAGGTACAGAAAACTTCATAATTCAACCATATGCATACGTTCTAATATGTACGGTATTTTTTTTTCATGTGAGTCCAAAAATAACTATGGTTTCAACCCAAGCCTCATGTGGGTGCCTTTTTTGGTGTTTCCAGTACCCACACAGAGAGCAATGTGTCAAGTGCACAAAGTGATCCTCTGTGTGTGTGTGTGTGTGTGTGTGTGTGTGTGTGTGTGTGTGTGTGTGTGTGTGTTTTTGTGTGTGTTCATGTCCATGTCTATGTTTGCACACCTGTGTGTGTGTGCGCATGCATGAGTGCACACACGTTTTTGTTACTATTGTTGTTTTTGTTTGGGGCCCGGAGGAGGAGGAGGAGGAGGAGGAGGGGGGGGCGGGGGGGGGGGGGGGGGGGGGGGGGGGGGGGGTTAGGGGGGGGGGGGTGTGTGTGTGTGTGTGTGTGTGTGTGTGTGTGTGTGTGTGTGTGTGTGTGAGAGAGAGAGAGAGAGAGAGAGAGAGAACGAAAGAAAGAAAGTCATATTAACGTCTACCAAAAGGCCAAACTTGGCCTATGAGACAAAACCATGTACAACTGTGGTCATCTCTGTGTATCAATGAAAAGAAAGATTGAGGCAAGGAAAAATCTCTTCTTCTTCTATTACATAAAGAGAATATACAAGAATAACCTAATACAACAATACAACCAGTACAATGTATAAAGAAGGTACATAAAGAAAACCATAATGTCCACGAATGAGTGAGTTGGCAAAAAAAACAATCCACTCTCGGTAGATAAATCTGGTCCAACTCGCTAAAAGTGTCCCTGACATATATCGGTGTAACCACTACATGTCATAGGGATGAAAAAGTGGTACGTGTCATCCTTGATCATCACATGTTGAGCTTGATATCTCAACAATTTGCTCATACATTATGGCCCATTTGGAGGTTCTTAAAAATCCTTATGCTGGCTAACTTTCAATTTGGGCTCCATTTGTTTTATGCTCAATGCTCTATTGTGCATATGGACTACACAAGAATAACTAAGTCATTGGAATTTTAGGATTAAAAAAGATTATAAACTCAATATTTGAAGACAATAGTATATGATAGTCTGAAATCAACCTCTCAAATGGGAAAAACATGAAGAGCTCGTTGGCTAAAGGAAGCGTTTCAAATCCAAAGGTCCGGGGTTCGATCCCCTCAGACGTTGTAATACAAAGCATAGCTTTTTGTTCAAAAGTTTTAATTGAAAAGACAGTTTTTTGGCAATGGCTTTTTTGAGAAGCTTATGGCAACAGCAAAGAAGCTTTTTTTTGTTACTCATAAGCTATATAAGGAGCAATACATTAAGAATCAAGGCATGGACTCGTGAACTCCTAAATTCTGACAACAAAGGAAGCTCTCGAACTCACTAGAAGAAGTGAAGTGTGGTGCAGTTCTTGGTGTAGTTTGAAGCATGCAATAGATCAACTTAAGCTTGTACAGTAAACATGAGAATTTGTAAGTTTTCTTATATTCATAATGCAATCATGGCTTATTCAATCGATTGCACAATTATTGCACGTTTTATTTCAGCTCCATAATTTAATTCTTCCATTATATTCTGCCTCTCATCTTTTTTATTTCCGCCACAGGACTGCTATTCAAGTCATATTGTCCGCATCAATAGCTTTGTTCATCATATGAATCATCTTGATTGATAGAGCATTACACTTTGATACCAGTGATGCGAGTTCGACTCCCATAATGGCTGCGCTCAAATTTTTGTTGATTATTTTAATTCGGTTTTTGTGAAAACACTAGATTGACATGCATTGAGAATCCAATGTCAATGTTGAATTCGTGTCTAGCTTAATGGTTGGAATGTTACACTTTGAATGAACAGGGTCGGGTTCAAATCTCCTGTCTGTAGCAAAATTTTCCTTTTTCTTTTTTCAATGAATCATAAAGGAACTTAAAGCTATGCTTTTGCACGCACTTAATCTTGGAGTAATGAACAAAGTACATCACCTTGCTCGAAGAGATGAAGATATGATTTGATATATTAGTGTGTAAAGATACTAAACAAATTCCGTTCTATGAGAAGGAATTTATCATTCTATGCTTTGAAATTCAGATCAGTGCAAGATGAATGATAATAAACCATCAAAAGATAGTACTGGACCCCATACTCTTCCATTCTTGCAAACTCAACCAGAATTGACTATGCTTTTGCCAAGAGAGAATATTGCAAATGTCATGTTTATTTACGTTCCCCAAGAACGCGCTAACCTTCTGCCATAGAAGTGCAAATTTGACGGCCACGCATAATTTTTTAGTCACATTCACATACACAATGAGGATGCTGTATCTTGACCCTTTCACTTCTCTACCCTCATAATTGCAGCCGCAGCACTCTTTGTCATAGGCAGCTGATCCCCAAGAGTGGGAGGTGCAGCGTATGTGCAGAGAAAGGAAAAACAGCATGTCAGCTTATATCTATTTTAGGAAGGTGCTGCTCTTTGCCTTGTGGCAGCATTGTTTTTTTTTTTTCCTCAGCACAAGATCGGGCAGCAGTAGAGATGAAGTATTCCTCATAATTCCAGGTTGGTCCTGAAGGGGTGCTTCCCTTTGCCTGGTGTGCCCTTGTTTGGGGGAGGTTACAGAGGTGCAGCTTCAGGAGAGAGAATATATCTCGCATGAAAAAGAGGCAAGAGCCCCTCTCTTCTTGCCTTGGGGGATCCTTTTCTAACCTCATAGCATCATGTACCTCTCCAAACAAGCAGGTGCCTGGGGAAAATGATGCATCAGGCTGAAGCAATATGCTGCTCTTCACACATGCTTGCGCCAGCAGAGGCATGAGAAAAAGGGCAGTCACCTGGCTGTTCTACAATTCTTGGGGCAACAGAGCAGATCTTCACCATGGCAGACAGAGTGCCTTCTTTTTGGCTGCCCACTTCATATATTTGTAGGTGCCATAGAGGGCTGAGCCTAAGCAAGTCTGGTAGAGATTTGAGAGGTGCATGAAGAGACAGAAAGGGGGCAAGATGATGGCTGGAATTCCATGAAAGTCACATAGAAAGCTTGAGATTAAAGGCTGAGAGATAAGGAGGTGGACTCCGAAGTCCACAATTAATTGTGGAAAAAAAATTTCCACAAAACCATACTATAATTCATTAATTTTTATGGCCAAAAATAGTAACTTTTAACATGAAAAACCTTACTTTTTTGGAAGGATTTTAAGGATTTGAGGGGGTCACTTAAAAATAGAGGCAAGAAGTTTCTATTTTGGGCCGGAGGCTTGTAAGAAGATTCCCCCAAGCCGACAGCCAGCCATCTCCTAAGCCTTATCCATGGAAGGTTTTTCTCAGGTTATCAATTTTCAGCCAGCTATGGAGCAAAATTCGGCAACAATCAGAGGGGACAGCCTCTCTGATGCCTCTCAATTTGCTGAGGCTACATCAAGAGAGGACACTTTCCCATCTTTGAGCACAAAGGCATCCTCTCCATACCAGAATTCACGTGTTCCAAGGGGTCATAGCCACCCCATCTCTTTTCAGAAGCCTGCAGGTGATGCGAGGGAATGAGAGGAGGGCATGATCGATACCTAGTTCTTGCTTTAGTAGAAGAAGAAACAGCTGGAACTGTCCCGTCTCCTAAAATAGAGTCATCACTAATGGCTCTAACTAATGACCAAATACTCATAATGACCAAAACGGGTCCTGAAAACTGTCTTATGTACATCATGATCTTTTATTCTAATCTGATGATAGCCACTCTTTAAATCTATCTTACTAAATATAATGGCTCCATCTAGAGCATCCAAAAGCTCATCAATCCGGGGCATGGGATATCTATGTCTAATAGTGATCTTATTGAGTGCTCGATAATCGACACACATCCTATAAGATCCATCCTTCTTCTTCACAAGAAGAACTGGTGCGGCAAAGGGTAAATAGCTGGGTCTAATCAGCCCTTTTTGAAGACACTCGTCCACGACCTTGCGGACTTCATTTTCCTCCTGCGAACTCATTCGAAATGGTGGCCGCGCAGTCGGACTCGCTCCTGGTACCAATTCGATTCTATGCTCTATATTCAATCAATTTTGAGCAACTTGGTAGCAGTCACAAATCGCGTCTCTTGGAGATCTGGTTCTCCACGGATCAGTAATCTCCTTCCCTCATGCTCAAACTGATACACATGCGAAGCAAAATCAATTACTGGTTTCTTCCTCGCATGCCACTTCTTACTAAGAACTATGTCATCGAGCTAAACTCGCTATCTCAAAGTCCAATCTGTCCTCATAGGACTGGATTTGAATAGGAAGATCAACTACTCGTCTATCCCAAGTCTCAGTTCCCTTCCCGTCGGCTAGCTCTACGGTATAAGTATAATCTGATACCGTATCTAAGCATAATCTCTTGACTAATCGAGAACTAATAACATTATGAGTCGAACCTGTGTCAAAGAGTACCTTGACAGGCTGTCCTGCCACGACTCCTCTCATAACAATAAGCTCAGTATCTGGGAGCCAGTATCCTTTCTGTGCCATTGGCGAAAGCAAAGCATCTGGCAATCAGAACCTTTTTAGTGACCGTCATGGCCACTATGGGAGATGATAATGGAGATGGGGAATCCCCAAACTCATCCTCACTCCCACCCCCTGCCTGAGTCGGATTTATGACTATGGTGGCTGCTATTTTTTTCTTTTTAGGACAATCCTTATACAAGTGCTTCCCTAAGCAACCATAGCACAAACCCTCTTTCATTGCCTTCTCTTTCTGCTGAGGGATAAGGATAGATCGGTTATATGCCCTCTCAGCCAGAGCAGACACTTTTCTCTTTCCTCCTGAGACTGTCTGGATCATGTGCACCTGCTTAGCCTCCCTAGAAGGTTGTGCACTGATCGAACCAGGAGTCGAAGTATGGAAAGGTCGGCTAACCCTAGTCCATGGGGATCTCTTGCCCTCGGAACCTGTGATCCTAGGGCCGTCCTCATAAACCAAGGCCATCTTTGTGGCTTGTGCCAAAGACTGACACCACTCCTTCCTCACTAAAGGTCAGATAGTTTCTCTGAGTCCCAAAACAAACTTGTGGACTTGAAGAAATGTTGGAATGGTATCAGGTACTTTAAGAAGCACCTCTCTATATCTATCTGCGTATTCCTGAACTGATTGATTCTTCTGACTGATGAAGAACCATGTGTCTAATGCTCTAGACCTTTCATCAGGTGATACAAAATTGTTATAAAATAGGATTTTAAATTGATCCCATGTCGTGGGCTCCTTCTTATCTTGTTTTATCTTTCGCCACCACCTATGTGCGACGTCCATAAGGTTATAAGTGGCCTGCTGAATCTTGTGCCTATCATCAGTGATATGACACATACGGAAACATTGTTCCCACCTGCGGAGCCACTGCTCAACCGCGTCAGCAATCCTAGCACTAGTTGAGCCATGATATCTTGGCGGCTTAAGATCTTTAAGCTGCCATCTGGCTTCTCTGACTAAGACGCTATCTCTAGGGACTTCTGAAGTTTGATGCTTATCTGGAGCATCTACCTCAATCTCTGACAAATCAGAATCGAGGGGCTCTTCTTCTTTCTTGGAACCACGCACATGTTCCAAGATATCCAGCGAACTCTCTAAGAATGAAATTCTATTATTCATGGCTTGAATTGGATCAACTGGAGGTTCTCGCATAAGGATATCTGTCCTAGCAGGTGATGATGGTTCGGGTTCCATGCTAGGACTAAAGGAAAGTAACTTTTCTTTTGGTTTTCTCTCTTTTCTCTTTTTTTTTTTTTTAATACACTAATTAATCATATATACTAGTGGCAAGCGGGAAAAAAAAAAAAAACAATCAAAACCTTTGCTTAACAGAAAAAATCAAAAGAAAGAAACTTTAGTATGTTTCCTAAACTTCAATGCACATGCATGCTAATATTTTAGAAATTTCGATAGCCTAACAGCGTCACTTTGAAATCCGAAATAATTTTGAAAAGCGTCAAGCATTCAACAAAATCAAATCATCAGTGCCGACAGGCACGATCTATTTTGTCTTCTCAATGAAGACCTGCAATTGAAAACTTTTCCAAGTATGTTGTTGGGCTCTACATGCCCTCAATCAATAAATATTTCTCTTGTCGATACCTGCCGATACTTACCACCTGTAAGAAAAGCTCAAGCATCGACCATACATCTCTACTTACATCATTCTACGCGTATGCAAGAATATTTCTAACATGCCCAATTAACAAAATAATCAACCAAATATTGCCTAAATACTTATCTCATATTCTTTTGATATTCTTGAAGCATCCAATTGAAGAGTTATGGGTAGACTATTCACTCCCTTTGGTTCGTGGATCGCATAAGTCTTCAAGAAATGCTTTGTTGAAGGTGCTTGATGAAGAACAGTCCACTTCCAACCTCTATTGGAGGAAAGAAATAATCCCAAAGTATAGCTTCTAGCCACTCCCTAGAAAGATCTCTGAGAGAGCTTTCTGACAAGTCCAAGAACTCCAGATTTGGATAAGAATTGACCAAGTTATGGCCATTTTGATGAGGCTTGGTACTCAAAATCTGAGAAATTTGCTTCAAGTATGTAGTTCTTCACAAAAAAAATTCGATTTCCCTCTCTGAGAACAGCGCGCGCAGCTTTTGCTATCCCATATGTGCTCCAAAAATTGTTAGAGATGCCTTCTTATAAAGGAGCTTCTTCTTGTATCTTTCAACAACCAAGAAGAGGAAGCCTCTCTCTCCCTCTCTCTCCCTCTCTCTCCTCGTGGGCGGCCAAAAGGCGCCCGCGTGGCTGCGTGCACACGTCGAAGGTGTTGGCAGTCTCTCACAATGAAGAGCTATGAGATGGCTTAACCCTTTGTGGGGCATCTATATAAACTGCATGGACGTAAGAGGAGATTGTTAGTGATTGGGATACTAAATCCCCTAGCAATTTTTGGAAGAGATCCTTCGAAAAGTTGAAGACCCGATTGTGCGTTTCTTCCTTGGATAATCTTAAGACTTATGGTTAGATGAAGCGCATGCATCAAACTATGGAGGACATGATGCGCACATGTTTCCAACCCAGAGCTCGATTAGGAGTGTCACCTTCCCAAATTGAATTTCGTTTTAACAATACCAATCATTTAACTATTAGGTATAGCCACTTCATGCTTAGGAACGATTACAAGTCGAGAGAACATATTCCAACTAGATTCAAATGGATGTGACTCCACTTTGTGATAGATTTCCTACAAGATGTGTAAGAAATGTTACAATTGCAAGGGATTTCAAAGAATCAAAGCTCAAACTAGGTGCAAGAAGTTATCTTCTAGGTATTGTCCTCCTTTTTAAATCACAAAGAAAGTATCTAGGAATGTGATTGGTGCATCTTAAGTTTCATGTTAATCCCATGAAAGAGTGGCTTGGATAGTATGATTTTGTGATGATTATAGAGGAGATCCCAAATTGGGAGGATTCTACCTAGTATGTTTCATTAGAGCCTTAGATGGTTCTAGATCAAAAGGTCAAGAAGTCCTATAGGGCTTCTTACCCAGAGTATCTAATCAAGTAGAGCCAAAAACTTGAGTTTGCTACCACTTGGGAGTCAATCAAATAGTTGAAGGATCATTTCCCCAGTTTTATCGCCAAGGAGATTGTTGAGAATATCGATCAGAAATAAGGGGGAAGTGATATGTCTTGGACCCACTAGGACATCTAGATGGGGGTATGTAGCTTGTAAGGGTTACATGTCTTACCCGTGTGAATTAGGACGCCGCATGAGAGGCCTATAAATAGGACTCTTCTATCCCATTTGAGACATTCACATGTACATTGCATCTTGACTCTTGGCCCTTGGGCATAGTCAACCATACACCTATATATTGTGTGCATTGTGATACAGGAAACCAGCTTTTAAGGTTGTGGCTGGCCACTATAGCTTCCAACTCCAAGCTCGAGAATGATCCATTTTGGGCTCTATGGCCAAGAGGTGAGTTTGATGTCCACCCTTTATGTTTTGCAAATATGGCTTGCACTTTGTCGTCCTGCAAGAAGGATCCTAGAGAGATCTAACAACACCTTCGATAGATAAATAGTGAGAGCATATGCAAGATTCTATGTAGTTTTGGACTTGACTATTGTGACAAAGGTCCTTCTCAATCAAATGCCAAACATAGTATACGACACATCAGTATGCTTTTACATGCACATGGAACATGACATACACCTAAATTAATTGCCCTAGCAACCCAAAATCACCCAACACATTTTGAAGCATCCTACTAATTGATGTCACTCTCTTATGTTGAGAATCATTTCTATCTCCAAGGCTAATTGTATATTCCTTCTATTCTTTCACTTACCAAAACCACCAAGTGTATAGTTTTGTTATATTCCCTTGCCTTTTTCAACACCATTTGTATTACAATCATCCCCTTTTTTCAATTAGCAATGCCTCATAAGAATCACTCGCCTTCAATATGCATTCGATGTATTTTTTTGGTATTCTGAAAGGCCTTGTTTCATAAGTGAAGACTATGAAGAAATAGTGCAGTCCCTAGTATCTCTCAAGGAACCTTGGCACCAAGCTTGTTTCATTTCCTCCACTCAACAAAGGTGGTAGGAAATAAATACTAAATGGCAATAAACATACTAATGGCACGTACTAGTATTGGAAAATGGAATAAAAATTTCACAATGCAAAAGTCACAAGCATAGAGAACATTACATTATATTTTAGCATAAAATTTATGCCATTATTTTTCTTTCTCTTAATACATCATTGTCTCTACCACAAATGTCAAGCAAATTTACCCTGCAAGAGAATCAAATTTCACTTCTGAAGATGTGATTAAGCAGGTTCAAATCAAACACTGCGAAATCTCCATTTTGAATAATATATAGATAATGGATTGTGAGTTTAGGGAAAGAAATACAAACCCATGCAACTAAGTTGTGTTCTCCAGTTGCCCTAGTGTTGTCAATGGCCTTCCTGCCTGTTATAAGCTCAAGCAAAACAACACCGAAACTGTACACATCTGATTTCAAAGTAAGCTGACCAGTCATGGCATACTCCGGAGCACAATAACCATAAGTTCCCATTACTCTAGTTGAAACATGAGTTTTGTCTCCTACAGGTCCAAGTTTTGCCAAACCAAAGTCTGACAGCTTCGGATGAAACCCATGATCAAGAAGGATGTTTGACGATTTCAAGTCTCGATAAATTACAGGTGGATTTGCTTTATCATGTAAATATTCAAGCCCCCTTGCTGCACCTGCTGCTATTTTCATTCTTGTGTTCCAATCTAGGGGCTCCTTGTCATGTACGTCTGCATAAGCAAGCAAAAATTCTCTGATTAGATTTGACTTGGAAAGAGATAAGCAGAAATTAAATGAAACGAGAAGTGAAATCGGAGGTCATCATGTGATATACCATACAAATGATCCTCAAGAGACCCAAGAGGCATGAATTCATATACCAACAGACGCTGATCCCCATCAGCACAATAGCCAACTAGATTTACAAGGTTTGAATGATGAAGAAGACTGAGCATCAAAACCTCAACCAGAAATTCTCTGTTTCCTTGCAAGCCACTTCGATCCAGCTGCTTGATAGCAACAACCTGCCAGGAAAGAAACTCCTCAGATAAATGCGAAGTAAACATTCAGCGGAAACAGGAAGTAGAACTTCAGAGCTAGAAAAAGAGGGAGAGATGGAAGAAACACGGAAAGAGAGAGAAAAACAGAGATAGATAGAAGCTTCCAAATCTCTATGATAATGAGTGCCCAGAGACAGTATTTTAGCTCACATTTGAACTTCACAAAGCAATGCTTTCACTCCTCAAAAAGCATTTTGAAACTGTCTGTGACCCTAAGCTAGGTGAACTAACTTGCAAGATAACAGTACCTGCCTTAATCTAAAATCACCACTTACAAGATTGGACCTTGCTTAAGCGATAGATTTCTGAGAGCAATAAAGCTGCTCTCATGAAACTGAAACAAAAAGTTTCTATTATTGTTTTGAAATACAGATGATCTGTTGCATGAGCTGCCCAACACAACTCTGGAAAGAATGCAACAAGGTAAATTTCTATCATATTTTGAAGTGCACATGCCTGCTACTTTAGGCTTCTTTGTTCCCTTCCAGATAGAAATTAAGATGAATAAAGTCTGCTCAAAACAAATACCTGAAGAATGTGCTCTCTGAAAAAAATTTGCTCAAAACAAATACCTGAAGAATGTGCTCTTTGATAAAAATTATGTAACGAGAAGATAGGACAGCTGTATTCACATCTTTACCTGTCCACTTTCTAGAAATCCTTTATAGACTTTTCCAAAACCACCTTCGCCAATACAGCATTCTGCTCTGAAATTTTTAGTGGCAGCTGCCAGCTCCTTAAAGCTGAAAGTCTGAGCACCAATATGCTCTGAATCACCAACTTTCTGGGCGTCCTTCTCCTTCTTACTATCAAATTTGTTTTTTGTTTCGAATTTTTCTGCAATCAAATGGAAATCATCCTTAGTATCATCACACAGCCTTTAAAAACTCACAACAGAAGCATGAAGTTCATACTTATCGGTAACTTTCTGCTTAATATGGGTTCAGAAATCCGTTGGAAAAGGCAATAAGGTTTCATGTTTTGGTTAGATTCAAGCTCATATGTTCATGGCCAATTAAACTAGCATAATCTATGATTAATGGAATGTGGCACGTATTAACCACACAGTGGAGAGATTTTTGTTTCCGCTTGACATTTTACATTACCAGAGTTCTTACAGATAAATAAGAGAATTTTCTATAATTAGGTTGTACGCAAAAGAAACATTAAAGGTCGATCCTCCAAAACTTTGATCAGATTATATCTTCCCGTCACAAAATCCTTGTTATCAATATTAAACTACTGTAAAAATGAGTTCTATAAAAAAACCACCATTCCAAAACAAGGCTTGAAAAGATCACATTCTTGTGTTTTATGAAATTCTTAAACATTATGTATACATTTCCAGAACGAGGCAAACCTAGTTGATTTTACACAACCGAAAGCATCTATCTGTGGCTTCATTGATTTGAGATTTAGATATTCCAGTAGAAAAACTGAACAAGTACCTGAGTGAGTTTTGCTGCGTAGGTGCGAGGCTGATGAGTGTGTGCTATCCTTGATGCTACTCTCTTTATTCAAAGAAGATGATTTGATGTCTGACTCCTTGGAAAGGAGACAACCCATCTCTCTCTCTCTCTCTCTCTCTCTCTCTCTCTCTCTCTCTCTCTCTCTCTCTCTCTCTCTCTCTCTCTCTCTCTCTCTCTCTCTCTCTCTCTCTCTCTCTCTCTCTCTCTCTCTCTCTCTCTCTCTCTCTCTCTCTCTCTCTCTCTCTCTCTCTCTCTCTGTGTCTGATATGTGTATCTGCGTATATGCCTACACGCACGCGCTTGTCCGTCTTCCCTACATACTGTCACGTCAATATGCTGCCCATGTATCCTATAACAGTAAATAGAAAACTCAGTACGCCGATCTGTGGATCCAATTGACAATGCCCCCTGCAACTCCTGAACTTTCTACACAATATAAAATACCGAGCTGAAACAATTCCAGGCTCCAGCAGCAGATCCTTCTCTTCAAGAAGGATATGGCGAGGTAACCATTGAACAAAGCGCCGAGAAAGATGACGTAGACAATTTACACTCGATAATACATGCAGTCCACATGCACGTGTAATGGAGAAGAGGCATTCATAATTGATAATACACATTTTTGAGCTCAAACACACAATGTTGGGAAGAACTTCTTGGAAGTTCGGAATTTTGACTGATTGAATCTCTGGCAATTCCAATATCATTTTTGTATATTCTTTACGAAAAAGAGGGTAAGTCGAGTAGGTTAAGGAATGCAAATGGTGATACATAGTTCTAGCCTTCTCTCTTTCTCTCTCTTCATCCTTCAAGAAAGAGAAATGAAGAGAGAGAAGATTATTTGACTATATGGAACCATATCCACCACTCATGTTTGACTAACATTTTAGGTCGTTTGACTTTTAGCTCTATGTAAAAAATAGGGAGACAAAATGCTTGGGAAGAGGCCTAAATATTAGGGACAGGTGCGTTGACTTGACCAATTTTTGGATTCCTGGAGGATGCCCTTATAATAGAACTACGTTGCCCTTAGGATGTCTTATAAGATGCTAGATTGTATGTGGAATGGATTCGATGCCCACAAAATAAAGATGTCTCGTCAAATTTCGTGGTCTCTCTTCATAACTTGTACATTTTTTCCCATAAAGAGTACTCATGTTTCTATCCCCAAATCTATAATGCACACCCTTGGTGTAAGTGATGCTTCAAAGCACATGAAGGCATTGGCCATCTTCTCAATAAAGAGTATTCATGTTTTTATCCCAAAATCTATAACGCACACCCATGGTGTAAGTGATGCTTCAAAGCACATGAAGGCATTGATCATCTTCTCTTCTTATGCCCCCAAAGTGCCAAAATTGGGAAAGGTGACCACAATAGTCTCAGGCTTGAGCAATCAATGGATTGGAAGCAAGTTGTACTTGGTGAGGCTATTGGTTACTGAGCTTCCCTCTTGAATGTGATTAAAGGGGAGGCCATCTAGATAGTTTGGAAAGAAAGATGTACCCTAAACTTTGGCGAGAGTCCCTAAGAATGTCTTATTGATAAGTCCGCTAAATTTTTTTAGGTGAAAGAATTAGAAATTACAAGAGTAACTCTTCTTTTATACAAAAAAAGCCCTTAGTTATCCAAGGCAACAAGTTTAAAAGCATATGGATCCTTCATGAAAGGGATGAAAGGCTCTTCAGCCTTCTTTGTATCTCCCACTAATTTTCTTGTTTGCTCCCTTTTTTTGTTAATTTAAACCTTTTTGTTTTGGAAAGTTTCATAAATTGAAATGAGAGACCATTTGACTTTCTTGTAGTTAAGTTACATGTAAATAAATCTTTCCTTAAGAAATCTATTGTGCTAAGGTTTCCCCTTTTTTGCCTTTTCTTTCAAATATTTGTGCTATAAACTAAGCACTCTTACACAAATCCTTTGGATTCTCCGATTTGTCTATTTTTGGTAGACACGAAAGCATTTGAAAGGGTTCCATTGTGGGATCATACCTAGATAGATATCCTAACTAAGATGGAGATTAAATCCAAAATATATGTTATTCACTCTTAGTTTCTGCATTAGTTAAAGGCTAACCAAGTCAGGCTTTTGTAGTTTGAAAAATCTCCAATGCCCAAGCTTTTTGAAAATAAGATAGGGAAAATAATGGTCCAAAGGGAGATATGAGTATGTTGATATGCTGGAGGGAAATTTCAGAACATGAGGCTAATCTATGAACTAACATAGACACCTTTAATCCACCTTTGAGTGCCACTTATCTTGTTTGTTCTAAACAAGCATGGGTGTAAGATTTGGTTAAGCTAACACCACCATTGTTTCCAAATTGTGCTGGAACCCACTCATCTAAATCTCTTCTTCCACATCCAAAGGCCCAATTTTGAGCTATGTTATATGAATGTTTACATCTCTATAAAGGAACAAACTCTCCATAGAATTACTAAATCTTTTCAACACAACGCTTTCTTATTTTTAGAGCATCAAGCTTGGTATTCTTGTCATGCGTCATGGAATAGTATTTGTAAAGCCTAATGAAGGACTTTTCTCCTATATCTATGATCCCATTTTGCAACCATACATAGGATCTTTCATTGTGTGTCAATTTGAGCCATCGTGTTGGTCATACCTATGCTCCCAAGTTGTGGTGTCCCTTATTTTATGTTTAATAATCTTCTATTTTGGAACCCTATGTGCCTTGACTTGTATTTTCTTATAAAAATATGTCAAATCATTCTTATCCTCGGACCCACCAAAGAATAGTCTACTGCTCTTCTAGTGGTTTGCAAGACTATTTAAAAAAGTGTCAAAATCACCAAGGACTCTATTTAAAGGAATCAAATCTTCCTTGAAGACTTTACAATAACGGTTATGGCATTAAAAAAGGAGGATGCAACAAAGTGATCAAATGCTGGCTTTCTTGCTTCCTCCTTTTTTAATGCTATAATTATTGTTGTAAAGTCTTCAAGGAAGATTGAGATCTTTGAAAAGATTCACTCCACATAGGGGTCCAAAATACAAGATTACTCAAGATTGATGGTAAAGGCCTCATTGATGATAAAGTTTTCCCTATGCACATTTGGATCGTGATAAAACACCCAAGCAATAGTGGGGGTGTTTCTTTCATCTTCAATGCTCTTCGGAGTCCTTTCCTCAACGAGTGCCTTTGATTATGGATTTTTTGAAAGAGAATCAAAAATTTTTGGGAATTTATCAGTAGTCACACAAAGATAATTCAATATTCGAATCACACAAAAATAGAGATGCTCACTAGATAGAACAAAACACAATATTGGGTACACTCACATCCTCTGTCAAACAAGTATCTAGAATGCATGTATTTAGAGATTTCATGTCCAAAGAGAGAAGTTACAATGAGGGTGGGCTCTTAGAAAAAGAGAAAATTGAGGAAAAAGTTGTTCTCTTTTTTGATGAGCCATAGCTTTCTTTACAAAAATCACTTTCTATAGAGATCATTATCTTGATCCACTATTTTTAAAGCTTTATTGAATCAACACCCTATATGGTCTTTTATTTACAAAATAAATGGAGAATATAATATCTACATTTATGTCCAAACACATCCACACCCTCATGAAACTTCACCTATTAAATTCTAACACAAATCACATTAAAACCTCAATAAAATAAAGTCTAATAATTCAACATTCCATAAGTGATAACACGATCCCCAATTGAAAAAGAAATTGACATCAATTGATAAGGAAGAAAATACACATGAATAGCCAGTCACATGTCCCATCATTGAACGATAATAAGCATGTTCCATGTGAAAACACATGCATGGAGATAGAAAATTGGAGAGTAAATTCATGTAATGTGATTGTGAATGATATGTAGAAATTAAATTATCATAATGTGGATTCAATGAATTCCTATGGGTCTTTTGTTGCTTCTCACTTCATACACACCAAACTTCTTGACAACCTGAACTACAACATAAATTTCTTTTTTTTCAAACATGCCAATTTCTTTGAGTTTGACCGCCACATGCTAGAAAGATGACTCCCCTCCCAACCATATGTCTCTATATACAACTCTCTCCAAGGGATGACCTTCTTGGGTAGGTGGATTCTAACCATCCATTGTTGATATATTTAGGTAATGATGTGTGTGAACACCCTAGGACTGCCGGGGCACTTTTTTCCCTCTTCAGGAGGTTTCTTTCCCTCGGCTTGTATATACGCCTATTGCCCTAATAGGCTACTTATCTTTGTACATTCTAGTGGTAATACATTCAGCATTGTGTGTTGTGCTCCAAGCTTCTTCTTCTTCCTTGTGTTGTTTGCGTGCTTCTGCAAATATTTAACTCCAACAATTGGTACCAGAGTAGGTCGCCGCTTCATCTAGGGTGTTGTCTACACCTCTCCGGTTGCAGTCTCAGAATCACACGAAATTTGGTTAGCATACTCAGGGTGTTTCAGAGATCAAAACGGCTTCGGTCTATGGTGCCGAAATCACGATCTGAGCTCGTTTTGGCCTCTGAATGCACTATTGCAGTGCTTGTGTAGGTTATTTTGTCTTTTTGTGCAAAAAGATATATACTACTTTTGGTTTGCCAGTATAAGCATCCCGAAGTTTGCTACAGGTTTACCAAAATTTGTATGGGCAATTCTGTTCAACCTTTTGAGATATAGTCAATTTTCTGCATCAAGGTATTTTAGTCACCTGCCATGGCTGAAAGCAGTGATGTATTCTGTATGTTGGTTGTTGAGGATAAGTTGGATGGTACCAACTACCCATTGTGGGCTTATATGATGCATCATGTATTGGTAACAAAAGGACTATGGAATATTGTGCAGGGTGTTGAAAGACGTCCTGTTACACATGCAAATACAGGTACTACAAATACAGGTGTTGGAGCTTATGGAGATGGTGTCGAAGATGATGATATTCTACAGATTCTTGTTTGTGCTACTGTTTTTGTTGCACCTACTATGGAGCAAGTTTGTTGGGATGGCAAAGATGCTCAGACACATGCATTGATAGCTTTGTTTGTCAAATGTGCCATTATTCCTCACATTTGCTCTTGTAGAATAGCCAAGGATGCTTGGGATACACTTACCACATTGTACCGGGCTAGGAATGAGGCTCGTGTTGCTTACCTCCAAAAACAGTTGGAGAGTGAGCACATGAATGAAGGTGATTCTATGGATAGTTTTCTCACAAAGATCAAGGATTTGAAAGAACAGTTGATTTTTGTTGATGAAGTTATACCAGATAGCTCACTTGTGTAGACCGTTCTGAATGGTCTTCCTGACTCATATCAGAGTTTTGCTTCTGCTCTTCATTTGATGATGAAAGGCAATCCAAATGGCTTGTCATTTGAAGAGTTGGTCTTTGTTCTGTTGCAGGAAGACCAGTCTAGGTAGAACAGGTCTATTATGCGGGTTGCAAATCAAGCTTTCCTAGCTAGTCAGAAGGGCAAAGGTAAATGGAGCTCTTCTAGTAGTAAGCAAAACTCTGCAAATGTTGCACATTCGAAGAAGGAAGACAAAGATGAGAAGAAATCAGAAAAGAAGAAATTGTTTTGCAAATACTATAAAGCAAATGATCATGTCATCAAGATTTGTCCAAAACTGGTTGCTAAAGAGGCAAAGAAGAAAGAGGCCGAAATGATCGTTGTAGAGGCCTCTACACTGGAAACAGAGTCTGCTAATTTTGTGCAAGAAGAAGAATAGGCGTTTACTATTATTTGCAATTTTGACCCATCTTCTCATGAGCAGTACATGTCTGCAGTAGACTCAGATGTTTGGTACTTTGATAGTGGGGCATCCAAACATACTACCTCACAGTGCAATTTCTTCTCTTCACTCAAGCATGCCCCTACAAGGAATACTGTTACATGCACCACCAACTCCTCCTTTCCTGTTATGGGAGTTGGTAAGATCATCAAATGGTGATGTCATTATTGCTTAGCATTTTATGCCATGGGTTGTATAAGCTCATAGACTATGAAAGATCTGTAAATGATTTGGCATGTACAATACATGATTCTCAAGCTATGTCAGATGCAAAGCTTTGGCATGCACACTTTGTTCATCTGAATTTTGCTAGCTTGTTACACCTGCAAAAATATGAAATGGTGTCCTATTTGCCCAAACTTGAAGCACCCGATAAACATGTATGTGAAGGCTGTATTTTGGGCAAAATGCAACGTTCTTCCTTTCCAAAAGATGGTTCAATTCAGGCTACTCAGAAATTGCAGCTTGTACAGAGTGATGTCTCTGGTCCTATGTAGACACCTTCTTTTGGGAACTATCTTTACTTCGTGACTTTCATCGATGATTTTTCCAGGCATGTATGGGTATATCCATTGAAGACAAAGTCCAAAGTGTTTATGTGCTTCAAACAGTTTTTGGTTTTGGCTGAAAATTTATCAGCATGTAAAATGGGCACCCTCCGTTTTGATCGAGGGGGGGATATATGTCTTCTCACTTTAATGCATTTCTTGTTGAACGTGGGATAAAACATCAATTTATAGTGCTGTATGCACCTCAACAGAATGGAGTTGCTGAATGAAAGAACAGATCACTCATGGAGATGGTGAGGTGTATGGTCAACAGTCAGTCTTTACCACATAGTTTCTGGCTTGAGGCTGTTATGTGTGCAGCATATGTACTGAACAAGTGTCCCACTAAAGTGCTACAGTCTATCACTCCATATGAGGCTTGGCATGGTCGCAGGCCATCTATTGTTCATCTGCATGTTTTTTGTTGTCAAGCATATGCATTAGTGCTTGAACAACATCACAAAAAATTGGATGATAAAGTAGTAAAATGTATTTTTGTTGGGTACAGTTCTGAAAGTAAAGACTGTCATTTGTATCATCCACAAACTAAACACAATCCGGTTAGCCATGATGTTGTTTTTTGTGGAAGATGCTATTCATCCATTGCTTTCATATACTAAGGAGACATTTGTTAGCTCCAAAGACATGTATGATACTTTGTTGCCTCTTTTTACAGGTGGACAGTCTAGTGCTTATCCTAATGAGGCAACTTCTCAGCCTTTACAGGTTTCATGTGATGATGCAGATCATTCCATCTTTTATGCAGATTAACATGATGCACTTGTTGATGAGAGAGCTGATATTGAGCAAGCAAACACTATGCCAAAATGGCTAGTGCAGACCTTGCATGACAGCAAATTAGATGTACCTCTATCATATCATACTCGATCAGACTCTCATAGTGCCTCTTTGCATCAGATTGCTATGTTATGGCTGCCTCGAGTCTCTGTGATGAGACTGAACCTGTTCGGTTTGATGAAGCACAAAATTTTTAACATTGGATGGCTGCAATGCAATCTGAGTATGATGTTATCATGAAAAATGGTACCTGTTCTTTATGTGACTTGCCTCTTGGCAAGAATGCCATTGGCACTAAGTAGGTATACAAGCTGAAGCATAAACCTGATGGAACAGTTGACATGTATAAAGCTAGGCTTGTTGCAAAGGGTTATGCACAAGAAAGAGGCACTCATTTTGATGAAAACTTTGCTCCTACTTGTTGAATGACTACTGTTCGTAGCATCTATGCATTTGCAGCTCATCACGGTTGGAATGTACATTAGTTGGGCATTAAAACGGCATTTCTGAATGGTAACTTGCATGAAGAAGTGTATGTTTTTTAGCCTGTGGCTTTGTGCAGAAAGGGCATGAAAACCAAGTGTGCAGGTTAAAGAAGGCATTATATGGTTTAAAGCAAGCACCACGTGCTTGGTATGAAAAGATACATGCCTATCTCATTGCACATGATTTTGAGAACAGTCCAGCTAAAAGCACCTTATATGTTAAGCGTGCTAATGATGTGCTTCTGATCATTGTGGCATATGTTGATGACATGATGCTCAGTGGTCCTCATGACATGCATATTGTTGCTTTTAAGGTTGATTTGCATGTTTCATTTGGGATGTCTGATTTGAGGCATTTGCATCACTATTTGGGCATTCAGTTTATGCAAGTTGATGGTGGAATGGCTTTGTGTCAAATGAAATATATTGATACATTATTGTAGATTTTTGCCCTTGAAGACTGTAAGCCTATTGCCACTCCTATGGAGACAAGTTTACGATTGAGTCTTCATGATGCTGGAGATGCATTTGATGTTGTTCTCTATCAGCAAGTTGTTGGATGCTTGATTTACTTATGCATTACTCGGCCAGATATTCAGTTTTTTGTCTCATAGATGAGCAAGTTTATGCATTTCCCAAGTGTCAAGCATTGGTAGGTAGTTAAGTGCATCTTTTTCTACTTGAGTGGTACCCGACTACTTGGATTGTTTTATCCCAAGGGGGGATCACTATCACCAGATTTGCATGCTTTTTTTGACAATGATTGGGATGGCTGCTATGACACTCGTTTGTCCACCAGTGGCTTTTGCTTCATGCTTGGTAGCTCATGTGTATCTTGGTTGAGCAAGAAGCAACCTATTGTGGCTACTTCCAGTTGTGAGGCTGAGTATAGGGTAGCTTTCACAGCACCTGTTGAGTGTGTGTGGCTCAGATGCCTTATGGCTGATTTGGGTGTTGGTCAGTCTTCTACCACCACCATCTTCACTGACAATCAAAGCGCATTGGCAGTTGTGAGGAACCCTATGTTCCATGCTCGCACTAAGCACATTGAGGTGCATTATCATTATGTCAGGGAGAGGTTCTCTCTTGGGGAGACCAACTTGGCATATCTGCCCATGCCGGAGAACATTGCAAACCTTTTTACAAAGGCTCTGCCTATGGAGAAGTTTGAAGCTTTCCGCAAAGCTTTGGTCTTACTTCGTTTTGTGGATTGATTTCACATAGCTTGGCACTTCGTTATACATGAGTGCCAGCTCCTTGTTCACTGCATCACTCCTAGGGGGGATTTGTTGATATGTTTAGGTAGTGATGTGTGTGAACACTCTAGGACCATCGGGGCACTTTTTTCCCTCTTTAGGAGGTTTTTTTCCCTCGGCTTGTATATATGCTTATTGCCCTAATGGGTTACTTATATTTGTACATTCTAGTGGTAATACATTCAGCATTGTGTGTTGTGCTCCAAGCTTCTTCTTCTTCCTTGTGCTCTCTGCATGCTTTCGTAGATGCCTAACTCCAACATCCATGTGTCGGCCATGTAATCGCATGTGTGCCAAGTGTCCTTGTGTTGTCTGCATGCTTCCGCAGACATCTAACTCCAAAATCCATGTGTCGACCATGTAACTGCATGTGTGCCAAGTGTTCTAGATCTGTTTGGCAAAATACTCTCCCCATGTACCCCATGGGGGATTGAACCTAAGACCTCCACCTTCACACCCTTGAGATTTAACCACGAGGCTAAGTGGATCAAATGGAACTTCAGAAGATTGATTCCCAAAAGGAGTTTGATTGCCAATACTTGGGTAAACTTCAGAGTAGTTCCAATCTCAATTGGACAAACATTGCCAAGCTTGATCAAGTCTAGTTAACCTCATGAAAAGAATATAGATTGGGTCTTTGACTTTAAGATCTCTTGAACTATTGAAAGCTTCTTTGCTTACCCATGGAATTTTAGAGATCTCTCCCTCTACTCAAGTCCAACCATGTGGTAATGCCTTTCAGATTCTAAAACTAAGAATCTTATCAATATTGATACACCTCTAGGTAATATCAATCATTGGACTTTAAGTACCACTATCGATGGTTTGGGGTTTGTGGGGAATTACTTACTTTCTAATGAGATTGAAGATTTCCATGCTCACTACTGGGGAGTATTTTATCCTTCTAGTAATTGAGAGTCCTTCTAAGGGATCAACATGAGGAAAAGAATCTTTTGCACTGCTTGAAGGATATCTAAAGGGAGTTCTAGATTTTCAAATAATATTCAGAAGTTGTATCACTTCAGTCATGTTCATTTCTTCATTATCAAACTAAAGAATAAATATCACCTTTAAAATGTGGTTTTCCATTCCAATATGAAAGGTTGACTTGAACTTTCATTTATATGATAGGAATTCCTATTCTTGAGTTTGAAACAAAAAATATTATCATTGGTCAATCTTTTTAGGGCTAAAGTTTCCCGGTTAGGTATAGGTTAGAAAACGTTTACCTTTAGATGTTACTAGAGTACTTTAAACATACTGCAACAATCCACTATGATTGCATAGTTTAAAGTACAAGCATCTTATAATGATTGAACCAATTGTTGGAGTTTGAGGCCTATGGGGGCATGCGAACAACACAAGGAAGAAGAAGAAGCTTGGAGCACAATACACAATACTGAATGTATTACCAAGAGAATGTACAAAGATGAATGACCCATTAGGATTATAGGGAAGAGAGAAAAATATGCCCCGACGGTCCTAGTGTGTTCATACACATGGCTACCTAAATATATAAACAAATCCCCTTGGGAGTGATGTCATGAGGAAGGAGATAAGGAAGAGAGCTCACACACACTCTCACAATCAAAGAGAAGCACACACATACAGATTGAGGCAAGGAAGAAATGATATTCTTCTTCTTCTATTACATAAAAGGAATGTACAAGAATGACCTAAAACAACAATACAACAAGTGAGACATATAAAGAACAGTACATAAGGAAAATCATAATGTCCACAAATGAGTGAGCAGGCAAGAAACAAATATGGCATCACTCTCGGTAGATAAATCTAGTAAAGCTCGATGAAGTATCCTTGACATATACCGGCGTGACCACTATACATGTCAGAGAAATCAAAAATTAATATGTGTCATCCTAGATCATCACATGTTGAGCTTGATATCTCAACACTCCCCCTCAAGCTCAACGTCATGTCCTGTCTAAGCATCTTCTGAAACTCCTTCAGCTTCTTTGATCCAAGTGCTTTAATGAAAATATCAGCAACATGCTCATCCGTTCTCGCATAAACAAGATCAATGTCACCTGCTAATACGTTCTCTTTGATGAAGTGATAATGTACCTCGATATACTTTGTTCTAGCATGAAAAATAGGATTCCATGCAAACTATATGTTGCTAAGATTATCACAATAAATGATGATAGGCTTTTGCACTTGCACACTTAAATCTGCAAGTAGCATCTCTAGCCATGATGTCTCACATGTTGTCATTGCAGCGCCTCTATACTCAGCCTCTATACTTGACAAAGCAATAGTGCATTGCTTCTTACTGCTCCATGTAATAGCTGCACTCCCAAGTGAAAATAGAAAGCCACTAGTAGATCTTCTATCTAGAATGCTACCAGCCCACTCTGCATCGGTGTATCCATGAACCTGTAAATCTACACCAACTTCATAAAATAATGCATAATCCAAAGTGTTGGAGTTAGACATCTACGGAAGCACGCGAACAACACAAGGAAGAAGAAGAAGCTTGGAGCACAACACACAATAGTGAATGTATTACTAGAGAATGTACGAAGATAAGTAGCCCATTAGGGCAATAGGCCTATATACAAGCCGGGGAAAAAAAAAACCTCCTAAAGAGGGAAAAAAGTGCCTCGACATTCCTAGTGTGTTCACACACATCATTACCTAAATATATCAACTCACTCCACAAAAGGAAGTAAGCCCAAAGCTTTGCGGAAAGCTTCAAACTTCTCCCTAGGCAAAGCCTTCGTGAAAAGGTCTCCAATGTTCTCCTACGTGGGCACATATGCGAAGCTGATCTCCCCAGCAGAGAACCTCTTCCTGACATAGTGATAATGCACCTCAATGTGCTTAGTGCGAGCATGGAACACAGGGTTCCTCGCAACTTCCAATGCACTCTGACTGTCAGTGAAGATGGTCGTGGTAGAAGTCTGACCAACACCCAAATCAGTCATAAGGCATCTGAGCCACACACACTCAACAGTCACTGGGAAAGCTTCCCTATACTCAGCCTCACAACTAGAAGTGGCCACAGTAGGCTGCTTCTTGCTCAACCAAGATATACATGAGCTACTGAGCATGAAGCAAAAGCCACTAGTGGGCACACGAGTGTCATAGCAACCAACCCAATCAGAGTCAGAAAAAGCATGCAAATATGGCGGAAGTGATCCCCCCTTGGGATAAAACAACCCAAGTAGTCGAGTACACTCAAATAGCGAAAGATGTGCTTAACTGCCTGCCAATGCTTGACTCCTAGGCAATGCATAAACGTACTCATCTGTGAGACATCAAACTGAATATCTGGCCGAGTAATGCATAAGTAAATCAAGCATCCAACAACTTGCTGATAGAGAACAATATCAAATGCATCTTTAGCATCATGAAGACTCAAACATAAACCTATCTCCATAGGAGTGGCAATAGGCTTACAGTCTTCAAGGCAAAAACGCTACAATAATGTGTCAATATATTTCATTTGACACAAAGCCATTCCACCATCAACTTGCATAAACTGAATGCCCAAATAGTGATGCAAATGCCCCAAATCAGACA
The DNA here is from genome assembly GCA_020310875.1 of Ceratopteris richardii. Taxonomy (NCBI): domain Eukaryota; kingdom Viridiplantae; phylum Streptophyta; class Polypodiopsida; order Polypodiales; family Pteridaceae; genus Ceratopteris; species Ceratopteris richardii. The sequence continues at coordinate 152,075,327 of CM035413.1, forward strand.
TCTCAAATGAGGCATGCAAATCAACCTTAAAATCAGCAATATGCTTCTCAATAGGACCAGTGAGTAGCATGTCGTCAACATAGACAACAATGATCAAAAGCACATCATTAGCACGCATAACATATAAGTTGCTTTCAGTTGGACTTTTCTCAAAACCATGTGCGATCAAATAGGCATGTATATTCTCATACCAAGCACGTGGTGCTTGCTTTAAACCATATAATGCCTTCTTTAACCTGCACACCTGGTTCTCATGCCCTTTCTGCACAAAGCCACGAGGCTAAAAAACAAACACTTCTTCATGCAAGTCACCATTCAGAAATGCAGTTTTAAGTCCAACTGATGTACATTCCAACCATGATGGGCTTCAAGTGCACAAATGCTCCGAATAGTAGTCATACGCCATGTAGGTGCAAAGGTCTCATCAAAATCAATGCCTCTTTCCTGCGCATAACCCTTTGCAACAAGCCTAGCCTTACACCTGTCAACTGTACCATCAGGTTTACGCTTCAGCTTGTATACCCACTTAGTGCCAATGGCCTTCTTGCCAGGAGCCAAGTCACATAAAGACCAAGTACCATTCTTCATTATTGCATCATATTTAGATTGCATAGCAGCCATCCAATTTTCTGAATTTTGTGCTTCATCAAACGAAACAAGCTCATTCTCATCACAAAGAATAGATGCAGCCATAGCATAGCAATTTGATGCAAAAGAGGCACTATGAGAGCCTGAACGAGTATGATATGACAGAGGTGCATCTAATTTGATGTCACGCAAAGTCTGCACCAGCCATTTTGGCATAGTTTGTGCCTTATCAATATCAGCTCTCTCATCAACTAATGCATCATGTAAATCTGCATCAGAAATGGAATGATCTGCATCATCACATGAAACTTGCAAAGGCTGAGAAGTTGCCTCATTGGGACCAGCACTAGACTCTCCACCTGTAAAAAGAGGCAGCAAAGTATCATACATGTCTTTGGAGCTAACAGATGTCTCCTTCGTACATGAAAGCAATGGCTGAATAACATCTTCCACAAAAACAACATCACAGCTAACCAGAATGTGTTTAGTCTGTGGATGATACAAATGATAGCCTTTACTTTTAGAATTGTATCCAACAAAAATAAATTTTACTGCTTTATAATCCAACTTTCTACGATGTTGTTCAGGCATTAATGCATATGCCAAACAACCAAAAGCACGTAGATGAGCAACAGATGGCATGCGATCATGCCAAGCCTCATATGGACTGATAGACTCTAGCGCTTTAGTGGGACACATGTTCAGTACATATGTTGCACACATGACAGCCTCAAGCCAGAAACTATGTGGTAAAGCCTGACTCTTGACCATACACCTCACCATCTCCATGAGTGACCTGTTCTTTCATTCAGCAACTCCATTCTGTTGAGGTGTATACGACACTGTACACTGGTGTTTTATCCCACGTTCAGTCAGAAATGCATTAAAATCAGAAGACATATATTCCCCCCCTCGATTAGAATGGAGGGTGCCCATTTTACATGTTGACATATTTTCAGCCAAAACCAAAAACTGTTTGAAGCACACGAACACTTCGGACTTTGCCTTCAATGGATATACCCATGCATGCTTGGAAAAATCATCGATGAAAGTCACAAAGTAAAGATAATTCCCAAAAGAAGGTGTCTGCATAGGACCATAGACATCACTATGTACAAGCTGCAATTTCTAAGTAGCCCGAACTGAACCATCTTTTGGAAAGGGCGAACACTGCATTTTGTCCAAAATACAGCCTTCACAAACATGTTTTCCAGGTGCCTCAAGTTTTGGGCAAAGAGGACACCATTTCAGATTTCTGTAGGCATAACAAACTAGCTAAATTCAGATGACCAAACGTGCATGCCAAAGCTTTGCATCTGACATAGCCTGAGAATCATTTACTGCACATGCCAAATCATTTACAGATCTTTCATAGTCTATGAGCTTATACAGCCCACGACATAAAATGCCAGAAGCAATAATCACATCGCCATTTGACAAATCATGAACTGTACACCTGTCATCAATAAATTTCACAACCAAACCAATCTTGGCTAATGTAGAAACTGATAACAGGTTCTTCTTGATCCCTGGCACAAATAAAGCATCTAACAAAGTGAAAGAACTACCATCATCAGTAGTCAAAATGATCTTACCAACTCCCATAACAGGATAAGAGGAGTTGTTGGCGCATGTAACATTATTCCCTATAGCGCATGTAACATTATTCCCTATAGGGGCAGGCTCGAGTGAAGAGAAGAAACTGCGCTGCGAGGTAATATGTTTGGTCACCCCACTGTCAAAATACCAAACATCTGAGTCTACTGTAGACATGCACTGCTCATGAGAAGATGGGTCAAAACTGCAGATAGTAGTAAATGCCCATTCTTCTTCCTGCACAAGATTAGTAGACTCTGTTTTTGGTGTAGAGGCCTCTGCAACAACCATTCCAGCCTCTTTCTTCTTTGCCTCTTTAGCAGCCAATTTTGGACAATTCTTTATGGTATGATCATTCCCTTTATAGTACTTACAAAATAATTTCTGCTTTTTTGATTTCTTGTCATCTTTATCTTCCTTCTTCGAATATGCAGAATTGGCAGATTTCTGCTAACTAGTTGAAGAGCTCCATTTTCCTTTGCCCTTCTGACTAGCCAGGAAAGCTTGATCTACAACTCACATAATGGACCTATTCTGCCTAGACTGATCTTCCTGCAACAAAACAGAGACTAACTCCTCAAATGATAAGGCATTTGGATTGCCTTTCATCATCAACCGAAGAGTAAAAGCAAAACTCTAATATGAATAAGGAAGACCATTCAGAACGGTCTGCACAAGTGAGCTATCTGGTATAACCTCATCAGCAGAAATCAACTGTTCCTTCAAGTATTTGATCTTTGTTAGGAAACTGTCCATAGAATCACCTTCATTCATGTGCTCACTCTCCAACTGTTTTCGGAGGTAAGCAACATGAGCCTCATTCCTAGCTTGATACAATGTCGTAAGTGTATCCCAAGCATCCTTAGCTATTCTGTAAGAGCGAATGTGAGGAATAATGGCACGTTTGATAAACAAAGCTATCAATGCATGTGCTTGGGCATCTCTGCCATCCTAGAGAATCTGCTCTACAATAGGTGCAACAGAAACAACAACACAAACAGGAATATGTAGAATATCATCATCTTCGACACCTTCTGCATCAGCTTCAGTACCTACAGTTGTAACAATTGCAGGTGTGATAGGATGTTTTTCGAGACCCTGTACAATGTTCCACAGTCCTTTTGCAACCAACATATGTCGCATCGTATAAGCCCATAACAGGTAGTTGGTACCATCCAACTTATCCTCAATAGCCAACATACAGAATACATCACTGCTTTCAGCCATGGCCAGTGACTAAAATACCTTGATGTAGAAAATTGATTGTATCTCAAAAAGTTGAATAGAACTGCCCAGACAAATTCCACTAGACCTGTAGCAGACTTCGAGATGCTTATACTGGCGAACAGAAACTGGTATATACCTTTGGCACAAAAAGAAGAAATAGCCTACACAAGCGCTGTGATAGTGCGTTCGGAGGCCGAAACGAGCTTAGATCGAGATTTCGGCACACAAAGTCTTGCCATTTTGATCTCGGAAACACGTTAAGTATGCTCACCAAAATTTGTGCGATTCTAAGATTGCAAACGGAGGAGTGTCGACGGTGCCCTAGATGAAGCGACGACCTGCTCTGATACCAATTGTTGGAGTTAGACGTCTGCGGAAGCATGCGAACAACACAAGGAAGAAGAAGAAGCTTGGAGCACAACACACAGTATTGAATGTATTACTATAGAATGTACAAAGATAAGTAGCCCATTAGGGCAATAGGCGTATATACAAGCCGGGGGAAAAAACCTCCTAAAGAGGGAAAAAAGTGCCCCGGTGGTCCTAGTGTGTTCACACACATCACTATCTAGATATATCAACATAAAGTAGCAGTCACATAATGTAGAGTGTGCCTCAGAGCATTTAAATGTGGCTTCTTGGGAACCTACATAAATTGACTTTTAAGTCTAATGGTGTAGCTTAGATCAGGCCTTGTAATTGTGAGATATATCAAACTTTCCACAATTTTCATGTACATAGTAGCATTTTCCAATGCTTCATCTAATGTAGTATCCAACTTCAAATTCTAATCTAATGGCATAAAGATTGGCGTACAATTAGCCATACCATACTTTTGTAGCATATCCAAGGCATATTGCCTTTGCGACATCCATGTACCTGTTTTTGTATGTATAAACTCAATGCCCAAGAAATGGCACAACACACCAAGATCTTGCATGTCGAATTCCTGCACAAGGAGTTGCTTTACCTCTTTAATGCTTGCTTCATGGTTGCCTCCTACAATCAAGTAATCAACATAAATAGCCACAATTGTGATTCCATCATCACCCTTCCTTGCATATAGTGAATGATTTGCAAACATACTTTGGGTGCTTTGAATCTTCATATCCATGTGGCTGGTCCATGTATACTTCTTCCTGTAACTCACCATGTAGGAAAGCATTCTTTACATCCATCTAATGCAAAGTCCATCCTTTTGTTGTAGCTAATGCAACAAGTGTTCTGACAGTAGACATTTTGGCTACAGGGCTGAATGTTTCCTCATAATCAATGCCATATGTCTGTGCATGTTATTTGCTACCAATCGTGCTTTGTAACTACTTATAATACCATCAACATTGTGCTTTACCTTGTAAACCCACTTGCAACCTATAGATTTCTTTCCTTGTGGCAATGGAACCAGCTTCCATGTATCATTTCCATAAAGGGCAGCCATCTCATTATCCATAGCTTTTTCCCAATCCGCATTTCCAATTGCATATTCAAAACAAGAAGGTTTAGCATCTTGTATTACATTGGTCATGTAGGCACAATGATGAACCATACAACTACCATATGTTAATCATTGCACAAAATTTCCCATCCTCCCAGATCCTCTTGGTCTTTGGTCACTTCTTCTTGTATCATTTGCATGTGCCTTTCTAACTCCTGGAGTCTTCACAGAGAGCAATCCAACTTCCTCATCAAGGCTCTTCTCTGAACTACTTGAATCTCCATCAATGTCTTCAAAACCTGTGGATGTTTTACTACCAGTAGAAAGCTTTTGTCTACCTTTCTTTGATGTAGTTGATGGATTTATTGGACTGAAATTCCCATGCAATCTTCCACTCCATGGATTTGAGTTGGAACTATTTGTTGGTGACACATCTGGTCCACTCAAAACTTGAGATTTTTCACTACACATGCCGAATCATTCACATATCTTTCATATTCTATGATCTTATATAGCCCATGACGTAAAATGCCAAAAGCAATAATCATGTCACCATTTGACAAATCATGAATTGTATATCTATCATCAACAAGTTTCAAAACCAAACCAATCTTGGCTAATGCAAAAACTGATAACAAATATTTCTTGATCCCTAGCATAAATAAAGCATCTGACAAAGTGAATGAACTACCATCAGTAGTAGTCAAAATGATCTTATCAACTCCCATGACAAGATAAGAGGAGTTGTTCGCACATGTGACAGTATTCCATATAGGGACAGGCTCGAGTGAAGTGAAGAAACTACACTACGAGGTAATATGTTTGGTTGCCCCACTATCAAAGTACCAAACATCTGAGTCTACTGTAGACATACACTGTTTAGGAGAAGATGGGTTAAAACTGCAAACAATAGTAAACACCCATTCTTCATTCTGCACAATATTAGGAGACTCTATTTTTGGTGTAGAGGCCTCTGTAAGAACCATTCCAGCCTCTTTTGCTACCAGTTTTGGATAGTTCTTAATGACATGACCATTTCCTTTACAATACTTACAAAAGAATTTTTGCTTTTTTTATTTCTTCTCATCTTTGTCTTCCTTCTTCGAATGTGCAGCATTTGCAAATTTTTGCTCACTAGTAGATGAGCTCCATTTACCTTTGCTCTTCTGACTAGCCAAGAAATCTTGATCTACAACATGCATAATGGACCTGTTCTGCCTAGATTGATCTTCCTGCAACAGAACAAAGACTAACTCCTCAAATGACAAGGCATTTGGATTGCCTTTCATAATCAAACAAATAGTAGAAGCAAAACTCTAATATGAATCAAGAAGACCATTTAGAACAGTCTATAGAAGTGAGCTATCTGGTATAATTTCATCAGCAAAAATCAACTGTTCCTTAAAGTCTTTGATCTTTGTTAGAAAATTGTCCATAGAATCACCTCCATTCATATGCTCACTCTCCAATTGTTTTCAGAGGTAAGTAACATGAACCTCATTCCTAACCTGGTACAATGTGGTAAGTGTATCCCAAGCATCCTTAGTTGTTCTGCAAGAGCAAATGTGAGGAATAATGGTATGTTTGATAGACAAGGCTATCAATGCATGTTCTTGAGCATTTCTACCATCCCAATGAATTTGCTCTATAGTAGGTGAAGCATAGCACAAACAAGAATCTTAAGAATATCAGCATCTTCAATGCCATCTACATCAGCTTCAATACTTGTATTTGCAGGTGCAATAGGACATTTTTCAACACCTTGCACAATGTTCCACAATCCTTTTGCAACCAATACATGTTGCATCATATAAAACCACAATGGGTAATTGATACCATCCAACTTATCCTCAATAGCCAACATATGGAATACATCATTGCTTTTAGCCATGGCCATTGACTAAAATACCTTGATGCAAAAAAAATGATTGTATCTAAAAAAGTTGAACAGAACTACCATGATGAGTTCTACTAAACATGTAGCAGACTTTGAGATGCTTATACTGGCGAATCGAAACCTGTATATATTTGTGGCACAAAAAGATGAAATATCCTGCACATGCACTACGATAGTGTGTTTGGAGGTCGAAACGAGCTCAGATCTCGATTTCGGCACCACAAAGTGAAGCCATTTTAATCTCCTAATCAACCTGAGTATACGCACCAAATTTCATGTGATTCTGAGGCTGTGACTAGAGGGGTGTCCACGATGCCCTAGATGAAGCAGCCACCTGCTTTGATACCAATTTTTGGAGTTATTCTGCGAAAGCACACAAACATCACAAGGAAGAAGAAGAAGCTTGGAGCACAACACACAATACTGAATGTATTACCACTAGAATGTACAAAGATAAGTAACCCATTAGGGCTATAGGCGTATATACAAGTTGGGGGGAAAAAACCTCCTAACAAGGGAAAAAAGTGACCCGCCAGTCCTAGTGTGTTCACACACATCACTACCTAAATATATCAACAACCATTGCATTTCAAGCTGATGCAAGGGAAGCACTATGAGAGCCTGAATGACTACGATATGATAGAGGTGCATCTAGTTTGCTATCTCATGAAGTCTGCACTAGCCATTTATGTATAGTTATTGCCTCTTCTCTATCAACCCCTCTCATCAAGAACTACATCATGTAAATCTACATCAGAAATAGAATTATCTGCATCATCATGTGGAACCTATAAAGGCTGAGAAATTTCCCCATTTGGAATAGAACTTGATTGTCCACGTATAAAAAAGGGAAGCAAAGTGCTATACACATCTTTGGAGCCAACTGATGTCTCCTTAGACATGAAAGTAATGGGTGAATTGCATCTTCTAGTAAAACAACATCACGACTAACTAAAATGTGTTTAGTCTATGGATGATAAAGATGATAGCCTTTGCTTTCAGACAGTACCCAACAAAAATACATTTCACTACTTTATCACCCAATCTCTTGCATTGTTGTTCAGGCACTAATGCATATGCCAAACAATCAAAGACACACACACATGAGCAACATATGGCTTTCGACCATGTCAAGCCTCATATGGAGTGATAGACTACAATGCTTTGGTGGGACACTTGTTAAGTACATATGTTGCACACATAACAACCTCAAGCCACAAGCTATGTGATAAAGCCTGACTTTTGAGCATACATATCACCATTTCCTTGAGGGACCTATGCTTTCTTTCAACAACTCCATTTTGTTGAGGTGTATATGGCACTATACACTGATGTTTTATCCCACATTCAACCAAAAATGCATTGAAATTAGAAGACATGTATTCCTCCCTTGATCAGAATGGAGGGTGCCCATTTTACATGTCGATAGGTTTTCAACCAAAACCTTGATTAGAATGGAGGGTGCCCATTTTGCATGCTAGCTGGTTTTCATCCAAAACCTAAACCTTTTTGAAGCATATAAACACTTCCCACTTTTCTTTCAATGGATACACCCATGCATGCCTAAATACATCATCAATGAAAGTCACAAAGTAAAGGTAGTTCCCAAAAGAAAGTGTCTGCATAGGACTGTAGACATCACTATGAACAACCTACAATTTTTGAGAAGCTCAAAAAGGACCATCTTTTGGGAAGGATGAATGCTACATTTTGCTCAAAATACAACCTTCACAAACATGTTTACAAGGTACCTCAAGTTTGGGCAGAGAGGACACCATTTTAGATTTTTGTAGGCATAACAAATTAGTAAAATTTAGATGACCAAAGCATGCATGCCAAAGCTTTGCATCTAACGTAGCTTGTGAACCTTGAACTAGACATGCTGAATTATTCACAGATTTTTTGTAATCTATGATCTTATGCAACCCGCAACATAAAATGACAAAAGCAATAATGAGATCACCATTTGAGAGATCATGAATTGTACATCGCTCATCAACAAATTCTATAACAAAGCCTATCTTGGCTAATGCTGAAATTGATAACATATTTTTCTCGATCCTTGGCAGAAATAAAGCATGTGACAATGTAAAAGAACTACCATGACTAGTAATCAAAATGATCTTGCAAACCCCCATGATAGGATAAGAGGAGTTAATGGTGCATGTGACATTACTCCGTGCAAGGGCAAGCTCAAGAAAAGTGAAGAAGCTATGTTGCGAGATTATATGTTTGGTTGCCTCACTATTAAAGTACTAAACATCTGAGTCTACTACAGACATACAATGCTCATGAGAACATGGGCCATAACTACAAATAGTAGTAAATGCCCATTCTTTTTTGCACAAGATTAGTAGATTCTATTTTAAGTGTAGAGGACTCTGCAACAACCATTCCAACCTCTTTCTTCTTTGCCTCTTTTGCAGCCACTTTTTGTAAATATTCTACTTCTATTCCAGTAGTCTACAAAGAATATTTAAAAAAGTGTACAAATCACCAAGGACTCTATTTAAAGGAATCAAATCTTCGTTTACAATAATGGTTATGGCATTAAAAAAGGAGGATGCAACAAACTGAATAAATCCTTGCTTTGTTGTTTTCTCCTTTTTTAATGCCATAATTATTGTTGTAAGGTCTTCAAGTAAGATTGAGATATTTAAATATAGAATCCTTGTTACTTCACTTTTGTTTTTGAATAGTCTTTGCAAAGGGCTAGGAGAGCACTAGCGTATTCTTGGATGATTTGAGGATAAGAAAGATTTGAAAACATTTATATAAGGAAATACAAGACTAGTGAAGTTTGATGGTAAATGCCTCATTGATGATAAAGTTTTCCCTGTGCACATTTGGATCGCTATAAAACACCCAAGAGATACTGGGGGTGTTTCTTTCATTTTCAATGCTTGTTGGAGTCCTTTACTCAACAAATACTTATATTCCACGATTATGTAGTCACATGTACATAGAGACAATACAATATATGAATCACATAAAAATAGAGATGTTGAGTAGACAAAACAAAACACAGTATTGGGTACAATCTCCACTCACGTATAGTGCCTGAAAAGTATCTAGAGTGCATGTATTCAGAATTTTCATGTCCGAAGATAGAAGTTACAATGAGGGTGGGCTCTTAGAAAAGGAGATGTGTGAGGAAAAAGTTTCTCACTTTTACAATGGGCCATAGCTTTATTTAGAAAAATCACTTTCTACAGAGATCCTTATCTTGATCCACTATTATTAAAACTTTAGAGAATCAACCCTCTATGTGGGTCTTTTATTTACAAAATATATGGAAATATAATCTCTATATTTATGTCCACACACATCCATGTCCTCATGAAACTTCACCTAGTAAATTCTAACACAAATCACATTAAAACCTTAATAAAATAAAGTCAAAGAATTCAACATTCCATAAGTGATAACATGCTCCTCAATCGAAAAAGCAATTGACCTTAGTTGATAATAAAGAAAATAGACATGGATAGCTAGTCACATGTCCCATCATTGAACAATTATAAGCATGTTCCATGTAAAAATACATGCATGGAGATGGAAAATTGGAAAGTAAATTCATCTAATGTGATTGTGAATGATATACAAAAATTAAATGATCATAATGTGGATTTAATGAAGTCATATGGGTCTTTTGTAGCTTCTCATTTCACACATGCACACACACACCCTTGACACTCTATGTGTGGACCCAAACTTCTTGACAACATGAACTAGAGCATAAATCTCTTTTTTTCTGAACATGCCAATTTCTTTGACAGCACATGAACTTCTACGCAAGTGTAATCTTGAGATCTTTGGTCATACACACAAGTGACCAAACAATGTCCGATTTCATATCTGTCTAAGTTGAATAGACCCTTAGATCATAGAACTACTAATCTAAATTCAAGGTTCATTCCAAGACTAAAAAATAATTATCATCCCACGGTCCAACATCCCATATCATACATCAATTTGAGTATAAAGTCTGGTGTCCCATAGCACCCTATTTTATATTCACATTGATGTGTGAGTGATGCTTATCCTGAAGTCTAAACATATCTAGATAGAGTACCTTCTCACTTCATTTCTTTGAAGTTTTAGGCATAACCTCTAACATGATATTCTAGGTTTTGATTCCTTTCACATGATCATTTCACGATCTCGTGCTTTTCCTTAGAAACTTGAAAACCTTTTGATGGAAGATCCATCCTTCTTTTCTAAGGATTTCAAAAGAAAAGCCATTTATGATTCCAAGTTCTTGAATTTCTCAAATTCAAGTCCAATTGGTTATACTTGACCAATTTGTTCGTTTCCCAACCTCCCCCCTCTTGTTCTTTTTTGTTTGGTGATGTGTTTCACACATTTATAGTGCTTATAAGCACTCTTGCACATTCATATTGGTGGTCATTTTGAAGCAATTGATAGTTCATCTCAAGAGTGTGACGTGGTTTTCAACACTTCGCTTGCCATTTCTTCCTTTTGATGCATCTCAACGTTGTGAAGTGTTCAGAAACACTTGTCTTCTTGTGTTGCCATGTGAGTTACCCTTGGTTTGTTTCCATGTCTGTCACGAAGACCATTGTATTTGAGAATCATATGGAAGAGATGTTCTAAAGCTGAAAATTAGAGCGATAGAGGAAGCAAATGGTTATGCAAGCCTTGGTCGTCTGATTATAGGACGTCTTTGACGATGCTTGCAGGCTTCCTGAATGCATGGTACATCGTGTAGGCTATGAAAGTGAGGACTAGCATAGAGGATTGATAGCCATCAAATCTGAAATGCTTTCCCCGCACCCGTCTCAAGAGTGAAATTCCAGGCGGGATGGCTGACCGGCTGAAGGAGATGCACCCCATCTTTTGCTGCCTATGTGACCCCCTCTGCGAAGTTTGCACCCGATGCTGCCACGATGATACTCGGGGAGGAAAGAACCGACGAGAGCGCATTGGAACCTGAATTCTTGGGGCAGACTTCATGTAAGAGGAGTGAATATCGGCTCTGCTGTGAGCAACGAATCCTCAATGGATTGAACACAGAGCCGACTTCATGCACTGAAGAGAGCACCACCACAAATGTGTTAGTCTGGATTGTAGCGTGGACTCTGCGACTCATATGTCAATAACTCAACAGCGAACGGGAGTGAGGAGGAACGCTGTAAAGCAACACACAGACAACACATTGTTCAAACTCAGAAAGATCGAAAGAGTTTGTTGCCCAAATATTAGTTGCTGCCAGACTGAGAGAGAGAGAAAGTGCGACAGAGGTGCTGTCCTCCCTTATCTCACGAATGAGAGAGAGAAAGAGCAACAGAGGTGCTGTCCTCCACCAACCCAACACCCACACCATTCCAGTCGTCAAGTCATCATCTGCAATCACCCTTGTTTTGTCACCTGGAGCGCGAGCAAGAATGGCTCTCTGAGCATGCATGGTCTCAGGTCTTTGTGCGAGCCACCTTGCCAGACCGGAGTGCACCTTATTAGCCAAGCAACACGTACCTCAGCCACTTGAGGAATCCCTGACGCCTCAACCATGTGGCCATGGCTCTGTCCATTTGATTAATTGGCAGTCACCACTTGGGCCGCCATATCAGAGGAGAGAAGACAGAGAAATAGCAGACACACCTCATGGGCGTTAGCCGTTTTAGGATGCCTCATTACTTTTAGCAGCGATAACAGTATTCGTTTTTGCGCAGATAGCACTGAGAAGTTACTAGAAAAAAACCTAATACAATGCATTAACCCATGCAGGATCATGTGAATTCTTTGAAGGCTTGAAAGTGTGTGCACTGATCTCTGACCCTTAGGAATTTGCAAGACTGATTAGCTCTCTCATATTCAAAACTGACACGTGAAGGTATCATTGATAAATGACTTACATCCTCTGGCAGTTGGACTCATAAGGGCTTGTGTTTTCGATTGGTGATGCCATTATCTATGATGTCAATAAGCGTATGTTGAGACTATGAGGCCAAGGATGTGGCATTTTAGTAACCAGAGCATAGAAATCAAGTGGACAAGTGATATCATCCTCATGTCAAAGGGAATCGTTCGTGCTTGGATCCATTAATCCATGGGAATTTGACTTACTCACACCTCTTAAAAGCATATCGATTAATTCTGAATGTTTGGGGCATGTAAACTTTTGGTTTACATCTCATTGTCATATAGAAGTTTTCTCTCTCAACACCAATTGGCACTAAGTGCCCTCTCTTGTAAAATCAAGCAATAAAAGAAAAGTATTATGTGTGCTTGATTGTGGCATTGGAGGCTAGTCTAAGCCCACCCACAAGTTTTCTTTGAGCGTCAACTCTCCCCACTCCCCGGTGTCTCTCTGTGCACAAGTGAAGGGCTACTCTTACTCCCCCCCCTCCCCAAGGAGTTTTCACCCCTATTTTTATGCCTAAGGATGAACGCCTCAATGGACAAAATTACAATCTATGGAAAGATATCATGTGCACCTATCTCTACACGAATCTTCATCATGAAGCCGTAGATGGGTCAGATCCTGAACCCAATAGGGATACCAACTTAGACAATTGGCATGTGTGGAATGTCAAGGACAAAAGAGCTTTAGGTCAGCTGTTACTTGCTTGTGACGAACTAACAAAAGAACATATCACTGCCTGCAAGACATCCAAGGATGCTTGGGATATGTTAGCTGCTTTATATGAAGACAAGACCCCTTCGAAGATATATGCATTAGAGGCCGAGTTTCATAATTCGACCATTACGCCACACGACACAATTACCAAGGTCATAGCCCAATTTGAGGACTACCAGCGTAAATTAGTACTTTGTGGTAGGCAGATCTCTTGTGAAGACATGGGCATTAGGCTTCTCAACAAGTTACCTAAGTCATACGATACATTTGTCACAACTTTGTATAATCGCGGCCAAGTCTTATCTTGGGAAGAGGTTCGTCGACTATTGCTCCTTCACAACTCACGAGCCAAATCGACTTCCTCACAAGAGTTAGCTATGAAGGCCAAAGGCCCTTTCAATAAGGGCAAAACCACAAGTCATCAGGCTAGCAATGGATCTAAGCAAGGATCACATAATTCATGGAAGAAGTTCACCTGTAATTTTTGTGGAAAATCAGGACACTTAGAAAAGTTTTGCTACAAAAAGAAACAATCATCGAAGGCCTCTACATCTAGGCAAGCATCCAAAGGCTCCCAACATAGATCCCACTGCTTGAGTGAGGAACTCTTCATCTCCACAGAAGCCAATGCCCTAGTCACTTCTAGCTCCCCGCATGAGTGGATCTTTGATAGCATAGCTACCTCCCATATGTGCAAAGACAAGGACTCCTTTCAGGAACTCGAAGAGCACACGGGAGAAGTCTATCTTGGCAACAACAAAAGTTTACCCATCGAAGGAAAAGGGAAAGTTCAAATTTTCAACCATCAGGGGGAATGCAAGTCTTTATCCAATGTTCTTTTTGTTTCAAATTTATGTATGAATCTACTTTTCGTCAAGGCCATTACAAATCAGGACAAACAAGTATGGTTTGATAACACCTTAGTTAAGGTAGTTGATCCCCATACAAAGTATGTCATTGCTCAAGGAATTGAAGAATAGGATCTCTACAAGATATCTTGCTTTGTATCCAAAGAATCAACCTCAAGTTTGTGGCACCAAAGATTTGGCCACACTTCTTACTCATAAAAAATCTCTTCATCCCAACTTGTGAAGGGATTGCCAAAGATAGGGCAACTTATTGATGTCTTCCAAGCTTGCACCCAAGACAAGCAACACAGTGCCCCAATTCCCAAGGAAGCTTCAACACGAACGAGGAACCCACTAGCCCTTATCCACATGGACTTATGTGGACCTATGAATACCCCATCCCTGAGTGGATCCCTCTACTTTTATCTTTTAGTAGATGACAACTCTCCCTTTATTTGGGTGTACTTTTTGAAGTCAAAGGCAGACACATTCTTTAAGTTTCAAACTTGGATCAAGGAAGTTGAGAATGAAGCTTCAACTAAAGTAAAAACCATCAGATCAGATGGAAGTGGTGAGTTTATCAATCATGCCTTTGATAACTTTCTCAACCAAAAAGGGATCAAAAGACAAGTCACGCCTCATACTCCATCCCAGAATGGAGTAGTTAAAATGAAGATACACAGTGTGATGGAAATGGCACGAACAATGCTTCATCATAAGGATCTACAATACAAGTTCTGGGCAGAAGCCATGCATACTGCCGTTCACATTCTTAATCGAGGATTTACAAGTGCTTTACACAACAAAACACCCTTTGAAGCCTACTATGGAAGAAAACCAAATGTGAATTACTTTCGAGTCTTTGGTAGTGAAGCTTTTGTCCATGTACCAAAAGAAGATAGAAACAAGTTACAATCAAAGTCCAAGAAACACATATTCATAGGCTATAGTGACCAATCAAAGGCATACCGTCTATATGATATGGAAAACCACTCCATCACCATTTCGAAGGATGTGATCTTCAATGAAGCTTCATCATACTCAAGAAAAGATTCAAGTACAAGTCTGAGTCCACCTATCTACACTTCAGAGGGGGACTCAGTATTTCCAAACTCCAACTCAGAAGCAAGTACTTCCCAACAACCATGCCAATCTCAAAGGCTTCTTGATAAAAGACAACACGAACAAAGTCATTATGTTAATTATGCTCTAATGCACCAAATTCAGCAAATTCCAGAGCACTCAAACTACAAAGAAGCTCAAGGCTAACCGAAGTGGGAAGCAGTTATGAAAGAGGAACTCAATGCAATAGCAAAGAACAAGACTTGGAAATTAGTTCCCAAACCAACCAATCACCAAGTCATAGGAGTCAAGTGGATATACAAAGTCAAATATAAGTCTGATGGCACTCTAGATAAATATAAGGCAAGATTAGTCGCGAAGGGATACAAGCAACAACATGGCATTGACTATGAAGAAACCTTTGCTCCTACTGCAAGATTCACAACCATAAGAATCGTCTTAGCACTAAGTGCTCACTTTAAGTGGCCCATTTATCAACTAGACGTCAAAAGTGCATTCCTCAATGGAGACCTTCAAGAAGAAGTATATGTTGAACAACTTGAAGGCTTAAAGATCAAAGGCAAAGAAGATAAGTTTACAAGTTTCACAAGGTACTTTACGGACTTAAGCAAGCTCCCAAGACCTGGTATGAAAAGATTCACAAGTTCTTTGAAGATAAGGGATTTCATAGAAACAATGCTGATGCTAATCTCTATATCTATCAAAAGGAGTCTTTAGTAGCCATCATCATTCTCTATGTAGATGACTTGAACTTGACAGGCTCAGATGAAGAATGCATCCAGTTTATCATCACACAACTTCACCTTGAGTACTCTATGACAGATCTTGGATTACTTCACTACTTCTTAGGTATGGAAGTATGGCAAACAAAAGAAGGTATATTCCTATCATAGAAGAAGTACTGCTCTGATCTACTTTCTAGATATAACATGGACCAGTGTCGCTCAGTTTCTACACCACTTGATCCCAACATCAAGCTTACACTAGAGGAATCATCATCACTTGTGGATGTGCATACCTATCGACAGCTTGTTGGCTCATTACTCTATCTTGCCAACACTAGACAAGATATTGCTTATTTAGTTGGTATACTCAGTCAGTTTGCACATCAGCCCATACTCATTGTGATGCTGCTCAGAGACTACTTTGCTACCTTGTCCTCACCCGACATCATGGTCTTTGGTATAGAGGGGGCATCGAACTCATCGGATATTCAGATTCAGATTGGGCTGGTGATCCTGATTCTCAACGATCTACTTTTGGGTATATATTCTTGCTTGGCTCAGGACCTATCTCTTGGGCCAGTAAGAAGCAGCCTACAGTTGCACTATCATCTACCGAGGCTGAGTATCGGGCATCCAGCTTTGCAGCATGTGAGGCCATCTGGCTTCGATGTTTATTATCTGACATTAGTGTTTTGTAGGATACTCCAACATGTATTTGCACGGACAGCCAGTCAGCCTTGGCCATCGCCAAGAATCCAGTGTTCCACGCTCGGACGAAGCACATCGAGATCCAGTACCACTTCATCCACAAGAAGCTCATATCTTAGGAGATTACTATGGAGCAGTGCACCTCTCAGGAGAACCTATCGGACATGTTCACGAAGGCTCTACCTCCGGTTCCGCTACAGTGCTTGGTGGACCTCTGCAGCATTCAACCGCTCCAAAATGGAGTTGTAGAGGGGGTGTTGATGACATGATCGCTCCTACTTCATCTACCTTTGTATCCGCATGAGTGCATCTCCATTTTGTATCCAGGAGGCACTCCATTTCTAGTCTATTTCCATTTTATATTGTATTTCCTTTATGTTTGGGTACCTTGCCATGTGCTTCTACCAGTTGTATTCATTCTCCTTTTAGGAGACTTATCCCACATATGATGTACTTTTGAGAGCCCCTCCCAAATCTATATAAGGAGGGCCTCTCCCCTCATTTGTACTTGGTTAGAAGCTTGAGGAGCCTACTCCATGCTCTTGACAAGCTCATTTCTAATCCACATGAGTTTACCCATTTCATGGTCTACTCATTTTGTGTCTCACACATTCTTTGTTTTGTGAGAGTACTTTACTTTTCATTTTGCTTCCGCATGTGTAATCTCTATAGTATATACACCTATAACCCTAATGGACCACTTATCTTTGTACATTCACTTGGTAATTAATACATTCAGTACTATGTGTTGTGGCTCCAAGCTTCTTCTTCTTCCTTGTGTTGTTCGCATGCTTTCATAGACCTCAAACTCCAACAATATTTGCAAAACATTCTTTTTGTTTCTATTTTCTTATCATCTTTATCATCCATCTTTGATTGTGTAGAGTTAGCATAGTTTTGCTTACTAATAGATGAGCTCCATTTACCTTTGGCCTTCTAACTAGCTAGGAAATCTTGATCTGCAACATCCATAATGGACTTATTCTGCCTAGAGTGATCTTCTTGCAACAAAATAGAGACTAACTCCTCAAAATAGATTTGGATTGCCTTTCATCATCAATCTAAGAGTAGAAGCATAACTCTGTTAGTATATGATCAATGTCTACCCCTCATGATTGTATGCACATTTTGTAACGCCCCCTTTATGAGGAGAAGCCAAGTGTGCATTACCCAATTGATGGAATCCCAACTTGCATGTTGGATGAAGGTCATATTGGACCATGTAAGGTATTGTAAGGAAAGGGAGTTACCAGGGTCCCCAATTGTGGGGTCCGGGGCAATGGTGAGCAGCCTCGGCTGGGGGGTCCAAGGGGGCCAACGGGCCCCCTAGTGCCCTCGACACGATGGTAAAGGGAATATTCCCTGTCAAAGTCAAAAATCATTTATATTTGTTAGGTCGGTTCAATCGGTCTAAGCCATGTATGGCAATTACGCGGGCGGTGGCCGCCCACACTCTACCACCCATGTATAGCCGTTCACGACAGGCCACCCATGATCCTATATATGGACTTTTGCACTACCTAAGACATTGAGTTGAGCCAGCATACCTCTACCTTGTATCTCCCTGTTTAGAGTTGTCTAGATCACCATTTAAGCTCTACCTTGAGAGCGCACCGGTGGACAACGCCATCATCTTTGTACTTGCTGCTAGTAGAAAATTGTTGAGATTCTCCTATATATGTTATCTTCTTTGCTATTGCTCCTCTGCTATATTGCGTAAGGTTTGAATAGCCTGAGAAGTATCACTACTTTACCCTACTAGAAGACTAGAATATCAGTAGATTATTCGAGTGATTACATGATGGCTTCATCGTTCAACACTGGTCTTGGTGCTTCAGCTAATGTTAATGCTTCACCAATTCGAATTCGCCCACTTGCATTCACTAAAGGCAAGCTGGATGGAACCCACTATACACTCTAGAAGTTCAAAATTTCTACAATTTTGGACTCCTATGAATTACTTGACACTGTCATGGGACCGATGGGATTGGATCCAAAGCCTATACCAGTTGAAGATCCAACAAATTCAAGATTGATGATTCATCCAGATCCAGATCTTCTACGAGCTTGGAAGAGGTGGAATGCTGATGCATTATGTGCGATTGTCACTAGTGTAAGTGATTCTGTGCTTACTTTAGTTCAACATACTACTAAAGCACATGAGGCTTGGGGCATATTGGCTCGACAATATGAGACCAAGAACCACACTAGGATACAGAATTTAGAAAATCAGTTGGCAAATGAAAAGCATTCTGATTTTGAAAATGCTGAAGATTTTATCAAATGGATAAAAGACCTTCAAGACCAATTGGCTGTAGTTGTTGTTATAACACCAGAAGAGCTGGCTCAAAGATGTGTACGTGTTCTTCTAGCAAAGTATGATGGATTAGTAACAGCCCTTAACACTCAGGTAAGACCAACTCCCCTTACATTTGAAGAGTTTTGTGCTATGCTTTTAGAAGAAGAGATGTAGTTGAAGAATCGACAAAGTACAAGTGATGCTGCATTCTCAGCAAATGCAAAAGGTAAAGGCTCTTCTAATGGATCAAAGAAGAAGCCAAAGAAGAAAAAGTTCACAGGAAGTTGCTTCTATTGTGAAAAGAAAGGCCATGCCATCAAGGATTGCAGAAAGAAGCAAGCTGATGAACAGAATGGGATTGTAAAATCATCATGGAAGAACAAAGAGTTTGCAAACAACACAGAGCTGGAACTATGGGTAGCTATTGAAGAGGTATGCTCATCTGCTCAAGCTCGTGTTGATGAACCATGGATTTTAGATAGTGGAGCTTCTCGCCATATGACCAGTAAAAATGATTGGTATAGTTCCCTAGTGCCTCTATGGGAATCCATCAATGTAGTGGTGGGAAATGAATCCAAGTGTCCAGCGGAAGGAACTGGAACCATCTCTTTTATCACTTCTCTAGGTGTTGAGAAAAACTTATCTGATGTTCTCTATGTACCTACACTTAAAAGAAATTTGTTGTCAGTTTCTGCTATAACAGATCATGGACTCGAAGTTCACTTCAATAAGAGTGGTGCAGAAATCATGGATTCATGAGGTAATATAGTAGGTAAAGGCATAAGACGTGATAACTTGTATGGGTTAAGTTCCTTAATTACTGCAGAAGATAAAGATGTAAGCAGGGTATGGCACCAACAATTTGGGCATCTCGGATTTGCAGTTTTGAAGGAGATGCAAAGAACAGGGATGGTTGCTCATTTGCTTGCATTTTCAGAGTTGCAAGAACCTTGTGAAGCTTGTATGATGGGCAAGCAACAACGAAAGGCATTTCCAAGAGAGACTAGCAATCGATCTCAAGCTCCTCTAGAGTTGGTACATGCTGATTTCTATGGTAAAATGTCTACATCTGCTTTAGGAGGATCTTTCTACTTTTTGCTGTTAGTCGACGATTATAGTAGAAAGATGTGGGTTTATTTCATTCGAGAGAAGGCTGATTCTTTTGAAAAATTTAAAATGTGGCATAAGTATGTGGAAAATGAATCAGGAATGACACTGAAGAAATTCAGAACAGATAGAGGAGGTGAATTCTTGTCAACAGAATTCAATAATTACTGTAAGGAGCATGGTGTGAAAAGGTAACTTACCACAGCTCATACACCTCAACAAAATGGCATTGTTGAGCGTAGGACCATGACAATAGTTGAAATGGCTCATTGTATGTTAAAGGCTCAAGACATGCCTGATTCATTTTGGGTAGAAGCAGTCAATACAACACTCTACATCCTCAATCGAAGCTACACAAAAGCACTGAAGGGGATGACTCCTCAAGAAGCATATTCTGGTAAAAAGCCTTCAGTTTTGCATTTTAGAATTTTTGGTTGTTTCTGTTATGCACATATTCCTGATTCAACAAGATCAAAGTTGGATTCAAAAAGCAAAAAGTGTGTCTTCCTAGGATATAGTGAAGAGTTTAAAGCATACAGGTTGTGGGATCCTGAGGCAAGGAAGATTTTTGTCAGCCGAGATGTGGTGTTTGATGAACGACCACACTTACTAGAAGATAAAGGTAAATCTACTATCTCATCAAACGGAGAAATATCTCACCTTGTGCCTATCAAAAGACAGGTTTAAGTTGAGAAGGAGGAAACATCTGATGGAGAAATCTCCTCAATAAAAAGTCAACCAGTTGTACCTGCACAGCGTAAGCCACTACCAAAGTGGGCACAACAGCTCTTTGATGATCACAATCCACATGTAGATGTACCAGAATCATCCTCGGATGCATTACGAAGATCAAAGAGAATAGAGGAGCGAAGAAGAGCCTCAGAACACATTGTTAACATGGCTCTAATGGCAGATATCATGGGCTCGATAAAGGAACCTACCACCATTGAAGAAGCTCTTGATGATCCAAGTTGGAGAGCGGCAATGCAGTGTGAGTATGATAGTATACTAAAAAATGATACATGGGATCTAGTCGACTTGTCACCAAAGAAGAAGGTAATAGTTACACAGGGTTTTTCACATATCGAAGGATTTGATGTTCAAGAAACTTTTGCACCAACAGCACGTATGAAAACTATTCGGACGGTATTTGCAGTAGCTGCACAAAAGGTGTGGCCTATTTTCCATATGGATGTCAAATCTGCATTTTTGAATGGTCACCTCAAGGAGGAGGTATATGTATCTCAACCACCAGGTTTTGAGGTGCCCAATTCAGAAAGTAAAGTTTGCAGGTTGAAGAAATCTTTGTATGGACTTAAGCAAGCTCCATGGGCTTGGTACCAACGGATAGATAATTTTTTCAAAAATATGGGTTTTGAAAGAAGTACTTCTAATGCTAACTTGTATGTAACGAAAAGGGATAGCAAGCTAGTTGTTGTCATTGTATATGTAGATGATTTGATCATTACAAGAGATCATCAGGAACTCATCAATGAAACTCGGATAAGCTTGGGAACTAAGTTTGAAATGACAAACTTAGGTCTACTCCATTTTTGTCTGGGAATTGAAGTATGGCAAAGGAAGGATGGCATTTTCATCTCACAACAAAAATATGCCAAAGAAATTCTCAAGGCATTTGAAATGATGGACTGCAAACCAACTAGCACACCCATGGAGGTAAATCATAAGCTATCTATGGATGATAACATGCCTGATATAGATGCTAAGAAGTATAGGAAGCTTGTTGGAAGTCTTATTTTTCTGTGCAACACTAGACCAGACATTTGCTATGCTGTTGGAGTGTTAAGCAGGTTTTCCAACAAACCTAAGGAGAGTCACTGGAATGCTGGAATGCGAATTCTAAGGTACATTGCAAGAACCTTGGATTTTGGTATTTTGTATACCACAGGTGATACACTTCAAGGATATTGTGATTCAAATTGGGCTGGAGATTGTGATTCTAGAAAATCAGTTTCTGGATATTGTTTCTCACTTGGTTCAGGAATATTTTCTTGGGTAAGTAGGAAGCAACGAACTCTCGCACTTTGCTCAACCATTATCCAACACAAGGATTTTCGACAAAGAATTTCAGGAATGTGTAGCACTTAATCACCCTAAGGAAGGAAAGAAAGACGAGAACTATGAAGAAAAATGTTAGGAAAGTAAAGAAGAAGGATCCGTAATCCCTGAAGTAGATGCAGAATGGCCTAGAGACTTATGGGTAAGAGTCCAAGAAGATAGATGGAAGAAAGTAGAAGGAACTGAACCAGCTTTTGAGGAGTTATAAGCAATAGGCGAGCTTGAGTGGTCAATTCCTGAATTAAACCTAGGAAGATAATCTCAACTTGATGACAACAAGGATGATGAAGATAGTATGAATATATTACCAAACTATATGGGGGAGTATGAACATAACTCTGAATTATATCGTGTTCCCTCAGTAAGGAGAAAGGAGCAGAATCCATCAATCCAAACCTCTGACATAATACAACACCTTAAAAAAGTAAAAATACCATTTACATTGACTCTGGAAGAACTCTTGAAAGCGAAACCTCAATTAAGAGAGAAAATCACCATCCAGTTAGGGATAAAGTAAAAAAAAAAAGCTAGATGCAAAATGAAGTAGCCACTGTTTAAATCCCAGTGGACAAAGTTAGAGATTTCGGTGAGGGAGATGAAGGGAACACATGCCTCCCTATCACTTATAGAGGTTATACCACTAAAGCCATATTAGATTCGAGAGCTAGAGTAGGAATTGCGACCAAAGATATATGGGAGAAATGGGGAAAACCAGCTTTATGACCTACCAGAATGAAGATTCAAATGGCATATGGACACACGGAGCGACCCTTAGGATTATTGGAAAAAGTAGTATTTACCACTTGCGGAGTTGAATTCGAGCATACCTTAGCAATATGTCAATTTGAAAAGGCTAGCAATTATGAGATGATACTTGGAAGGCCTTTCATGAGACAACTTAAGGTAGTTCAAGACTGAGGAAAAGACGCAGTGTACGTGCAGCATGGAGGAACAACAACTAGGATAAACATCCATAGTTACACTTATCAAGATGTCCCTCCTCTACAATGGAACCCGATACACAAGGAAGAAGATAATTTATCCATTCATAGTGTAGGATTGAATAGTCAAACATGGATGAACGAAGATACTCACCTATGGATGTGTAAGGCAGCTAAAAGGGAAGAAGAAAGGAAACAAAGATGGCAGCCATGAGGAGTATCTAGATCTATAGAAGATCTTGCCTACATGTCTCAACTATTCTTAGATGAAGAATTCGAACCCCATGGTTGGATGGAGATTTTAGCCACTCTTGATGTGTGTGTAAATGAAGAAGTAATAACTATGAATGAATGCATAGATGAAGGATATGATGCAATACATGGCTGTTGTCCAAGAGGCGGATGAAGGAGAAGTAATAGAAAAGGAGTGGAATGAAGACTATGGGAGCATAGAAATGGAAAGGGAAGCACTTGAGGAAGAAAATGAAAAACAGGAAGTAAGTGCCATAATTAATGAATCAAACAAAGGAATGATGCAAATGGAAGAAAATGGACTGGACATGGAAAAGGAAAAAGAAGAAAACACACCTCAAGAACAATTCGAGGTACTTGAGCATTTTAGGAAATACGAAGTAGAAGAAAGAAGAATTCCTATTCAGATGCCAAAATGAGAAGCTCAACCTGGGATAGCATACAATAATAAAGAGCAGACCAAGAAGATTGTAGTCACGATTGAAGAAAGAGAAGAGAGATGCACCTTCATAGGACAAGATGTCTCACCTGAGGAAGAACAAGAATTAATTCAACTTATAAGAGAATATTGGAATGTCTTTGCATGGACTTACAAAGATCTAAAACGTGTAGATCCTTCTATTTGCGCTCATAGAATCCCTATGACAAAAGAAGCCAAGCCCTCCAAACAAAGGCCATACACCTATAATGATGTTTATTCGATAAAAATTAAGGAGGAGATAGATAAACTGTTAGAAGTGGGCTTCATTTATGAAATTGAACACACGAAATGGGTATCACCACTAGTGGTAGTACCAAAAAAGAATGGTAAATTAAAGGTATGCATTAATCTTAAAAAGGTAAACGAAGCCATCATACGGGATAGTTACCCATTACCCATGGTAGCCATTGCTCCTGAAGACCAACATAAGACAACCTAACAAATGGGGAGTTTATGCTTTTAGGGTCATGCCATTTGGTCTAACTAATGCTCCAACCACTT
This sequence comes from Ceratopteris richardii, assembly GCA_020310875.1. NCBI lineage: Eukaryota > Viridiplantae > Streptophyta > Polypodiopsida > Polypodiales > Pteridaceae > Ceratopteris > Ceratopteris richardii. Next base: position 152,099,695 of record CM035413.1, read on the forward strand.
TCCAAAGATTGATGTGCCATGTGTTCAAGGAATTCTTGAGAAAAAGCATGGAGGTATACATGGATGATTGATGCACCTATTTAGCTATAAGACCAGAGCACATCCTAGAACTAGGAAAAATATTTGCCAAATGCTGTTAGTATAGCGTATGCCTTAATCCGAAAAAATGTGACTTCATGGTTCGATAAGGAAAGATCTTAGGACATATTGTCTCTAAGAATGGAATTTCCACTTATGAAGACAAAATCAAAGTAATTCTGGACTTGCCAAGACCAAGGACAGCTAAAGAAGTGCAAGCATCTATGGGACATTGTGGATATTATCGTAGATTCATTCAGATGTATGCCATAATCGCGAGACCTCTTTATGGATTGCTGACTCAGTTTACTTGGATAGAAGAATGTGAAAAAGCCTTCAATGAATTAAAGAATCGTTTGAGTTCAGCACCAATTTTGAAAGAACCAAATTGGAACAAACCATTTCATATCCATGTGGATGCCTCCAAGTCTACCATTGGTTGCATCTTAGCACAGCCAACAGATATAGGAAAGCTAGACCACCCTATACCCTATGTTAGTAGACAATTAAACCAAGCAGAACACAATTATACCACTACTGAATGAGAAGGTTTAGGAATGGTATATGCAGTAAAGAAGTTTAGATACTACTTATTGGCAAACAAATTCAAATTCTTCATTGATCATCAGGCTCTATTGTATCTAGTCAATAAGCCTTGTAATATTGGATGACTATTATGATGGTTTCTATTGTCAATGGAATTTGATTTTGAAGTAGTGGTCAAAAAAAGAAATACACACATCCATGCTGATCACTTATCAAGAATGACACATGGAGAACCTCCTATAGGAGTGCCAGATGATTTGTCAGATACTTATCTTTTCAAGATGGAAGTATGATCACAATGGGCTGAAAAATTGATTCCCATACTTACGCATGGACCTCAACATAGGATCAATTTAAACAAGAGCCAAGCGTTATGGAAAACTAGAAATCTCCATATCATAGCGGGAAGCTTATATCACCAAGATTCAAGTGGATTACTTTTGAGATGTGTGGAAGAATACGAGCAAGAAATGAGGCGTCAAAAAGCACATGTGAATCAATGGAAAACCCATCGAAGTGTTAATGGAAGTTGGCAAGAGCTTAAGAGATTAGGAATATATTGGTCGACTATGCAGAGGGATACACATAACTATGTCTCTACATGTCCCATTTGTCAAGAAAGAACACCAAAAGAGAACTCTACTCTGTGTTACTCTACAGTAGCACCTAGATGGAGTATGCCTCTAGTGAAATTCTTGAAAACACAAGAGTACCTAGAAGGAGCTAGTCTGGTAAGAAAACATGCCCTCAAGGAACAAAGCAAAGATTATGTACTTGTAAGCAACCAACTTTTCAACAGAGGAAGGGACAACCAATTAAGATTGTGCATCCATGAAGACGAGTATATTCCAATCTTAGAAATGGCTCATATGGAAGTTGCAGGAGGACATTTTTCTGCAGATAAAACTACCAAAATGATTCTCTTTGCTCGAATGTTGTGGCCAACTTTATATCAAGATGCCACCACATATGTCCAAAGATGTGATACTTGTCAACGAACTAAGTATCCTATTAGAAGAGATGAAATGCCATTATGACCTATGATAAGTGCCAGAGCATTTACCAAATGGGGAATAGATTTCGTAGGACCTATTAGCCCACCAACAAAAGGTTTCCATGTAGAATACACAATTGTAGCAAGAGACTATTTGATCAAATGGGTAGAAGCCAAGGAAACAAAGAAGAACGATGCAAGGACCACGGCTAAGTTTCTCTTTGAGAACATATTCACTAGATTTGGATTACCAATAGATATTGTGAGTGATAGAGGCACACATTTCTTCAATGAAGTAATAGAAGCCTTGATGAATGAATTCCTAGTGATTCACAAGAAATCAGCTCCCTATCATCCACAAGCCAATGGACATGCCGAAAGTTCAAATAAGATCTTGTGTACAATGCTTACAAAGATTGTGAACAATGGAAGATCTAATTGGGACAAGCAATTACATCAAGCTTTGTGGGCATTTAGAGTAGCATATAAAACAACCATATGAACTAATCCTTTTAATTTAGTGTATGGCCAGAATGCCATCTTACCAATTGATTTCTTAGTTCCTACTCTTAGAGTAACCTCAAACTATGAATGGAGTGGACATGAGTTATCTAGTAAATTGGACCAAATCGGGAAGCTACATGAAACTAGATTACAAGCAGTATAAGGCATTTATGCTACAAAACGGCAACAAAAAGCATACTTTGATACTCATATCAAGGATAAAGGTTGAAAGAAGGAGATTTAGTCTTGGTATATACTTTAAAGCAAATGCAAAGAAGCTGCAAAAAAGAGGTTATGGTCCCTTGGTGATCAATCGTATATCAACTAGCGGAGCCATCAATCTAGCAACCCTAGATGGAGAAGTACTACCAAACTATATAAGTGGTTGTCGAGTGAAAAAGTATTTAGAGCCTCTAACAGAGGAGATGATGTCAAGACTTCTAACAACAAAGAGTAGATGAGAAGAAGACGAAAAAATACACAAGGAAGTACGACAAGAAGTCCTGGAACAAATAAGAAAATGAAAGGAGTGGATGAGAGAAAGGGTTGAGAGATACCACCAAGGTGAAGAGCCCATCCCAATAGCTAACTTTTGAGCCTTAGAAACCCTAGGACACCTAGTGAGGCAACCATATTTGAACCTAGTAGTGGGAACAGAGGAGTACCACTTAGTGGATGCCCTCATTGACACAGGTATCAGCTACATTAGATCCTCTTTGACTCATCATATCAAAGCACAATTACATCCAACCAAAGCACATCTGATTGGGATAGGAGGCAATGTTACTAAATGCATTGGCGAGATTACATTATCATTGCACCTAGGAAATAACACGATGCAACAAAAACTATTAGTGTGCCATGACCAAGATCTATTAGAAGAACTTGAGCTAGGTCAAGATTGGATATACAAATATGAGGTAACCATCCAACTAACCTTAGGCTACATATCATCCAAGATAGGACATCAAGAAGTGTTTAGTTTATTAGATGAAAGACCAGTCAAATCAATCTGCCTAGCTCTGAAAGATCAAGTAAACATGCATGAAGGTGATTGTGCATTTACCTCTACTATGGAGCCCTCACCTCCAAGTCCTTCACCTATGTTTACTCCATTTGTCAATCTCACATCTCCTCATCATCCTCTCGACCTTTCAACTAAGATCATTTCCATTGCGAGTCCTAGTGAGGAATTGAGCCCAAGAGCGACTAGTCAGAGTAATCAATCCAAAACTGCCCACATTAGAATATATCCCATTCAAGGAAACACAGAGGCATGGATTCAGAAAGATCAAGTAGTAGGATATCATCAACAACAGAGTCATCACCTACAAAGGAACCAACAACAGGTCAAGACTACAAGCCAAGCTGGACCTCTAGGTCTACAAACGATTGTTCAATTATGGATCCCAAAGAAACTGATTGTTGCTCAACCCTCAAGAACGCAAATATGGGTTCCCGTATCAACTATGCCAACGAAGAAAACTAAATTGAGGACACCAGTACAAAGAAAGAATCCATCCACAATGAAATCAAAGAAGCAAGAAAGAAGTGATAACCCAAAATTGTAGAAACAGGAGTACTCAAAGAAATCAATCAAAGATATGAATGGCGGGCAAAGAAGAATCACAATACAATAGATATACAAATCACAAGAGGAGACAAGGTTGCAATAAAGAACAACAAAATAAAGCTGATTTGGATACCCAAATCCCGATCACCATCTACAAACCTGCCAGCAACTTCTTCTTGCACACATCTTGAGTTCCATACACATCAAATGTGCATGATAGAGCCACATTACAAGGCCATGCATCTGGCACATAATTCTTCTTCTACTTATTAGTGATGCACATTTCCCTCAGAAGGAATAGGAGAGCACTTGTACAATAATCTCAAGGAAAATACTTAAAAATAGAATAAAGCTTCGGCTATTCACTAATATTTTTGTTTTATTTCAGAAAAAATAAGAAAAGTTATATAAAACAAGAGAAATCCCAGGTATTTCCTTCCTTACACACACGGGGAAGGACGACAAAAGACATTCGGAGAACTATTTGACTAAATGGAAGATAGATGTTGAAATCACATTGATGCTGATTGTGGTGTGTTTCAAGTGTAGATGGCTTCTGAAGATTCCAAAGCAACCATTCAAGAAGAGGTGTTAGAATTTACATTGCAAAGTGTGACCAAGGTTAAAGGTCATTAGTTCCATGTAGATCAACCTATGGGTGATTATCTTTTCTTAGTAACCATCAAGATCGTGGACACAGACCATCACTTTCCAGTTATGTCTCAAGATTTCAAGGTTCTCCATGGGCTTATGAGAACTGTGGACACAATGACAAAAGTAAGAATCTAGAAATATTTCGAGTTACCCATTTACAAGCCTGACTTCCAAAGATGCACTTAGGTAATGAATACTTTACAACCAGCCTGGCATAACCCCTCAGTGCCAGAGGCAAAGGTACTGGATGCAAAGGGAGAATGGGTGATTATACAATTCACACATGACTTAATTAAAGAAGCTTTTGGCTCAAAAAAAATGGAACCACTGATTTGAAGGATGAACCCCGTGGAGCCAAAACTCAGACCTTTTTGGACATCAATTGCTCGAACATAGAAGACGAGGTCCGCCTCATTCATCAACACTTTTGTGTTCCCAATATGAATCGCTACACCGCCGCACAGAAGATTATCGTACAACTTTTATCTCAAGCTATCAAGCAGATTGGGAACCAGGTGAACCTGACACCGTACATCCAAGAGCATCTTTTTGAAGCTAAAAAGCAGTGGCAACAGAAGAAATTCTTAAATGGCAGTATTGCATTAACAATCCTTATCTTTTGATTCCCAAAGAAGCACTAACAAAGGCTACCACTGAAATCAAAGAAAAGGATGAAATCATTGCACAATTAGAAGCTCAAACAAAACAACATGCAACAATGGGGACACCAATAGTTCCAAGCTCCAAAGAGACTACTGTGGAGACTGAGGTATGTCCTCTTTCTCCCCCCATGCATGATTCACCTATTAAGGAGGGAGTAGAGCAAAACATTCAACAAAGTGATCGAACTATTGTAGAGCTAAGTTGACAGAAGCGGGCACTATTGGTGTCCCAACTTACAAAACAATTTGAAGATCAAGTGATTAAAGTCATGAAAGAAGCAAAGATCGAGAATAAAATCCTTGAGCAAATTTTGCAGCCATTCAATATACCTTACAACTTGCTAAAAGAAGAAACGCGACAATATATCAAGAAAGTGACTAATAAAGAACCAAATCAGGATCTACAATTCAATTTACAGACATTTACGTATACACAAGCCAAGTTTCACAAAGCAGATCTGATCTAGAGGTGCAAATTTTTGAAAATATATCCAACTTTATGGGTACATTGGGAAGCAGCACCATATGTAGTTCAAGTGAATCTTGCTTTTTTTCCCAGTCTCACGAAGACATACTTGGACGCAGTTTTGGGAAGCAAAGTGCCAAGATACATTAAATAGTCAATGGCTAAATTATCCATTACTACCTAGTCCTCCCCGAAACTATCTACCAACAGAAGAGTACATGATAAAGACTATAGATTTTTGGCTATGTAGATATGCCACAGTGCCAGATTTAACTATCAAAATGATAAATAGGATATTGAGCATGCTCCTCACAATTCTAAAGGTATTCAAACATGCACAGTATACATTCTTAAATTTTATCGGCATTAATCAAGGAGCAGATGCTTTAGTTTTCGATTTATCTACAACTCCAAACAGACTTATGATTATGGCACTATATTCATGTCTCATGTTCCTTTTGAGTCCATACATGCAGACCTTCGAGGAAGCATTTTTTACAGGGTTTTTTGAGATGGACTCAGAAATTTTTATGAAGATTACTTCCGACTTAAATGCCAGATTGGTAGCTTATGAACTGAGCTTCTTTGCAGATCATAGACAGGCACTAGATGATGGAGTCAAATCTTCTCAATGGCATGAACTAATGGTATGTGAAGCTAATTTGCTAAATCATAGAGAGTAGAAAGTAATTCAAACACACCGGATTCTAAAGCCTATTGGGGATGATAGAGTTCAAGAGGGGGTGGTGTTGAGGGAGAGTCAAGCAGAAAGAAAAGACGAAGAAGATCAAGACAAAAGCTTCATTAAATATAATATATATGAAGACATATCTCTGTAGGAAGCCCCACAGGAGCACACAACATCCATCTCTGCACATAGCCCTATAGGGGCACACAATAGTGGGAAGTATGCAATAGGCAAGGATGGATCAAGGCTAACAATTATCCATGAAGAAGTGCAAGAAGATATCCGATAGATCCCGAGCCCCAGAAGGTGCTTCAACCTCTTGATCTTTGGGAGGTCCAGATCAAAGGCTGTAAATCCAGACCTTCATACCGTTGCCGTTAGTGTCCATGTGAAAGGCCAAATGGCCATCAGACACTTCCTTGTATATGTTCTTTAATAAAACATATAGTGGCTTGGTCAGTCATAGACTATAAGTTTGACCGCATCTGTAAGACCTAAGAAGTTTGTATCCATGCCCCTTGTGTATTGTGTTTTTGTGTATTCAGTAGCATTTGTGTGAAGTACTATGTGCGACCTTAGGAGCTCGGATTTCTACTCCGAACATATCATCGTGGAGATCTCGAGAAGGAGAGCACACTGTGGTGCATCGACATCGAAATACTTCACTGGTATCGGAGCAGTTCGATGTGAAAAGCTTTGTTCATTTTGTGCGAGCGAAGCGAGCACCCCCCCAAGGCTTATGACTAACGTGGCAACCAAGGCATAGACCTTGGCATACCTGGTCATCCGAGTCACCGAAGTCACCATTGGCACCATTGGCTGCATGCGAGGGAGGACCTCAATGATCAAGGAAGATAGAGGTTCCCGGTACTTCTCGGGAGGTCACCCATCCTAGTACTGTTCTCCCCAGAGCTCGCTTAACCGTGGCAATCTCTTTCCACTAAGCTACACTCTGATGGTGTCTAAAGAAGGGGAAAGACTAAGGTTGACATTACCTTGAACATGTTTTGGTCCTTCAAAGCTTCATGCTTTGCTTTCAAAGCCTATTTTTGAAGCATTTTTGGGTGTCTTTTGGAGCCATTTTGGAGTACTTTTGCACATAGTTCTCTTCACACAAGTCCATGAACATCAAGAAGAGTGTTCTTTGTACTTCTCAAACAATAAATATCAACCTTTGGGCTGTGTTTTCAGCCACACTCGCAAAACTACAGGTTTCTAGAAAGATTTTCAATTTTGGTGGGAGCAACTGCTACAAATTTTTGCAGGTCTTTTGAGCCAAAAACATCAGAGTTGACAGACACTTGTAGGTGTTGTTGGCTAGTTTTTGGGCTGTGCATTCAACCTTTTAGTGTCATTTTACTACATATATTGAGCACATACACACCATGTATGCTTCTGTGGATACCACTTATGTACGTCCATGTGGTCATTGATATAGCGGTTACGTTCTTGCATAAAGCTTTCTATGTTTGAAAAAGAGGGTCGTGGTGAGGTTTTCTTAAGTGGGAGACACCCAAATATCGGGGTCTCTTGGGTGATGCAGGTGGAAGACTTACCCAGCCTCGCCATAGGAGATGTATGATAGTTGTTCATATGTGCTCGATAAGCCTAGTTCGCTTCTATTGGGTTATTGATTATATGCAGTGGAGTGAGTGATTCACCATGCAGGTAAATATGCCAGTACTTGCAGTTTTATGACATTTTGATACTGGTCATATGCTCATTTTGTAGAGGATACTCTGGCAAAATTTTTCTAGATTCTTGGTTTAGTCAACGATATAGTGGTCAACTTACTCTTTGATACACTTATTCATTGGTGTTTGGACTCTTCTAGCTCCATTATCATTCTATTTAGTTCTCTATCATCATGGCATAAGAGGTCTTAGGCATATCTAGTGGATTAGGGCCTAGTGCTAGTGTTTCGAGGAGGAACTATAACTTGCAGGGCAAAGACCATTTTGAGATCCAAAAATTTGATGGCACAAACTTTTCTCTATGGAAGAATCAAATTAAAGATGTGCTGATTCAAAGGAGGCAATGGAAGCTAGTAAATGGGATTTCAAAGAAGCCTGCTGACATGGATGAAGATGATTGGGATGAGTTAGATGAAATGGCCAGATCTACCATTTGCTTGCACCTGGCAGATAATGTTTACTGTACAATATTAGACTATGAAAGTGCAGAGGATCTTTGGAAGAAGTTATGCAATACAAATGAAAAAGAGGCGGCATCAAATAAAGTGTATCTGATGAAAAAATTATATGACCTTCACATGAAGGACACAGATAGTGTTCCTGCTCATCTAAATGAGTTTGATGCTATATTCTCTCAATACAGGCTCAGAATATGGATATGGGTAACGAAATGAAAATGGTATTACTATTATGCACCCTGCCATCATCATGGGATACATTCTGCATAGCTATTAGCAATAGTGCACCTCGTGGTAAACTCGTGTATGATGACATATGTGGAGCACTCTTGAGTGAGGAGATTTGTAGAAAATCTATGGTTGGCACTCAGAGTGGAGATGCATATAATGTTCGTGATTCTTACCAAGGAAAGAATCAACAACATGGCAGGAGCAAGAACAAGGAAAAGAATGATCAATGGAATAAGAGTAGAAATAAATCAAGGAAGAGGGATATCAAATGCCATTATTGTCATAAGAAAGGACATATGAAGAAAGACTGTTATGCATTAAAGAATGCTAAAGATAAAGGATAGAACATTGATGGACATGTTAAATAGTTACCTGCACCATCTACTTTGACTGTGAAGATTGAAGAAATTAATGCTATTTCTGATGATGCTGATGTGTTGACACTTGATAGTACTGTGCCATCTGAGGCGCTTATGGCTGCTTCTCTTTCCCACACATGGCTGCTAGATTCTGGTGCTTCTTTCCATGTGACACCATGGAAAGAATGGTTCTCTAATTATGCAGCAAAGACTCTTGGTACCGTGAGACTTGGTGACTCTTACCAGTGTGACATTGTGGAGATTGGAGATGTGGTTGTGTAGTTCATTGATGGTTCAAAATTTACTATGCGTAATGTACACCATGTACCTTAGTTATCACACAGTTTGATGTCAATTGGTCAACTTGATGACCTTGGTTACAAGGTGGTCTTCTATGCTCAGTCCTTTTGCATATCAAAGGGAAATATGGTTATTGCAAAAGGACGCAAAGTTGGCTCACTTTATCATTTATTTGTATCACAGAAAGAACACTTGTTAGCTGTTACTGAACAACCTATGGCTTGTATTTGGCATGGTCGTTTGGGCCATATATCTCATAGTGGAATGGAAAATCTTTTTCGTTTTGGCTACTTACCTGTTTTATCTTTCTCTGATTTTTCATTTTGTGAGCATTGTCAATATGGAAAGCAAACCAAAAATGTGCATAGAACACACATTGTCTCTTCAATTCATCCTTTAGATCTTGTTCATATAGATGTGTGTGGTCTTATGCCCACTAGGTCCTTAGGTGGTTCTCTCTACTTTGTCACTTTCATAGACATCCTCAGGTAATGGAAACCTTTTCCTTTTTATCAGTTTTATAAAGCTATCCTTGAATTCAAGCTTTTCTATAAAGAAAACCTACTCCAAGGACATGGTCACTTGACTCTTTAATAGAATGTCATTTAATATCTCTCTTGCATCATTCTTCTTTTCCAACTCAAAAATTAGTACAACCTTTGGGGTCTTCTTCTTTTTCTTCTTCTTCTTCTCTTTATCTTTCTCTTGAAAATTTTCTTGAATGTCATCAGTCTTTTGAATGGGCTCTTGTTCTTTCTCTTTCTCTTTAGTTGTTTCTTGAATCTTGATTGGCCCAATCAGCCTCTTTCCTCCCTTTATTTCCTTCTTCTTTGCCTCTTCCTGAGAAGCAACATGCTCTTAAAATTGCACTTTCTTTTCAAGTTCTTTAGCCTTCTCTTCAGCCTCTTTACTTTGCTTCCTTGTCACTCTCCTCTCTGGCTTACCCTCTTCTTGGTTTTCATCCCTCTTCCTCTTTCGCTCTACATTGGCTATATGTGAGTAGACCGAGAATTGATCTATAGGAGACTTCAAGGTAGTCTTCTACATGATTGCGTGCCTAGTTCTCACTAAAGCTTCTATAGAGTAATTCCTTTGTGGTTGAGGTCTAATCTCCTCTTCATTCCCTTCCTCTAGCGGCTCTAACTGAGCTGCTAATGTGCTGACATTATTACTTGACACATTCTCATAAAGTTTCTTCATTCCTTCCTTCCCCTAATTCACAGGCAAAGGAAGGTGGGTCCTGAAGTCATATAGTTTCTTATCTATATCTATCACTAATTGATGCTCTTTTGCTTGTTTTAACTCTTCTCCCACATAGGAGAAATGTTCTTGTGCATTACACCACACACATCTCTTTGCCCCTCCAAACCCGCCTGTAGCTCGTTTCCCAAAAGGCCCAATGTTTCTCTGATATGTGGGTTGGACTGGTGGTGCACGTGCCTATTGAGCAATAGGCTACACTGGAGGTGTAGGATGAGGCATTGCATAACCTTGCATGTTCGAAATTGGCATAGCATTTCTTTGCATTGGGTCTATATAACTAGTACTCGCCTGAGGAGGAGTGGGGTCTTGATGCCCCATAGAATAGACTTTATTATGTATGCTGGACATTTCTTTAGACATAGACACTTGCATTGACATCAAATTCTCTATTTGCCTACTTAGGATCTCAAGTTGTAACTCTACTGGCGATCGCGAAGGGGATGCAACATTAGAAGAAGCTGATGCTGCAGGCACATTTAGAATTGCTGGAAGAGGTGCCTCTCTATGTGGTTGTGGAGCCATTGCTGCCGGTCTATCATATAATACGGCCTATTGTTGCCTCATCAGGGCAACTACTTCCACTTCTCTCTTCACTATAGCCCACTCTTCTCTCAAACCAAACCTCTTACCAGGATCTTCTATCCTTCTCTCGACCTCAGTCCTATCTTTTGGACTTGGGATCTTAAGAAAGGAAATGACTAAGTCAAGCTTTAGTGAATCTAAATCAGCTTGAGGAAGCTGTGCATATCTTCTCAAGAACTCATTCAAAAGGTGAGTAAGGGATGCAGTGGGTTTCGAGGAATTAACCCACTACAAGAACCCTTCTCTATTATGTTGGGAAAAGTCTTCTAAGTAAAATAACTTATGAAGTTACTTTTTGAATTCAGCCCAAGTCTTTGCTATATGGACTGAAATAAATGCTAGGATAGATCCTAAAACTACCCCTGTGAAGTAATGTGCAAAAATATCTTAAGGTAGTCCATAGATCTATGGTTGGTCCTCAAATACATCTAGGTATTCAGTCACATTTAGACCCGTGAGCTTGCCCTTTTCTCTCAAGACCGCTTGGACTATCCATGCCTCTTGTTTCTCTATCACTAATTCCTTAAACACTTCCTCCATTTCTCTTCTCTGGTCTATCTTGGAGCTCAGAACGATGTCCAGGGTGAGTAGCTCTACTATCTCTCTTAGCTCAGAGTAGAGTTCAGAGAAGAAACTCGATGGGTCATGAGCCACGAGGTGGAGGTTAGTCTAGAGTTCTCTAGGCCAAATCTGATCTAACTCTCGTGATCTTTCATGTTATTTTGACTTGAATTTCTACTTGATCTTAATTTTGATTTCCCTCTTGATTTTGACTTAATTCTCCCTTAGTTTCCCTTTCTTGCTCTCTCTTTAATCCCCAAAAATTTCAATGTGTTTTTCCCCTCTTTATATGATACTTTTCTAATGTTTCTAATGTTCTATCTAGGCTACAAAAAGTATCAAGGTCCTAGTCTAAGTAGGAATAAAAAGAGTGCATAGGCGTATGGACTAAGCTAATGCAGAATCGTGAATGCTCAGAATCAAGTAGAAAAAACCAATCCTTCTATTTTAAAGTGCGTGGAACAATGCAAAAAATTGAAAGAACTTAAAATGCTAGTACCTGGAAATCTCTATCCGATGCCAAGGTTCCTATTTTCTCTTCTCATGGAGTGGGTGGCATGTCAAGGATCACCGGGCAACCACCTTGCTTCACATTGGGTTCAGGTATCGAGAATGAGGTAAGGAGGCATGCAGGGTTGGATTAGGCCCCACTATGGATCGTTCTCCCCATTCGACGAGCGACATCTGCATGCTGGGTGCCTTGCCTTGGTATGGTAATTGTATCATACATCGTAGGCCCACACTCTCGGAAGAGACAAGCAAAAAGTCTTAAGGGAGATGTAATGTCATTCAAAGATGGAATTTCTCATTTTATTATTTTAACGACCTTCATAATTTTTGTGAACTTGATGCATTACTTGTTGCAACATTATCTTCCAATTTTTTTCAACATCCGTGCACATCTATGTGTATTTTTGCATACATGCCTAGACGACCAGCTTATCTCTTGATGCGTTTGCTTCTCTATAAAATCTGTGTGCATGTGTGTGAAAAAAGAGACAACCGAATTGTGTGTCTATCATATGCATAGCTCTAGAAATTTCCAAATAGAGTTGACCAAGTCGGTAGGTATGGGAAGTGGTTATGTGCCTCAAAAGACTTCTCGTTTATGGGTTGCCATTCATCTTCAACCATGTTCTTGATGTTTCTGGCTCTTCAATCTCAATTGGAATGATGGAGTTCTCCTTCTCATTCATGTAGCTATTGATTGCAGCATTTATATCTCCCCTAAATGCATGCACCTTTCGATGAGTCTCTCTTATTGATGCTCCAGTAAAACCTACAAACATCTGAATCTTCCTTCTCTGGAGATTATCCATAATGATAGATAGGGAAAGAAAACTGATTTTCACCTGGAATTGCAAGTAACAATGATGGGCGATTTCTTTGTGATGCGATCGATCACTTTCGATTCTCAATCGTTCCTTGCTTAAAAATTCCATCTATGTCGCACCGTTCTGAAATCTGGCAGGAAAGAGCTACCAAATCTTGGGATTGTATATAGTGAGCAGCCCTAGAACTCTCTCTTTTTTGCTGTCTTCGTCATATTTCACCGACTCGATTGCTATTATGCTCTCTCTCTCTCTCTCTCTCTCTCTCTCTCTCCACTTCGTCGTTCTGCAGCACACCACCCTTCACAAGCTATCTCCATCTCTCTCTCTCCCGCTTTGTTGTTCTGCAGCACATCGCCCTTCACGAGCTATCTCCATCTCTCTCTCTATCTCTTTGGTTTGTCGTTCTGTAGAACACCGCCCTTCACAGGCTAGCTCCATCTCTCTTCAATCCTACACGAACCATCTCCTTTGACTATCTCTGTGTGTATGCGTTAGCAGCGAACTAGCTCCTCTCTCTCTCTCTCCATCATCTGCACCGGCTATCTTTTGCAAGGTAATCTCTCTCTCTCTCTCTCATCCCTTCTCTATGAATTCCTGTGTCATCACTGCTTTCTCTCTCTCTCTCTCTCTCTCTACAAAAATGAGTTGGCCCTCAAGGGGTCCCCGAACTGGAAGAACCTTGACATCATGACCCTGCTATTCTCCCCGATACCTGTCTTCCCGAAAGGCTCCAATCTCGTATGCTCTCTTTGGAAGGGCTGGAATAAAGTCAAAAGATTCACAAGAATTAGTGAGGACTGGAAGTGGGCGGCCGGAATCAGACAAAACGACTCTATCTGGTTTCCGATACATGGCATCCGGAGTGTGGAGTCGTGGAACATTCAAAATGCCAAGAAGTTATGGAACAAAGGATTCAAAAAATGGAAACACCTCTGGAAACAGGACACCAACAGTTGGATCAACTACGAGGATATCGACCCTCGCATAAACATCTCCTACGAAGAATGGAACACCTTGCAAAGCAGATGCCTCGCTTGGGATCGTCACAAAACGCGCCTTCTCATGGGACATGATGCTCCAAACGCGCGTGGTCTCAAATGGCACAATGGAAATAGTCTACTCAAAATCCCAAACATCAAAGAAACGAATGACCTCCAGATCAGCCTCAACAAGAAGTGGTGCCTGTCTTGGACGCGGCTTCGGTGGGACATGAAATTCATGGGTATCTGGCACCCACTTATAGAGATTAAGAAGTCGGTCCTCTTATGGCAAATTCTTCATCGAGGAATTTGGACTAACCATAAGGCAAGCAAAATTTGTGGAATCCCTCCGTGGTGCAAACGCTGCCACCGTGCAATCGAAGATGTCCCACACATCTTCCTTACTTGCCCCAACTCCTACAGAACCTGGCAGATGGTTGGACTGAAAATCAGAGCTCAGAATCAGCTTAGTTGGAAACAAATCCTGTTAGGAGAAGCGATTGGATGCTCTGCGGCTCTCTGGAACGCAATCAGAGGGGAAGTCCTGTGGAAAATTTGGCGGGAGCGGTGTGCTCTCAACTTCGGCGACCCCCCCAGGGAGTGGTCGATTGAAAAATCTCTATTCCTCCTTGGCAAAAGGATTGTCAACAGTAAGAAATCCCCCCCCTTCAGGCACCATCAAGTCCTCCTGTTGATCAACAACAAGCTCAAATCCAAGTGGGTCCCACATGAGGGCGACGAGAGGGTGATCAACCTTCTTTGTAATGCAACCTAGGAATCAACCAAGCTTCCCCTGCTTTGTGGGATTTGGGGGGTCCCGTGGGCACTAGTCCCCTTCTTTTGTACCTTTGTTTCTTAATTTAATTCAAGTCCGGGAGAGTAGGCGATTGCCGAACTTCCTTTATATTAAAAAAAAAAGATGGAACTGCCAAAGAATAGCATAGCAAATTAACCACCAGCTTATGTCCGTCTTTCTAAAACTTGGGTAACCTGTATGTTACTAAATTACCATTGCAAAGCCTAGATTTAACTGTTTTTCTTCTCCTGTCAAATACCATTTTCCTTTTGCGAGAAAAGAAAATGTGGATAAGAAAAGTGAAGCCTAGAAACTGTATAAGAGCGTATGAGTTGTCACAGTTAGAATTGTGTATAATAATGAAAAACTATCTTGTGTCAGACTTGCCCAAATGCTTAGATCATCTTCTTTGTGGAGACTGCTCTTTTACTAATTTACAATTCTTCCGTTCACAAAAACTATTATCTGTCAGGCTTGTCTAAATGTTCCAATCATGCTCTGTGTGAAGATTGTCCTTGTATTTATCCATAGTGATATAGACAAAATATTCAAATATCTCTTTAAAATTACCTCTCTGCAAACTTTTAGGAATCATCTCAAGATAGCTTCCCAAGCATCACACCTCCCTCTCTATGCATGCTACTATGTGCTTAATAATCTCTCTCTCAGTTAATTTTAGCACAAATTAATGATCACTTGTGGCAGTCATACATTGACCCAGGTCTACTAAGAATAACGGAGGAAGGAAAACACCTCTCCCTCTCTCTCTCTCTCAGCATGGTAATGAAGAGCATGAACAAGAAACTAAAAAACATAAACAAGAATGAATGAACAAGAACAGGTAAGGAGGATACGTGGAGAGAATTTGGGGGGAAAACCAAATGAACATGGGACCTCTATTTATAGGTTCCCCCTAGGGATTCTCTCTAGAATCTTCTAACCTCATTGATTATTTTTATTTCTAGAATCTTCTTGCATGCTCTTTTGCTATTTTTAGAGAATCTCATCTTTTATTTCTATTTTGGGTTTTTCTCTTTTTATTTTTCCAATTTTTCTTTTTCTAATTTGTTTCTTTTTCTTTTTCTCTTTCTACTTTTAAACTAAGGTTTGGTTTCACACCTTATGTACATATTAAATTAATTTAAGGGTTTGGACTTAAGATAAATGATAAATATAAGGTTCCAACTTAGGGCTTTAATCAGGGAAAGTCAGGGTTTGCCTACAATTAAGGTCAGGCCTGTCGAATTAAGGGTTTATTTACATTTATGAGCTAAAATCCTAGGAGGCATCTAAGCTACACGAGAGAGAGAGAGAGAGAGAGAGAGAGAGAGAGAGAGGGAGGGAGGGAGAGAGAGAGAGAGAGAGAGAGAGAGAGAGAGAGAGAGAGAGAGAGAGAGAGAGGACAAAGGCGGTGATGTGGGTAATTTTGGCAGAGAAGACGAATGCAAAAATGGGCAATGATTCAGAGATAAAGATTTTTTTTTGAGAGAGATTATTTGTGATGCTAAAACCAAGAGAAAACAACCCCCCCAACAAAGATAGAATCTTGGGTTTTAGAACATATACTTGATGAACGTGATACTGCTTGTTGTTGGAGAATGTCGAGGACTTCAGACTATTGCATAATTGTCATGGAACATAAGAGTTTATAAGATATGATTGACATAAGAGCCTTGATCTATTTATGGACTATATAATGCAAAATTGAAATAAATTATTGTACAAAAGAAGGAGCAGTTATCATATTCCGTATGGGGATCATTTCTAGATAATTGGTATGAGAGCATTGAGAGAGAGAGAAGGAAGACTTTGTGAGGATATGAGCTGTGATACAGAGTTCACTTAGAAAAATCATTTCCGCAAATGACAAGTCTCATGATACACTTAGAGAATGATGTGGGGGTCGAAGGTGCACTAAGGGTGCGCTATGTTGACCTTCTAGGGTCGAGAAATTTTAGGTGCATTTCTTTTCTTCTTCTCTTACAAAACTTCATTCAATTTCAAAATGAATTCTTTGAGAATCGAAAGAACTTTCATAAGTTTGAGTGCCTTTACATGAAAATAAATTCAAGATAAACATGATGAATTGCTTTCCAAATTCAAAGATGATAATAAAACAAATGCATGACAAATTGTTTTTTTCCTCTCTCAAAGAACTTCATGATATTTTTGTTGTCACTAAAAGTGTTGGTATTGTGTCTTATTTGTACATTTAAAAACATACTAACAAACTTTGGGTTTTAACCCCCCCCATGGATCTTTTCTGTGGATTTTCTCTCCAGGTGGTTTCTGATTATTCGAGGAGGAAGTTTTCCAAGACCAAAGTAAAGAAAAGAAGCATTTTCACCCCCTATGGATCTTTTCTATGGATATTCTCTCTATGTGGTTTTTGATGATTCAAGGAGGAAGTTTTTGAAGACCGAAGTAAAGTAAAGAAGCATTTTCACCCCCCCATATTTCCTCCATATTTTTTTTCTATGTTACTATGGGACATTAAGTTTTTTTCTGGATATTTGAATTGAAGAGAAGCAAAGTTATTATCGTGAAGACTTGAAGTAAAGTGAAGAATGAAGACCAAAGTAAAGAGAAGACCAAAGAGAAGTCAAAGGGTGTCTTCTCGCACTGTAGTGGGAAGTCTATCTTATATCTGTCCGATCCGCATTGTAGCGGAATATCTTGTACTATTGAGATTCAATGGATGACATCAGTTGTATATGTATCATTGAGCAGAGGTAATTTGTTTGGCACATCAAGTATTGGTGATTTAGTTTTTAGGGAGCATCGTATTTATCATTCCACATTCGCAATGCATATGCCCTATGACTTCCATGTGATCAAACACATTTCACTTTCCCTTCCAAGGGCACATGCCTACGTACGATCACCATTCCAGAGCGAGGCGCCCAACATGCAGACACTACTCGTCGAAAGGGGGACGATGCACTCTCTAGTGGGGCGATCAAACTCCATGCTGCTCTTCCCCTTCTCGAACTCCTTGATCTTCTCGACAGCATAGCATAATCAGTATAGGTGATCGGTTATTAGTTGAAATAGCTAGTAGGGTGATGGGTCCAATAAAATCTAACCCCCATTTTTGGAAGGGTTCCAAAGGAAGGAGTGGTTGGAGAGGAAAATGGTGACAATGCAAGGGATGTCCTGTATACTGACATGCATCACATTGCTTTACATAAGCATAAACATTGCACTGCATTGTAGGCCACCACATGCCACTTTGTAGAATTTTGCGATAGGTCAAGTTTGTAGAAAAATATCCACTAGATGGAAGAGAATGTGCCATAGCAACCACGGAAGGAACTTCATGAGTGGGGATACATCAAAGTAGGACCCCAGAAGGATCAGCATAATACAATTGGCTGACAATAATACGAAATTGACGACTATAGATGGCTAATTTACGAGGTGCAGTGTGAAACACTGAACCTGGTGGACACCAGTAGTGAGAAAAATCATTAAAGTATCGTAGTAAGAGTCAGCAATTGGTAAAGCAGCCTCTAGCACACTTGGTGTTGTTGTTAAATTTAAATCGCGAGAGAAGAGTTGTCCACCCCACTTGGAGGTTCATCGGAATCCAGCCTAGATAAAAAGTCTACGATGGCATGTGCCAAACCTGGTCGATGTACAACATCATAGTCAAATTCCTGTAGTAGGAGTACGCAATGAGCAAGCCGTCCACCCAGATGCTGCTATCGGACTAGGTAGACTAGAGCAATATGGTCTACATGAAACGTAAACTTACGACCGAGTAATAGTGCCAAAAAATTTTAATGGAGTATATTAACCCCAAGCATGCCCACTTAGTTATAGAGTAGTTGCGTTCTGCTAAAGCAAGATGGTGGCTAGCATAATAAATAGGTCTATACCATTTGTCATGACATTGCATTAATACACTTCCAATGGCAATGTCAGATGCATCAACAAAAACATGGAATGGTAATTGCTAGTTGGGGGCCTACAAGATTGGAGCTTGCATAAGGAGAGTTTTAAGGTGTTCAAAGCTCAACTGGAAATTCATTATTCCACCAAAATTAGCAAGGAGACATCGTGGTCAGCCGTGTGAGCAAAATAGTTAAATTAGCTAGCCACAGGAGATGGCAGCCATGCCAGTAGATCCGACCCAAGAAATGCATGACTTCTTTAGGTGTTTTCGGTGGAGGTGCATCTAAGATCACTTGGACTTTACCCGGGTCCACTTGAATGCCTTTCTTAGAAATAATGTGGCCCAATAGTTTACCACAGACGACTGAAAAAATAGACTTGTTAGGGTTTAAATAGAGACAATATTGTCTGCATTTCAAAAAGAAGCACCTCAAGCCATCTAACATATGCACAAGCTCCGCTACAGATGGCCATGCATGAATCTCATAGGGTTTCATGTCATCCAAAGGAACCACATATTTACAATGGTTGTATTTAAAGATGAGTTATTTTGAAAACTAGTCTTGCAAAACTCTGGGATGCTTAAGCCATGGTCGACCAAATAGTAAATTATAATCCAAGCTAGACTCCGATAAGTCCACAACATTGAAAATAATTTTGAATACTACACCTTGTAATGTAATAGGGATATTACGTACTAGTCCTACCGGATGGATGCACGATTAATCAGCCATATGAACAAAAAGTTATTTAGTTCGATGTGATTCTAGCCTAGCTTTTTGCAAATTGCTATAGTAGCAATATTAACTCTTGATCCTCCATCAATTAGCACTTGTGAAATCTTGTGATTCTTAAACCAGACAGTAATGAGTGGTACCGCATGATCAACTGTAGAGTTAGTCTTTGGGTTGATGGTAGTAGTAGTCGATACCCGATTTGAACTTGGGTCAATCTGCTATTGGAATTGCTGGCAAATACCCCAAACGAGGGATAGAAGCTATCCAAGTGGAATGCTAATTGGCGCTTTAGCTAAGATATCCCATGCTACACTTGGATTGGGCAGTTCCAGTGAAGCTTCTGGTGAGGTTATTGGCGATACTAGTACTGAGTCTAGTGCAGATACTGCTGACTAATCAACTGTTTGTTGCATTACGAGTGTAGGGGCATGGAAAGTTGGTCATTCCTCTGTAGCCCACTTGGATGCTTTGACAAATGTGCATTGTTGTTTCTCTAACCCAAACTCAAACACTTGGGCAGTCGGATGGAGGGTTTCACCGGATTGGGTCTGCATTGTTGCGCTTTTCATATCTACTGCCAAAAATGGCATCTAGATGGAGGTAAAGCTGTACTGCTACTTGTTTGCCCGTGGTTCCACTAAGTTTGCCCAAAATTTCTTGTTCGAGATCGCCGGTAGTTGTTGTAAGTTGGATACATCATATTTCTCAAATGAGGTGGTACATAGCTTATGGCTGCTTGTCCCTGCTCTTGAAGAACTGCATTAACAATCGATCTTTTCTGTGTCTTTGCATTGTATGGGCAGGTATCTGTTGAATGGCTATAAATATCGTAGATAGCATAGTAGACGATTGAGGACGTAGTTCATTGCAACATGTCCAAGGTTTTTACATTTGGTGCAATAAACCTATTTCAACAAATAATCATTCTTACTTTTGCTAGAATTTAGCCACTCTAGATCTTTTGTGAAGCTGCCAACCTTATGCTCCAACTATAGCACCATCACTATGATGGCATCTAAGGTCATTCCTCCAATGCAAAGAATAATCATAACCTATTTTAACTAAGGATTTAATCCATTGATAAACCACTGTGTAATCACATCATCCGAGAGATTTGCATGGGCTAGAGGTAGTTGTTGTAAGTGCATGCAAAACAATGTAGCATATTCTTGCATGCTCTGATGCATTTTCTATCGGTTATTCTATAAATAGTAAAATATCTCTGCTGCATTTTCTTTAATTTGAAACATTGTAAGAAGGCGTTCTTGACATCATCATACTGCTTGAAATGGTTAATGTCATACTCGGTCATTCAACATGCTGGTTCATTCACTAAGGTGAACAAAACTCCGATGGTTGTTGCACATCAAGTTACACCTGAAGACAAGTTCATAGGCAAAAAGCCAAACTTATCACTTATGAAAGTTTTTGGCTATATTGCATATGTACATGTTCCTGATGATTTGAGGATGAAGCTTGATCCAAAAGCAAAAGAATGTTATAAACCACTCACACGACAGGTGAAGGTAAGCACAGATGTGTATAATCTTAGCAACATATAGTTAGCATGAAACCATGTTTTTTGTCCTAGAACAAAGCATATCAAGTTACATTATCATTTCATCAAGGAATAAGGTATTAGCCGATGATACTGACCTTGTTTATGTGAGGATAGATTAGCAGGTTGGTGATATTTTCATAGCACTTGGAGCTGAGAAGTTGAAGAAGTTTTGAAAGAGGGGGAGTGTTTATATATCAAGCTCAACATGTGATGAGCCAAGGTGACACGTATTAATTTTTCATTTCTCTAACATGTATTGTGGTCATGCCGATATATGTCAGGGATACTTCATTGAGATTTACTAGATTTATCTACCGAGAGTGATGGCACATTTGTTTCTTGCCAGCTCACTCATTCGTGGACATCAAGATTTTCATTATGTACTATTCTTTATATATTGCACTTATTGTATTGTTGTTTTTTTAGGTCATTCTTGTACATTCCTTTTATGTAATAGAAGAAGAAGAAGAAGAAGAAGAAGAAGAAGGAGGAGGAGAAGAAGAAGAAGAAGAAGAAGAAGAAGAAGAAGAAGAAGAAGAAGAAGAAGAAGAAGAAGAAGAAGAAGAAGAAGAAGAAGAAGAAGAAGAAGAAGAAGAAGAAGAAGAAGAAGAAGAACACGATCATTCTTCCTTGCCTCAATTTGTGTGTGCTCCTCTTTGATTGTGAGAGTGTGTGTGAGCTCTCTTCCTTATCTGCATCCTTGGGACATATATGAGCAACCAAATGAAGATTGAAATTAATAAAAATATGTAAAATGAGAGATCAAACAATGATCCATAATCTGGTACAAACAAAATTGCGAAAGCCTAACTATGCCTCTAGATAGAGAGGAGGAAAACCATAAGAAAATGAGATAAAAAAGCAAGGGGGCTGCTTGCTGGAATTTAGGACTTCACTAAACGTAGCGGGAAACTTGTGGAATGCATATGAATTAAGAAACAAAGGAGAAATGCTGCTTATATAGAACTTTTAATTTTCCTACAATCTAGCTAACCAGCCTCCAATCAATGTAGGTGCACTTTTTGGTGGGTAATTGATGAGATTTGAATTGTATTAAATTTGGTTAAGATCCTAACTTGATTCCACGACTTTGGGTCCTCCTTTTTTATTGGTCCACTTGCAAGACCTATGGATGAGTCCTTTTGCATGGTTGAGATTGATTTTCAACACTCCCCCTCAAGTCTTGATGCCTAGGTCCTTGATTCCAATGCATGCCTTGAAGTCTTGTAGCTTTACTCCATGCATATCTTTGGTAAAAATATCTGCATATTGGTCCTTTCGATTGAAATGCTCCACCTTTACATCCTTTGACATGGTCTTCTCTCTAATAAAATGGTAATTTACTTCTATGTGTTTGGGCCTTGCATGGAACACTGTTTGGACCTTGCATGGAACACAATATCTGGAGCCAAACATATGCTACTTATGTTTTAATAGGTACTTGCTTAATTTGCAAATCAGTAGTAACAAAAAATTTCTTGAGCCACAAAAGCTCACATGAGACTTTTTCTATGCCTCTATACTCAACTTTGATCGAGAAGAGAGCGAATGTTGTTTGTTTCTTTGCAACCACGAGATGGTCTTATTCCCTAGCATGATGACCTATCCACTAATGCTCCTTGTATCATATGGGAAACCTGACCAATTAGCATGACAATAACTTGTACATGTAATCCATCATAAAATGGATAATATATCCCTTCATTAAGGGATATCTATTCGCTGGTACCATGATCTAGGGGCTTGTTTTAGCCCATATAATGTCTTCTTCATCTTACATACCTTGTTCTCTGAATGGGGAGTGTCAAACCCTGGTGGCTGAGACACATATACCTCCTCCTTGAGGTCTCCATCTTGGAATGCTGATTTGACATCCATGTGATAAACTGGCCAATGCTTATGTGCAGCCATAACTAGTACTACTCGGATAGTAGTCATTCTTGCAGTCGGGGCAAATGATTCACAAAAGTCAATGCCTTCAACTTGTGAGTAGACCTGTGCAA
The DNA here is from genome assembly GCA_020310875.1 of Ceratopteris richardii. NCBI lineage: Eukaryota > Viridiplantae > Streptophyta > Polypodiopsida > Polypodiales > Pteridaceae > Ceratopteris > Ceratopteris richardii. Next base: position 152,122,616 of record CM035413.1, read on the forward strand.
CAAGTATTGCTTTATACTTTTCTAGAGTACCATCAACCTTGTACTTTAGCTTCTAGACCCACTTTGTGCCAATGACTTTATGCTTAGGGGGTCAATCCACTAGCTCCCAAGTTCCATTCTTCATGATATTGTTGTATTCTGTTTGCATGGCAAAACAACAATTCAACAAGCGATTGTTTCAGCTCATAAGTGCAGCGCAATTGTGAACGTTGGAGAGCTCTTCGATCAGATGCATGTAGATGCGAATTGAAGAGCCTCCAATTATTCTTTTCATAAAAAACCCATGATGTAACCGATGCTAAAGCATCATAAATGCCTCTCCAAGTAGCCTCACATACATGATGAGAATTAGTGTCGCTTATGCGATGCCAACTAGTGTCACTTATGCAATGCTTTTTTTTAATCGTCGCTTTAGCGATGCTCCACATTACCGTCGCATTTTTGTCATGCCACACATCGATAAAAACATAAATTTTTTCTTCGTTTGACTCACGTTTTGCGCTCGATGCTTGTTGTGATGCTTTCTAGAATTTTATAGAGACAAAATTATGTTGCGTTAACCATCGTTATGTGCCCGTATTCTTTGAGGTGATGAGACAACCCTATCCATCACCATTGAGAGAGAAATCATGATTGACTCCCCATTTCAGTGAGAAACATATCCATCGCTATGCACATGCCATGATTGACACAAATTCATGCAAAAAATCTGAAAAGTTTTATCCATCATGATTGACCCATCGATCACAATTGACACCATCAATCATGATTCACAATGTCCATCGCAATTGATAGGCCACGATGGACAACTCTGTCCATCACGATTGACAGTTCTATAGATTGCAATTGACAGGAAAATTGGACCAATTTTTTAGGGTTTTCATTTTTTTATTTCTTGTCAATTTTAGGTCACAAATTTCACATGATTGGACCATAATGAAGCCCCCAAGCAAATAATTCAAGAAATTCTATTTGCAATATTTTCCTGTTTTAACCCCCAAAACCCTGAACTAACATAACATCTTCATAAAAAATCTTTTTCGAGTGATCTTGAGTTTGTTGGAAAGCTCGTTTAATATGTGGAGTTTTAGATATAGTATTTTGAAGTTGACCTTGCACACGGGTAAGGAAATGGAAGGATCTCTAGGGTAGTCTTTCATAAAGACAAGTGACAATTTAGTCTCTAAACTACATGAATGAAAATGGTCTATTTTTTCAATTAAATTTAACTCTGGATCTAACTGTGGGAATTTTATAGGTCCATTCAGAGCATCAAAGGGAATCTAGAACAAGAGTGTGTGCAGGCTTGGGAACAAACTTCCTAGGCATACAAGGGCAACCAAGGAGAAGAGACTTGAGGTTGGAAGATTTCTCAACTCCCTCATTCAATTCTTAGCATAGGCTAAGTGCGAATAGTGGTTTTGATTGATTAGAGGCACGTTAGGACAACTTAAGGGCAAAGAAGTTAATTTGATTAGACAAAAAAACATCAATTAGGACAAAGTTAAGTCCTCCTGATGATGCATATTTAAAGACAAGGAAATACATCGTAAAGAAAGTAAAAGGAACAAGTAATTGATATCAAGGAGTCCGCAACGTGATTGTACAAGGGTCATTGGGCTGATCAGTTGGGCATATGAACCTGAGATCAGGCAGACACCTAGGGAGAGACCGACAAAGTATCAGATCATCTGAGGTTAGTGTCAACCATAAAGCTAGGTCATGGGCCTAGGAGCTTAGTGATTGTCTGACATATGTAGTTTTGAAATGAGTGATTCAGACATGTCCTTTAATATGGAATGACCGGTAGGTAGTGCAAACACAACCTATTTATAGACACCAAAAGGTCCCTATAAGACACATTTGGGGTATATTAGGACCAACCGATTAGGTGCATGCCTCTATGAGGTTGGTCTGAGGCGATCAATTATCCAACTCAAAAAACCCAATCAACCCTTCCAACTTGAACACCCAGTGGTTAAGTTTGAAGAGGGTTTGTATATTGATAAGCAAGGAACCATGTATGTGGTTACAAGGTTACCAGATAGGATAGATGAGTTTGGAAATGTTATTCTCGAGAATGATATAGGAGACTTAGAGCAAGGAGACCTAGGACAAGAACCCAAGACTCCTCGAGGCAAGTCTATCTTGACGAGAATGATTACACCAGAGTGGGTTCCCTAAGACAACAAAAGTATGGAACTTTTCTTGAATAGAGAAATAGAGGAATCCTTTTGGAGATTCAAGTCAGATCAACTTAGTGAAATAGATGGAGTTAGCATCTACGAGTTCAAAGATCTGGAGATTCAAAGAAAATTTGTCTATTTGGATAACACATCAGAGAGGATGTTCTTGGTAATAGAGCATGGTAGGTATGCATACACTTGGAAGGGGAATTGTTTTTTCCCCCACCAAATTCTAATGTTTCCCATGGACTCTAAGGAGCAGGATCCTCCAGAACTCATGAATTTGAGAGAGAAAGAGCTAAAGAGAGACCCGAAGTGAGATTTGCAAACCCCTTAAGAAGAGAGCAATTGAGATTAGAGGCAGAAATAACTTATCAAGAAAGACACAAAAAACCACGACATCAAAGAGGCCTGGATGAGTTTCCTTTGCCTAGAACTAGATAAGACCCCAGAATCTTGAGGCCTAGTCAATTGGTTAAATCCTAATTGTTCTTTCAAAGTATAGGAATTCCATGTTTCTTAACCAATCCTTCATCGATGAAACATGAGGAGGCTCTTGAATCTACTAGGGTTGTAAAGGAAAGGGTCTTCTTGGGCATGATTAACTTGACAAGTGCAAAACATGTTTCTATGGGTGTAGTTGGAATTATGGGACCCTTTCTTATATCATGGTCTGGTTGTATGGTCTCTTTTACAACGGGACTTCCTCGTTTCCCTATTCTACAAGGGTGGCTATGACTCTGGAGTTTGTTCTCTTATTGGGATAGTTAACTGCAATATGCCCAGGGTTTCCACAATAGAGGCATAAATTTTTATCCCTCCTTCTCTATCTCTCTTGTGGTGTTAGAGGTTGGAACCTAGTTACATCTATTTGCATAGGTTCAGGCATAGACTCATCTTTAGGAGTGGGATGGAAGGGTTTCCATTGGCGAGGTCTTCCTTCTACTTTTTTTTTCTTCTTTCCTTTCAAAAAGTCAGTTATCGCATTGAATAGCTTGCATGATGTATTCATGCAATGTCTTAACCTCTAGCATCATGAGCAAAAGGTCCTTCACATCATCTCTTAAACCCCATCTAAATTGACTTATGAAATAATCTTCATGCCATGTGAGATCACATATCAACTGCTTAAATTTTGATGCATAAGTAGAGGTAGGGTGATTACCTTGATGTAGCTTCTAAAGTTTTCTTTCTATCACTCAACTTGTGTCTACATCTCCAAATGTGGCAGTGAGTTCTCGAAGAAACCCCTCATAGTCCTAGAGTACTACCATGTTCTTCTCCAAGATTTGGGCAAACCATGATAATGCTTGGCCAAAGAGCAAGGTTCCAATAAATCCAACCTTGGATGCCTCCTCAGGGTATCTATCAGGTTGCATACAGATGTATAATTTAACTTGTTGAAGAAATCCACGAAACTTTGTGCATCCCCACTAAACTTTTCTAGCATGCAGATCTTGGGTTGCTTCATGAAGGATGTACTAGGTTGTTGATTTACTTGAATACTCCCTTGATTTGCTTGAAGACTCCCGATTCGTTCTTGTACTTCTTGGAGGAGTGCACCTACATGCACTAGATGTCCCACCTAGACTTGTGTCTGTCAAAGAGTTAGGTCCTCGACTTGTTGTTGGAGACTTTGAAGTGATGCTACAATCTATTCATATGCATTCTCCATGATGCCTAGTCTTGGATAGAAGCTAGTCTTGCCAAAATGTCAGGGGAGCACTAGATTGTGCTCTCTGACTACAATAGACAAGATCTCAGAAATATGCTTCTGATTACAAGAATACCCACGTAGGGAAAATAGTACAAGAATATGTAGCTGATACAAGAAGTCCCACAACCCCTGAGTGATAGGTATAGAATAACTCAACTAGAGATGATACATGAGATCCCACGGCTGGGGATCGTAAGCATGCAACAAGATATCTAGATTACAAGAACTCCTTTCTTGGAGATGAACTAGATACAAGAAAAAACTCGAAAAGATCTTGTACTATGGGATTACAAGAGGACAAGACAGGATGTCTAAGAACTAGATTAGACAAGAGTGGAACAAGGAACAAAACAAGAACTGGAACTGGAACTTGGAGAGTACTTACTTGATGGTCATGACTCCTTGAGCTCCAAAGACTGGTATTGGCAAGACTAATTATGAATGTGGCCTACCCCTCCTTATATAGGTTTTCAAGGGTGGTTCATGAAAGGTGGTTACGAATTGATGATTTCATCAATGATGTCATCAATTCAAAACATGAGCTCTAGATATCCGAATGAGGCAAGTAGATAGTTGATCTTAGGGTTTTGGCATGCTCCCAACACAATGGAAGCATTGGCTTCCCCAAATTCTATACCAATCATGAGATATGGAAGTCACATGGAATCTGAGGTTCAAGATGGTTTCCTTGTCCATGATAGATGGCTATGATATTTCAATTTTCACTATAGAACCAATTATGTGTGATTCAGTTATAGAAGAGTGCAAGCCTAGCATGAAAGAAATACAACAAGAAAGTGACTTAGAGTTACAATCAATTATTATGGATCCTTTTTGGGCATTAGAAGAAGAATACCTATATGAAGTATAAGCTCGCCCTCAAGGATGAGAATAGCTTATGAATGATGTGAGATTAACTACACAGGTAACCACCAAGAGTGAAGGCAAGAAAAGAAAGAAGAGATAAGTGTCACCAGATGAGGAGGAATCTTTGTTTGAGGTCCCTGAAAATTTAAGGAAGTTTGAGATAGAGGATAGAAAATTCATGATAAGGATGCCTAAACATGAAGCGCTAGTAGGAGATGCCTATGATAACAAAGGGACAACTAAGAAAATCATTGTAACCCTAGAAGAAAATGAAGAACGATGCATGTACATAATACATGACCTGACTGAAGAAGAGGAAAGAGAGTTGATTGATTTATTACGAGAGTACAGAGATGTGTTTGCATGGAGTTATAAGGAGTCACATACGATTCCCATGACCTCAGAAGCCAAACCCTCTAAGTAGAAGCCCTACACATATAATGACAATTATGTGCCAAGATCAAGGAAGAGATAGATTGATTGGTAGAAGCCGGATTTATCTCTAAGATTGAGCACATTGAGTGGGTTTGCCCCATTTTAGTGGTGCCCAAAAAGAATGGCAAGTTCTGGGTATGCATTAACTCGAACAAAGTTAATGTAGCCATAATTAGAGATAGTTATCCACTTCCTATCATGGAGCATCTATTAGAAAGAGTGGCAGGCAAGGAAGTACATAGCTTCCTTGATGGGTTCTTTGGCTACAATCAAGTGGCCATTTCTCGAGAAAATCAACATAAGATGGCTTTTGCCAAAGATTGGGGCATATTTGCTTTTCAATTAATGCCACTTGGGCTAAACAATGCACCCGCCACCTTCCAACGGTTGTTGTGCCATGTGTTCAAAGAATTCTTGAGGAAAAACTTGGAAGTCTATGTTGATGATCTCTGTGCTCATTCCAACATTAGACAAACACATATACCTGAACTAAGACAAATCTTTGACAAATGTAGAGAATATCCAGTCTACCTGGACCAAAAAAAATGTGTTTTTATGATTAGGCAAGGTAAGATTCTAGGACATATAGTGTCAAAGAATGGCATATCCATAGATGAGGATAAAGTTAGAGCTATTGTACAACTACATAGACCAAAGAATTTCAAGGAAGTGCAAGATTTTATGGGGCATTGCAGCTATTATTGATGATTCATTCATATGTATGCAATCATTGCAAAGCCTATGTACTCCCTATTGACCAACTTTGAGTGGATAGAAGAATGCGAAAACTCCTTTAATGAGCTTGAGCAACAACTATGTTCAACACCAATCTTGATCACACCAGATTGGAACAAGCCATTCCATGTTCATGTGGATGCATCCAATTATGCTATTGGGTGTGTACTGACTCAACCTACTAGTGAAGGTAATATGGATCTTCTCATTGCTTATGCAAGTAAACAATTGAATGCCGCTGAATTGAAATTATACCACTATTGAGAGAGAAGGATTAGGCATGGTGTATGCGATGAAAAATTTTAGACATTATTTTCTTGCAAATAAGTTTAACTTTTTTACAGACCATCAAGCACCATTATATCTAGTGAACAAACCATGCAATACTGGCAGATTAGTAAGATTTTTCTTGTTACTAATGGAATATGACTTCGAAGTTGTGCTTAGGAAAGGTAGGACTCACCTTAGGGTGCATCACCTTTCTAGAATAACTTCGGGAGAGTCCCCTCAAGGAGTATCATATGACCTTCCTGGATGCTTACCTATTCAATCTAGAATTAGTGCTTGAGTGGGCTAAAACTATAGTGCCTATTCTCACCTTCAGACCTAAACATCGTGTATGAAATCCAAAGATAAAGAAGTAGTGACGTCTCAAAAATACCATTTATTGGTAGGCAACATGTATAAGCACACCAATCAAGGTATACTAGCTTGTTGTGTAGAAGAAGATGAGAATGAAAAGTGGTTGTAAATAGCACATGTAGGTTCATTACAACATCACTCCCAACATCGAACCCTACAAACATTGCAAAGGTTAGGGGTATATTGGCCAACCATGGAAGCAGATGTCCATAGGATGTGCATGGAATGTCCAATTTGTAGTACAGACCACCAGTGGAACATGCCACTCTCTATCAAGTGACTTTAGTGCCATATTGGAGCAAACCTTTGGTAGACTTCTTGAGGAATAAAACATTTCCTCAAGGGATGACCTTGGCTAGAAGAAAGAGCTTAGAATAGGAAGCACTAGATTATTCACGCATTGGAGATAATTTGTACAAGCGTAGAAGAGATGGCTATCTTAGATTGTGTGTCCATGAGAGTGAATACCTCAAGATCTAAGAGACTACACCAAGGTGTAGCAGGAGGACATTTTGGACCAAACTATGTGATCAAAGCTATACTATTCACAGGCCTTTGGTGGCCAACCAATATTATAGCCAAGGTGTAGCAGGAGGACATTTTGGACCAGACTATGTCATCAAAGCTATACTATTCGCAGGCCTTTGTTAGCAAACTCAATACCCAATATGTAAAGATGAGATGCCACTAAAACCTATGATGGATGGATGTGTATTCTCAAAGTGGGGAATAGACTTTTTCGGTCCTATTAACCCCCCAGCTAAGAGTCCACATGTTGAATACATCATTGTGGCCACTGATTATCTAACTAAATGTGTGGAAGTTAAGGCAACAAGAAAAAATGATGCACAAACCACAGCCAAGTTCCTATTTGAGAATGTATTTACAGGACATGGATTACTAATACAGTTAGTAAGTGATAGAGGTGCACACTTCTTGAATGAAGTCATTGAAAACCTTCTCCAAGAATTCTTGGTGGTACATAAGAATTCTACCCCCAATCATCTAGAGGCTAATGGACAATCCCATAATAGGATTCCTTATCTATTGCAAGCCCTTAAATACCATTGCTCAATATATTTCTATTTTTGTAATATTTTTTTCTTTGAATTTTAGAGTAGGCATGCATAGGGCCACTCTACAAGGTCGTACACAAGGCACTCTTATTGTTTTTGAACTAGCATTGCACTTAGTAATTGAGAGTTTGGAGTATTCTACATGTCAACACTAGCCTTCATGTCGACTTTGATGATTGGTTCCTCTCAATGGAGTGAATTAGTGCTTGGGATACATCAAAGACTCGTCTACATCTCAAAGGGATCCTCCCCAATTGAAGGGTGTTAAGTAAAACAATGTTAACAAGGTTGAGGGCATTCTGAGACCCATAAAAATGTTGATACTCATCATGATCTCAAAAAATAATTGGTTGAATTGATTGTTTGTAGATTATATGGGAATTCAAGTTCAATGATCTCTAGCACCCTCTTATTGAGAAGAAGAAAAGGGTAATCATGTGGCGAACTCTCCATGATAGCTAATGGACCAATGTTAGAGCCAATAGATTCTATGGTGCTCCTCCTTGGTGCAAAAGATGTTTTAGGTCTAGAGAATACCTTAGACACCTTTTATTCTCATGACCTAAGAGTGTTAGGATAAGGAAGACTATCAAAAAGTCCCTTTTGCTAGATCATATAGTCAATTGGAAGCAAGCACTCCTTGGTGAAACCTACTCCATAGCTCTCCAAAATGCCATAATAAGTGAACCTCTCTAGAAATTATCTAAGGAAATATGTTTTATATGTGCTCAATAATCCACCTTCAAGTGACCACAAATGTTCCATGCTTCTCTAAGTTCTAAGGCCCACATCATGAGGAGATACCAAAGGATCTTTTTTCCTGAATGAATTTGTGGGCTCTCTTTTTGAAAACTATGCATTTTGAGTGAATCTTGTGATTGATTGTGGATGTATAAAACTTGTTTATGAGTTATGGAAGCACTATCTACCTTGTTTTCAACATTTTGAAGTGACTCAACATGATTAAACTCTTGTTTTAGGTGATTATTACTTGAGGAGAAGGATTTCCATAGGACTTTTGTACAAGCATTATCAAGAGGAATGGACATATTTCACATCAGGTTCACTTGTCATAAAGGGCTCAGTTGGGTGGATCAGGCCAACTTCTAGTGTTCCAAATAGATGGTACACGTGGGGTGGTTTGGATAACTTAGGAGGTAGAGTTCAAATATAGATGCTCACCGATAGACAATGAGATCATGGAAATTAATTAAATAACTTGTAAAATTCATCATGAATAAAAGAAAATAGAAAAGATAAGTGAGATAGGTGAAATTCATCATATGGGAGTTTGGAAGTAAAAGAGATGTGTAAAATCTGGACAAAAAATCATCATCATGTGAAAGATGGAAATAGGCAATATGGATATAATGGATTCATCATAACATTGGAAATAAGAAAATTGATTCATAATAATAAGTGTTCATAGCATTCTAAATGAAAATAATAAAAAATATACAAGTTACTGATTCATAATTGATCATAATGTTGTCTCATAATAATCTTCAAAATCCTCCAGCATCATAAGTGAAGAGCCACCACCAAGATGTAGCACTAACTCCACCTTGTCCTTCAACTCCTCCAAATCTCCATCTCCTCCAAAATACTCCAATGCTAAAGCTCGTCGTTGTCGATCTTCCTTGATTACATAGGATCTTATTTGTGCTCTGCACTTGTCCATTAGCTTGTGGATGATAGAGGGCAGACTTCTTATGTATCACCAAGAATTCTTGGAGAAGGTTTTCAATGGCTTTTTTCAAGAAGTGCATACCTCTATCACTTACTAACTCTATTGGTAATCCATATATGGTGAACACATTCTCAAATAAGAACTTAGCTATCATTTGAGCATCATTCTTTGTGGTGGCCTTTACTTCTACCCACTTTGTAAGATAATCTATGGCTACAATAATGTTTTTTTCCTGGGAGTTTCTAGCTGGGGGTTTAATAGGACCAACAAAGTCTTTACCCCATGTCAAAAATGCATGTCCTCCCATCATTGGCCTTAAAGGCATCTCATCTTTTTTTATCGGATATTGTGCGCATTGGCATGTGTCACATTTCTTCACATAGGTATGTGCATCCATATGAAGAGTGGGTCACTAAAGTCCTGAGAATAGAATGCTCTTAATTACTAGGCTAGGCCCGAAGTGTCCACCTGCAACACCGCTATGTGCAGTTTCTAAGACTTTCAAATAGTCTGACTCATGAACACACAATCGTAAGTAACCATCTTTGCCTCTTCGATATAGGTTGTCTCCTATTAAGGCATAGTCTTGAGCCTCCTGGTCCATGCTTCATTTTCTTTCTAGAATAGCCTTATCGGGTAGTATTCTTGATCTCTTGAATTCTACCAATGGAGCACTCCATTCTGAAATTAATGACACATGATAAAGGGTAGCATGCTCCACTAGGGGTCTCTCTTGGCATATTGGAAAATTCTTAATCAACTCATGTATTTCGATGTCCATGCTAGGCCAATACACTCCTAAATGCTTTAGATTCTACAATGTTCATTGTTTAAAATAGTGATTTCTTAGGAATCCTTCATGGGCTTGTTGCAACCAACTACTATGTTCATCCTCCTTGACACAACAAGCTAATACACCATGTATATCTTGTTTGTACATACCTCCTACCAATATTTGATATTTTTGTGATTTTACAATTTCATCTTTGCTCGTTTTCACATTCCTATTTCCGGGCCCGAAGGTTAGGATAGGTACCAACTTATTTACTTCTAAGTTGAACAGATAAGCATCAGGTAATTTGTTAGACACTCCTTGCAGTGACTCTCCTCAAGTGATGCGAGAAAGGTGATCCGCCCTAAGGTGTGTCCTACCTTTTTGAACAACCACTTCAAAGTCATATTCCATTAGTAAGAGGAACCATCTTACTAAGCATCTTGTATTGCAAGGTTTATTGACCAAATATAATAAAGCTTGATGATCAGTGAAAAACTTGAACTTGTTGGCCGATAGATAGTGTCTAAACTTCTTCATGGAATATACCATGCTTAAACCTTCTCTTTTAGTTGTTGTATAGTTTCATTCAGTCACGTTTAGCTATCTACTAACACACATCCTATTGCATAATTGGATGCATTCGCATGGACATGGAATGGTTTATTCCAATCAAGAGTGGTCAATATTGGTGTTGTGCATAAACATCTCTTCAGCTCATTGAAAGAATTTTCGCATTCATCATTCCACTCAAAATTTGTGAATAAGGAATAAAGAGGTTTAGTTATGATTGCATAAATGTGGATAAACATGTGGTAATACCCACAATGGACCATAAAGGCTTGTACCTCTTTAACATTCCTTGGCTTGGGCAACTCTGCTCTTTTTTGGGTTCAGACAAAATCAATATTCTCTACACTTGTTAAAGATCTATCTGAGCTCAAGGATGTGGTATCTTCTTTCTTGGGAATGAGCACATAAATCATCCACATATACTTCTAAGCTCTTTCGTAAGAACTCTTTGAAGAGATGAAACATGAGCCTTTGGATTGTTGTAGGTGCATTGGTGAGCCCAAATGGCATCACATGAAATGCAAAGATTCTCCACTCTGTGGCAAAGGCTGTTTTGTGTTGATCTTTTGGGGCAATGGCTACTTGGTTGTAACCTGAAAATCCATCAAGGAAGCTATAAACTTCCTTGCCCGCAACGTGCTTCAACAAATGTTCAATGATTGGAAGTGGATAGCTATCTCTAATTGTAGCGGCATTAATTTTTTAAAGGTTGATACACACACACAACTTTTCGTTCTTCTTGGGCACCATTATAATGGGGGACACCCATTCAGTATTCTCAATTTCATAGATAAATCCAGCTTCAATCAATCTATCAATTTCTTCTTTTATTTTAGAAACATAAGTGTCATTATATGAGTAGGGCTTTTGTTTGGTGGGTTTTGGCATCAACAGCCATGGGAATCATATGAGAGCATATTTCTAGATCTACCCCCTTCAGGTCTCTATAGGTCCATGCAAACACATCCCTATATTCCCTTAATAAAGCTACAAGCTCTACTTCTTCTTTTGGACTTAGGTCTTCTCCTATGTGCACACATCGTTCTTCGTTCCCGTCAATGCTTACAACAATTTTTTGGTCTTTTCTTCAGTATCATATGCTTTCCTATGATGGCCTCTCTCTTAGGCATTTGTACCAAAATTTTTTAGTCTTCAACTTCATATTTCTGGAAATTCTCTAGTACTTCAAACAATGATTCCTCCTTTGCTTGTTTCACTATTTTTCGTTTTTTTTTCTTTTGACTACCTTCACTTCTATCCTTTGAATTTACAATTTTGATGCTTGTGAGAGGTTCTTCTTCTTTTTGGGTAAATACTCCTATGTCTTCTAGATAGTGCTCCTCTCAATTAAAGCAACTATCCATCACAATGGATTCTAGATCATCGTCATCCTCTTCTTCTTCTATGACATCACTAGGGTCACATTCTTCTAGCAAGGGCTCACACATGAACAAAAAGATATCATAACCCTCTTCATCACAATGAGGTGTCCATTGTTCTTCATTGAAAGCAATGTCCATGGTGGCTAAGATTTTTGCCCAACCATGAGGCTCAAATTCCTCATCTGGAAAGATCATCGGTATGTAGGTTGGGTCTCTAATCGGTCTCAAATTCCTTCTTCTCTCGCTTTTAGGCGTCTTTCCTCTTCCTTTGCAACCTTGCACATCCACAAATGAGTATCTTCATGCATCTAGGATGGGTCATATGAACTTTTAAAATGCATAGAGATGAATCTTCTGGAGCCTTGTGGATAGGATTCCATTGTAGGGGTGGTACATCTCTAAAGGTATAATCCTTCAAATCGACCTTTTTTGTGACCCCTTAGTGTTGCAAGTACAAGGAGTTGGTTCCCTAGTCTTGCACTATTTGCAATTGGCGTAGGAAGGGTCTTCCTAGGATCATCTCATTAGACATTATTTTTGCTAAAGTCACATATAGCAAAGGTGTGTTCAAACTGTACACCACAAGTGGTTAGAGTTATCCCTTCTAGCAATCCTAGAGGTCTTTCAACATGGCCATCCACCATTTGAATCTTCATTCTGGTTGGTCTTAATGTGGGTTTGTCCCATTGCTTCCACAAGGAGGTGGTCACAATCACAACATCAACACCTGAATCTAAGATAGCTTTGGTTGTGTAGCCTTAATAGGTGATTGGAAGATAAGTATTACCTTTTTCACCTTCAATCATGTCGCCTATTTTGTCTAGAGGTATCTTTGGGACTTTCTACTTAAAGCTTGATTTTGACATATTGGAACCAAGTTCTAGAACTTGATTTGCTACATGTTTCCATAACTCAAGTTTTATTTTAAGAAGATCTTCTACGGTGAGATGACACTGCACTTTCGTGTTCACGACTTTAGTGTTTCTTGGAACCACTGAGTCTTTGTTTCTTACTAATATTGTGGGAGCTCTAATCTAGAGAGATTTAGATTCCCATGGACCTGTTAATTGTGGCAGCTCTTGTAAAGAATTAGATTCAAAATCTAATCTTTCATCTTCTTTTGCTCTACTTGGTCTCCGTAAAGAGATGGAATGTCTTGGGGAAATTGATCATGAAGGTCATCAATCTCAAGAATAGGAGGGGGATTACCCTTCTCCTTGGCTCATTTCTCTTCTTGTATTTCCTGCAAGAACTCTTGAGAGTACTTCTGAATTGAAAGAGGTGTTCCATCATCTATGGAATCAAGAACGTAAGCTTTTGTTGGTGGTGAACTTTCTCTTCCGACAATTGGTTGAGCCTACAGAGGTAAAGAAACCTGCAGCTTGTTTACCAACTGCTCTAATCTTTCTAGTAAGCCCTGGAAATGCAAACTTGGTTTGATAGAATTTGTTTGATTGAACAATTGATTGGTCTCGAGCATAGCCTGAGCTAGTTCTACCATTCTCATACACATCTTTGTCCATTCAATATTTAAATGTGCTCGAGGGTAAGTCTTATCTAGGTTTGCAATTGTTGGCCCTTTTTAAAGTTGAGTGTGGTAGGCCTTGAACATCATGTCCAAGTCTTCTAGGGTTGGATCTACAAGAACAGACACTGGTTGTGGTCTATTTAACAATGGTTGGTGGGGTGGGATGAGGTGGTGTGGATGGAGTTTCTACATGCAAAGGATTTTGAGAAGCAATATCTTCTATTTTGGTTTTTTTCATCAATTAAGTTTTCTTCTAGTTTGGATAGCTTTTTAGTTCACTTACGATTGGCTTTCTCCCTAGTATCCTTCCATGTTCTCATTTTTCTTTTATTAGCCTCTCCTGATTCACTTGGCTCTGTTTGCTTAGATGGGTTATCATGTTTTAAGGCATGTGCCCTAGTAGCTACCTATATAGGAGCCACATTACTCCTACTTGAACTCAAATCCACCACTAAGCCTACCAAATTAATGGGTGTAACCTTGGGCACACTAAAGGGGTTCCGTGGGCAATCTCTTGGAAGATGTTCTATGCTGCACTCAAGACAAAAGCCTTGTATTGTGATGTTCTATCCTTGTCCCGGAGATGGTGGGTGGGGACATTCATGAATGAAATGGTCACCATGACATCTAAAACATGGTCCTCTAGGGGCTTGTGTTCTTATTTGTCTCAATTGGGGCCTAGGTTTAGGATTCCTCTACATGACATTGGAGTATTCTATCTCCCAATTTGGTTCCATAGGTGGTGTCTTGTATTGATATGGATAAATCTCACTATGCTCGGGTGACTCTATGTAATAAGCTTGTGGTCTATCCTAATGTGTATAGTCAAAACTTTGAGAATGATGGTCATTTTTTGAGTCCAAAGGGGTCATTGACCCCAATTCTCTATTAGGCTTCTCCTTTGCCACTGTATACTTGACTAGAATCACATTGGTAGGAGGTGTTGGTTGGTTTCCTAGGACCAATTGTGGCCTATATGGTGCCTAATATTGTTGTTGGTATTGAGGCTGATATTGTTGTTGTGGCATGTAATACGGATGTTGGTACTAGTTTTTGATACCTATCCTGTTGGTAAGGTTGCTGATAAGTTTGTCGAACAACCTGCATATTGTATGGAAAATCTTGAGACATATGGTTTGTGTATTTTCTCTCAATCATGCAATATGGAGCATTCATTTCTCGCATGTTCTGGTTTTGCATTGGGCATACATTAGCCATGTGATCGCCTCCACAAGTATAACATCACTTCAATGAGGTGACCCTTGGTGTTTGTCTATTTTGAACTCCAAGATTCTTGGCAACTTGCTCTATTATTTCATCTATCTCAATGGAGGGTCTAGAAGTACGACTAGAAGAACTGTCAGAATCCTTATAGAGTTTGGACAATTCTAATTCCTCACCCAAATTGTCTTCTATGTCAATACATATTCTGAAGCATTGATCTAGTGTGGTTGGCTCCTTGAGATATACATATGATCTAACTTTCCCACTTAGGAGTCCATCTAAAACAAGAAAACTTGTTTTGCTTGTGTAGGTAATTCAAGTGTAGGACATCTTTCCACATATTGTTTGAACCTCTGTCTAGCCAACCAAACTATTTCTTGGCATGTGTGCTTGAAGTTGTGGATCAAGGATGATGTGTTATGCCTGATGCCACTGTTGGAGAATTCTATGATGAATTCTTCTAGCAGTTGACTTATGTTTCGATAATTACAATTGTTCGAGGGTTGAAACCAAGTTAAGGCAATACTCTTGAGGGTTAAACCAAATTTTTCAAATTGGGTGAACAAGTCCTTGAACTGTTTAGCTCTTAACACTTGTTTGAACCTTGCCACATGATCATGAGGATCTCTTGAACCATCAAAGTAGTTCATCATTGCCTTGAACACTTGAGAGGGTCTAAGGCTTCTTGGATGCTCTTGGGGTCTATGCAATGGAAAATCATGTTCATCTCTTTGATGCGTATGTGTTCTATGTCTCTCTCTTTCAGGTCTTTCCCTTTCAAGCCTTGATTTGTCTCTATACATAGTGTGTGCAAAGCTTACCTTAGGTCTCTCTCTGGTTCATTCTCATTGGGTTTCATGAACCTCGGATGATCCTACTCCTTAGAGGTCATGGGAAACATTAGATCTAGAAGGAGGAAAATCAATTCACCCTGCCAAGTATATGCATGCTTACTATGCTCTCTCACCAAGAACATTCTCTCCGATGTGTTATCCAGATAGACAACTTTGCCTGGTATCTCGGGATATTGAAGCTCATAGATGATGACTCCACTTATTTTGCTAGGTTGATCCAGCTTGAATCTCCAAAAAACTTCCTCCATTTCTCTATTCAAGAATATTTCTATGCTTTTGTTGTCTTTGGGAATCCAATTTGGAGTGATCACTCTGGTCAAAACTGACTTACCTCTAGGAGTCTTGGGTTCTCGTCCTAGGTCTCCTTGCTCTAGGTCTCCTACCTCATTCTCAAGAATGATGTTTCCAAACTCATTTGTCCTATCTGGTAAGCTGATGACCACATACATGGTTCCTTGCTTATCAATGTATGAACCCTCTTTGCATTTGACCACTAGGTGTTCAAGTCCAAAGGGTTGATCGAGATTTTTGAGTTGGACAACTGATCATCTCAGACCATCCTCATAGATGCATGCACCTAATTGGTTGGTCCTGATATACTCCAATTGTGTCTTATATGGACCTTTTGGTGTCTGTAAACAAGCGGTACCTGAG
Organism: Ceratopteris richardii; assembly: GCA_020310875.1. NCBI lineage: Eukaryota > Viridiplantae > Streptophyta > Polypodiopsida > Polypodiales > Pteridaceae > Ceratopteris > Ceratopteris richardii. The sequence goes on from CM035413.1 coordinate 152,138,951, forward strand.
CTACCTACTGGTCTCTCCATGGTAAAAGACATTTCTAAGTCACTTGTTTTAGAACTTAGCATGAAGGTATAACCACTAAGTTATTGAGCCCACGACCTAGATGTATGGTTGACACTAGCCTTAGATGATCTAGTGCTTTGTCTATCCTTACCTATGTGTCTACCAGATCTCAGGTTCATAAGCCTTGTCTATTAGTCCCAAATTTTCCCTTTGTATTGCTTGAAATCTTTTGGAGCCCCCTTGGCTTTCCAATCCCACTTGAAGGCCAACTTCAAATTAGCTTATCTAAAAATCAACGAGCTCTAGAGCTCAAAAAATGGATTTTGGATCAAAAAATCATGTCAAATCAGGCTCTTGGGGGTCAAAACAAGGAAACAGGATCTCACGATACACGATACCTAGGAAGTATTGGTGATACTTAAGAGCAAATGATACACGATACACGATATTGCCAAGCTATGATACACGATATTGTTGTTTGATGACACCTGTACTACACAATACCTACTTGGGATGATACACGATACCTCTCGAGTGATATACAATACTACTTTACAAATGATACATGATACCAGATTTTCATGATACATTATTGGAGGTCAACACAATACTAAGTCACACACAATACATGATACTAGGTTCAAGTGATACACGATACTTGTGAAGTATCGTGATACACGACTCGACGATAGACTATACTAGATAATCTTTGATATGATACTTGTCCTTTGACGATACACGATATCAGTCCTAATGATATGATACTGACCTTTGCGATACATAATACTTGGGAAGTATCGTGATACACAATCAGGTGATACATGATACTTAACCTGATGATACATGATAGTTGTGAGGTATCACGATATAGGGGGAGATGATACACGATACTCGATAAGTATCACAATACAGGTGAATTCAGGTATCACGATACTTGAATCCAATGTGCCTATAGATGCAAAATAAGTATGCAATCTCACGATATCACAGGGGCGATACCTGTCATAGGTCATTCAGCCCACACAATACTTCACTCAAATTTTGGAGTATTGATAGTACTTCAAGAGTATTTATTTAGCATTTCAGCTCTAAACTCCCTCTACACTTCTTGCTTGCAGCCATAAGTGGAAAATGAGGTGAATGTATAGTCAAAAATGAAAAAAAAAAAATCTAAGAAGATGAAGATGAGAGAAGATGATAATTATGATGATGATAAAGGTAGAGAAAAAATCAGAAACTAAATAGAAATTGACTATTTTTTACCTTCCAACATCGCTATTCTACATCTTACCATCACAACACTCGTCCTTGAAGGCCTCTCCCCGAAAACAATGCCAAATTTGGTGTCACTCTAGCACACATCCATCTCAAGGTTTAGAGATCATATTCATGTACTTTCATTGAGAAGAGGAGCTCACCTCATAGCTCACTCATTTCTCACTCATTGAGCAATGATTTATTGCCAATGACATTGTACTTTTACATGATTTAATACATACATGATCATTACTTCTTACTCTCATATCTCTGTCATACTCCATTAGAACAATGAACTTGTCAGAGCTTCTTCTCACTGTATAGTTGATCATTTCCTATTATTCAAAGCATGATAGCTTCAGCATACCATCTATTTTAATCCTACAAAGTTTCATAAGTAATGGTTCTCGTGATCATTAGATATTAATCAGTCTCTGATCACTAGTTTGTGACTGTCAAGGCCCGTAGATGTCGAGATGCATGATCAATTTGCTAAAAATATTTCATGTTGAGTAGGACTTAGATTTCTACTTTCAAAAGCTATTGGTCGACCTTCTTGGCTTAGTACTACTCCTACTGCATAATGAACTTGCATCTATTTCTAATTGGAAAGAAGAACAAGCAAAGAGTTTTCAAGACCTTAAACTTGGTTTGGCTTCAGCCCCGATTCTACAAATCGTAGATCCAAACAAGCCTTTCCAATTAGAAACAAATACAAGTTCATCTGTAGTAGGAACAGTACTAAGCCAAGAAGGTCAACCAATAGCTTTCGAAAGTAGAAAGCTAAGTCCAACTCAACAAAACTATTCTACCTATGAGCAAGATATGTTCGCTATAACAAATGATCTAAAGAAATGGCATCATTACCTGTATGGATCAAAGTTAACAATAGTCTTTGATCAAGAGAGCATCAAGTGGTTTGCAAACCAACTGAAATTAAGAGCTAGAAAAGCTAGATGGGTCGAATAGTTACAAGAGTTCGATTATGAACTAAGGTACAGGAAAGCAAAGTTCAATGTAGTGGCAGACACCTTAATTCGGATGCCTATGTTGAACAATTTGACTTTTGTACAAATTCAAATTGAATTTATTTCAACTTTGAAAGGAAGCTCTAAAGAAGATCCAAGCTATAGACAAGCATGGAAGGCAGCTAAACAAGGTCAAACAAATGAAGCAAGTACTTCTAACACAAAAGTTTATTAAACATTATTCTCTCCAAGATGAATATTTGCTTTTTAAAGGTAAGGTTTGTGTGCGAAGTCTTTCGGACATACGAAATCAAGTACTTTTCGAATGCCAAGATGCTCCAAGTGCTGGACATCCTGGTATTAACTGAACCAATGAATTAGTTAAATGACATTTTTATTGGCCTAGTTTACATTGAGATGTGCAAAACTATGTATCCAAGTGCCATAAATGTCAATTCAATAAGTTTGAATGACTTAAAGCTGGAGGATTTCTGCATCCTTTGGAGATTCCCAAAGGTAAATGGGAAAGTATCTCCATGGATTGCATTTCAGGGTTACCCCGCACTCAGAAAGGCTTTGATTCAGTCTGGGTTGTAGTTGATCGATTGACTAAACTTGATCAGTTTATTATGGTCAAGACTACATATAAGATTCTAGAACTTGCAAAGGATATTTGTAAATCAGCTTTACAGACTCTATGGTCTTCTAGTAGACATAGCTTCTAATCGAGATGCTCGATTTACAAGTCATTTGTGGCAAGCAATCTTTAGTAGACTTGAAACTAATCTAAGTTTAGGTACGACTGAACATCCCCAGACGGATGGACTGACCAAGAAAGTCAATCAAATTTTGGAACACATACTTCGAGCTTATGTTACTTCAAAACAAATTGATTGGGAAGACTAGCTTCCTTTGGCTGAGTTTGCCTATAATAGTGCCAAGAATTCATCAACTGAATTTAGTCCATTCATGTTGATGTATGGGTTCTAGCCTAGGTCACCATATGTAGTAGGACTTCAAAATGAATGAGTTCAAGCAACTCAAGAATTCCTTCAAGACATGAGCTTTAAGTTAAAAACAGCTAAAGAAAACTTAAAGAAAGCTCAAGATCGAGCAAAAGCTTATGCTTATCCTAAGCGAAGAGATATTACTTTTCAGGTTGGCGATCAAGTTTATCTTCCTGTTCCTAAAAGGTCGAAAAAGTTCAAGACTGGTTAATGCGCTAAGTTGTCACCTAGATATTGCAGTCCTTTTCCAATCACCAAGAAAGTTCGTTTATGGGCTTATAAATTACAACTTTAGAAGATAGTTGGATTCATCCAGTGTTCCATGTTAGCCGACTTAGGAAGAGTCTAATAGATAGATAATCTGGTTGGACAACAGGTTATTCTTCCAGTTCTCATAAGTGAAATATTTCCTCATGAACCTGAAAGAATACTTCGCACCCGAGATAAATATAAGAAGTCATTTGTACGAAGAGTGTTTAGTAAAATGGAAGAATGGAATTGAAGAAAAGTCAACACGGGAAAAAGTTTCTACAATCTAGCAACATTTTCTAACTTTCTAGTTTTAAGTTGGTCAATGATAGATAAGGTTTTCTCCTTTCAAGGTCTAAGTGGATAACCGATCGAATGAATGCTCTTGTTCTTCGGGTATTAGAACATGAGGCTTGGGGGTTGCCTATGGATACTATATATAGCTTTATTTTCAAGGATGAAAATTTTTCCCAAGGAGGGGAAGAATGTAATAAAGTAAGTCTACGGTCTAAGGGTCTGACAACTTCAGATAGATTTGAAATTGGACACCATTTGGTCACTCGTGTGTAGGACCAAAGATCTCAAGAATAGACTCAAGCATCAGTTCATGTGCTCTCATATTCAAGTAATCCACTTAGCCTAGTGGTTAAGTCTCATGGTTGTGAAGGAGGAGGTCTTGGGTTCAAGCCCCATGGGGACCATGGGAGAGACTTTTGCCCAAGAAGCCCTAGAGCCTTCTAACTCAAGTTAACATGAGTAAAGTTGAGTGTAGAGAGACTTAACTCGAGTGGCGAGTACAACCACCACTAGTGGACTCTAGTGGAAGGTACTAAAGCAGTGGACAAGATCACTCCAACCACTAGTGGACTCTAGTGGAAGGTATTAAAGGAGTGGAGGAGAATGCACATGCACTTGTGGACTTTAGTTACATTTGTGATCCTCTTAGATTCAAGCAGCTATATATAGAGAGGCATATGGCTGGGAGGTAAGTACACATTCATTCGTAAGCTGGTATTGTGGAAACTTTGTTGCATTATGAAACCTTTGTCAACCTACAAACATATTCAGGATGGTTTGAATCATCATATTATTGTGGTTGGTCCATGTATACTCCTTCCTACAACTTGCCATGTCTTCTTCACATCCATCTGTTGCAAATTCCATCCTTTTATTGTAGCTAATGCAACAAATTCCCTAACAATAGCCATTTTATGTACAAGGTTGAAAGTTTTCTCATAAGCAATGCCATATGTATGTTGCATATCATTTTTCTACCAATAGTTCTTTATACATGCTTATGTTGCCATCTACATTATGCTTTTACCTTGTAAACCCACTTGTAGTATGTGGGTCTCTTTCCTTTTAGCAATGGAACTAGCTTCCATGTTTCATCTCCTCATCCATAGCTTTCTCCCAATCCACATTTTTTATTGAAGCTTCAAGTTAAGAAGGTTCAACATCTTGTATTACCTTGTTCATGTAAGCACAATGACTTCAATCCTCTCCACTTTTGAGAGATGAATCTCTACCACCCTTTAGCTCTAAAGGTTTTATTTTAAAGAGTGGACCATAATGCACAAGACTAATAGAATCTTTGGGATAAATCTTGCTCTTGCAAGACTTGAACCCCAAGTTCTCCTCCTTCCCATCATTGAGACTAAACCATTAGGCTAGTTGGATTTCTTGCTATAATACTCTAAAGCTATTATTGTTAAATTGACTCTTCAATCACTTTATACAAGCTCCCATTGGAAATCTATAAATATATAATCAGCCTTTTCCATAGAAAGTTGGCACCTCAACCTCTTGATAGTGGTATTAATTGGGCTCAATAGCAACTTTGGTGGAGAATTATGATCAAGTAAAGGAATTTGTGAAGGCATATGTGTCCTTACCATATGTAAGTGCTTTGTGCAACTAAGTGTGGCATGTGACACTCTCTTGGATTGAGCTTTGTGCAAATAATTGGCCATGTATGTATTAAGTGAGTATGCATGATATTATTGGTTGACATAATTCCTTAAATCAAAATTTATTAGTCTAAGTAACCCAATTATGATTAGAAATTCTAGCACAACTCGTGAGAGAGCTTTGTAGAGTATGTACTTAACTCACACCAATTGCATGCAACCAAAGTTTATTCTTGAACTTGAACTTTCCAAAATGTCACCATGCAATTGTAGTGTTTTCCATTGATCTTGTGCTTTGATTTTTGTTGCTTCATCAAATGGCTTGAGTTTCCTCCAATATAATTATAATGGTTGGTTGGAAAAAGTTATTGTTAATCATCTAATGTTAACCTTTGCCCATGCTACCAAAGTGACCTTATCTTTTCCCTAGTCTATGTCATGAACAAAAATGAAGTAGTCTCAGTTGAAAACCATTCACTGGTGTTGGGGAAATTCTTCCTTGTTCATTAAACAACTTGTAGTTTGTCATCCCAACTTGCTCTACAATATAAAATGGTCTAATTGTATTGCAACTTGAACTGAACTACATAGTTTTCAAGCTTGCTATTATACAATAATACCCAATCCCCCTCAAACTCATTTTTCTTGCTATTTAGATTTACCCATGCCTACCATCTTCATTGAATTACCTCAACCACATAGGCTCCTTTTATTCTATCTTCTTGTGAATTTCATATCTTTTTACATCTTTCCTTAAATCCTACTACATTTCTACTCTGAGACTTGGTATGGTAAAATCTATTGACATCATATTCCAGTGGTCTCCCATGTCTCTAATAAACTTTCCAGTTGTTTCAAATATATATCCATCCTTGAAGATAGTGGGCTTTGTAGCCCTAATTGCATTATCTTTTTCATTGTTCCTTCTTATGGAACACATCCCCTTGTTGGTCCTCCATGTGATTCATATAATAATCATTATTGATCATCTTTCAAGAATATGAGCTACTCCCATCTTGTACAAATTATTTATACCTCGCTGATAGTGAAGTTTTCAATGCTAACCTTTCCCTTTTTCATTTTGATATATCTTCTAGGAGGACTCATATTGATAAAAATTATAGCATATCTATATACCATCTATTATGAATTCTATCAGCCCTACTATGAAATAGCATAAATTTTTCTCACTTTTCAATTCCTTCCTTCATTTGATCTCTTTTATCCAACCTACTCAAATATTCAGCAATAACATGTTGTTTTCCTAGTTGATGTACCATTGTTGTTGGGGGATTCTTTAGTTGAAAGGGACTTGAGTACTTGTAGGAGAAAAGTAGAGAAGAAGAAGAAAGACAATTTGCATCAAATAGCCTTTGTGTCTCGATTAAATTAAAAGTTTACAATAGCTTATGTGTCTAGAGTAAGACAAAATACTCTTTGTGTATAGCACTTTTAGGAAAACAAGTACAAGAAAGTACCACAATTACTTGTGCAGTCAACCTCTATGTTGTGTTAATGGGTTACGAGACTAAATTCACTATTGGGTTCTTGGGATGGTCAGGGGTCTGCATTACAGAGGCCCTATGTTTATTCTCCTAGAGACAACATTCCTTGCGCAGAGTTATTCATCACTTTACTATAATTATCCACCATCAAACTTGTAGATAGTAATCACCATACTTTTCAACATTAAGCGGAATAGTTCACCGCGATAAGGTATGTTATTCAATTATGCAGAATAACACGGAGTCTCCACCATCTATTTACGCTCAACCACAACTAAATGTATACCCTCATCAATCAAATTATTACACAGACAAGATCATCGGAATAACTTAATACTCAAAACAATAAAAGATCAATACACTAGGATAAGTAAAAACTTGCACTAAAAACAATCCACAGGCACCCCACCCAAACCCATAGTCTCGCGTCTTGCTTCTCTTGTGCATCTGCTTCTGCACACTTTTCATTATTTAAGAGTTACAAATGTTATGCCACATCCTTTCAATGTGCATCTTTTCCAATTACATTTTCCAGTAATTACAATTACATTCCGGCATTCTGGCGGCCTAACATGGCATGCAGAGTGGACTTGAACCCAGAATTGGTTAATTACAAAAAAAAAGCTAAGAATCATCGACAATGCCTTGAATATACATAGCACAAAAAAAGAATAATGCCCAATTGATAGGTTCACGGACGGCAGCATCAATCAAAGAATAGAAAGGGCGAGATATACCATAAGTTTGTTTTTGGAGGTTGAGGGTGGTCACCAAAAATTGTAATGTGGAACATTGGGGATGAGGTCGGCACAGGATGCCAAATTTGTTGGAGGAATGTCGGGGAAAGAGCTGCTTCATCATTGCCAATGGGAGAAGAGGAACTTCAATACGTCCTTGTGGGAGGTGAAACATTTTGGCCACTGTGTTGAGGGTAACCACCATGTGCGGGTTTAGGCAAGTAATAGGTCAACAGGATACGTAGCATAGACAGTGGGTTTAGGGAGCTTAGATCCATTGATGGGTTTAGGGAGTAGAATGCTGGTTAATGTAGATAACCGAAAAGTAGTCGGACCAAGTTGTTCTGCAATACGGTAGGGACTGTACCAACGAAGCTTGAACTTTCTTGCCAAATGATTAGACTTGGCATTGTAAAAAAGAACCAATTGCCCTACTGTAAAGACAGGAGTTCTGAGGAACCAATCATGAGTTTTAGCTTGCCGCAATTGAACTTCCTGAAGAATCAAAAAAGCTTTCAAGACACTGTTCATCCAAAGACCACAAAACATCCAACCGAAAAGGGAAAGAATCTTCGAGTAATAACTTGTGCTCCAATGCCACTCATAAGCTGGGTACAACCAATTCCATAGGTGCAATTGCCTCAAGCCCATAAATTTAAAAATGGCTACTTCCGGTCGCAACTTTATAGGTAGTTTGGTAAGCCCATAAGACCGAAGGAAGAAATTCATCCCATCTTTCTGGGCACTCCAAAACAAGTTTCTTCAGCATATTAAGAAGAGTTTTATTAGTACTTTTGGCCAATTCATTCGCACGAGCGTAATAAAGAGAACTAAATTTATGGACAATACTAAAGGGTTGGGTGAGCACTTGCATTAATGTATTAGCAAAATGAGTGCCTTGATACAATCTCCAAAGGGAGCCCATAACGAGGAAAAACATCACAAAGTAAACATTTAGCGACCATCAAACAGTTGTTGACTGTAATGCCCAAGCTTCGGCCGAATGAATAGCATAATCAGTACAGGTAAGGATATAATGATGATTTGTGACAATAGCAAGAGGTGTAATAGGAACAATAAAATCCAATCCCCACTTTTGAAAAGGCTCAAGGGGGAGGATAGGCTGACGCAAAAAATGATGCCGGTGTAAGGGTTGTCCAGTATGTTGGAAGGCATCATACTATTGAGCATAAGTAGCAATATCACGATGCATAGTGGGCCACCATAATCCACTATGCAAAATTTTCTGATACATAAGATTTATCAAAAAATGACCATCCAAAGGAGTGGAATGAGCCATGGCGATTACTGAAGAAACTTCATGGTGAGGGATACATCGTGAGAGCATGCCATATGGATCCATATAATACAATTGTCCCACAATGATGCAAAACCAACGACTATACATAGCCAATTTATGGCAAGCTAACGTTGAAGTAGTATTTGGAGGACACCCGTTGGTTAGAAAAATCATAAGGGTGTCATAATGCGAAGGTGATACATGTAGTGCCTAGGAATCATCCTAAACTAAGTCAGTCACATAGATGACTGGAGTGGTATCATCAATGCCACTGGGAGGCTCACCAAAATCTAGTCGAGAAAGCAAATCTGCAAGGGCATGTGCTGATCCCAGGCAATGCACAACCTCATAATCAAATTCTTGAAGCAACAACACCGATCGAGCTAATCGACCACCTAAATGTTGTTGTCATACAAGATAACCAAGGCCGCATGATCCACATGGGAGGTAAATTTGCATCCTAGCAGATAGTGTTGGAATTTTTCCACCGAATAGACTAGACCAAGACATTCGCATTTAGTAATGGAATAATTACCTTCAACTGGTAGTCGTTGACTAACATAATAAACAAGACCAAACCAATTGTCATGTTGCTACATTAACACACTGCCGATTGCAATATCAGAAGCATCCATGAAGACATGGAAAGGAAGTTGCCAATTAGGAGCTTGTAAAATAGGAGCCTATGTAAGGAGAGTTTTCAGTCGATCAAAAGCCAGTTGACATTCTTTCATCCACACAAACTGTTGATGGTTCCTAGTAATCAAACGATTAAGCAATATAGCCACATGAACGAGCCATCAGAGATGTCGACCATGCCATCATATTTGACCAAGGAATCGCATAACTTCCTTTGGTTTTGTAGGAGGGGGTGCATTCAACACCATGCAAAATTTATCAGGATCCACTTGAATTCCCTGTTGCGAAATCACATGACCGAGTAGCTTGCCACAAGAAACTGAAAAGACGGATTTGTTGGGATTTAAACAAAGATGGAACTTCTGACACTTGGAAAAGCAGCATCTGAGGTGGTACAGGTGATCCGACGTATCACCAGATAATGAAAAATCATCCAAATACACCCGCATAAATGTAGTTAAGTAGGGAGAAAAGATTTCCTGCATGCATCGTTGAAAGGTGCTTAGAGCATTGCGTAGACCAAACCACATCACTATAGAGGCATGTACTCCCCAATTCGTAATAAACACGGTCTTAGGAATATCCATTTCAGCCATGCATACCTGATTGTACCCACTATAACCATCCAAAAAAGAGTACATTTCTCATCCTGCAACATCATCTAGCATAGTATCCAAGAAAGTTAGTGGAAAGGGATCAAGTACCGTCACTGCATTCAATTTTTGGTAATCCACACAAATTTGTAATTGCTTGTTGTTCTTTGGGACGATGACAATAGGAGAGATCCATTCAACGTGCTAAATGGGAACAATGAAACCTGCTTTCAACAGCCGATCTAGTTCAGCTTTCACTTGCGAAAAATAATTGGGATTTATCTGATAACTCTATTGTTTAATTGGCTGAGCATCCGGTTTCAGCATCACATGGTGTTGGTAAATACGGGGATCCAATCCCTTCATATCACGATAGTCCCATGCGAATACATTTGCAAATTCCTTCAGCAACTATAGTAAATCATCTTGAAAATTCTCAGGTAATCCGGCATTAATCTTGATGAGGCGCGGGCTAACCTCGTCACCCAAGTTGCAAGTGATTAGTTGATCTTTTGATACATAAAACTATCGATGCGGACTACCATGCAAGTGGCCGGAGTCGAATTATCCATTATGGCTTGCAAATCAAATGTACCCAATGCTAACAAATCTTGGTTAAAATTTAAAAAATCTTCTTCTTCATCATCCGAAAGGCCGTCCGACATATGCATGGGTTCTACCACATAAGGTCATGCATGTAATTCATAGGGCCTCATATCATCCAAAAGTGCAACATATTTCCAGTGATTACTTTTAAAATAAAGTTCGTGTGCAGACCAATCCTGTAACACTTTTGCCTGTTTCAACTAGGGCCTTCTGAATAATAAGTTGTAATCAAGGCTTGATTTGGGTAATTCCAAGACAAAAAAATTCATTTTGAACACTGCTCCCTATAGGGTAATAGGTATATCATGCACCAAACCCACTAGATGTACACGAGATGGATTAACCATTCTTACAAAGAACTGGATGGGTTCAATCTGAGTCCATCCTAACTTCTTATAGAGTGTGGCTATAGCAATATTAACCCCTGAGCCTCCGTCAATTAATACTTGTGTAATTTTGTGGTTTTTATACCATACTGTAATTAAAGGAATAGCATGATCCACTGTAGAATCAGTTTCCGAGCTAATGGTTGTTGTAGCAGGTATGCATGATGATCCTGGACTAATTTGTTGTTGAAATTGTTGTCGAATATCAAGGAACAATGATAAAAGTTGCCCCAATGGGATTGTAATAGATGCTTTTGATAAAATATTCCACATAGAATCAAAATTTGGCGTACCCGATATCAAGTCCAGTGTGTCCTCCGGTGGTAATTGGATCAGATCCCTCTCTTTCGATGGGGTATTCTGTACTATCTGCTGGACCACCGATACCGGATCGGAAAAGACAGTTGGTTCTTGACTTGCCCATGTGCTAGCTTTAGTAAACATCCATTGTTGTTCTCAAATTCCTGGTTCAAAAATCTCAACAGTTGGGTGCAACTTCTTACAGGACCGTGTTTGAACTAATGCTGCTTGTGTATCCACTGCTGAGCTGTATACCATATTTGCCATTGGATACTATCGTTCTTTTCTTTGCTTATCATATTCGAATGCTTCTTTACAATATATGTGGATATGTCCAATTTCTCCACAAAAATGGCATCTTGGTGGTGGGAGAGATGCACTTTCACCGAATTGTCCTGAACTCCAACGAGGCTGTCCGAAATTGTTTGGTTGTGGTCCTCTGTAATTTTTGCAAGTTTGATAAGATGTATTTCTCAAATGCGATGGTACGTAGTGGGCAGATGATTGTCCATGCTCCTGTATTATGGCATTTATAGTCAATCTAGTCTGTACTTTGGCATTATATGGACAAGTTTTGGTAGAATGACTCGCCATATTACAAATAGCATAGTACATTTGATTTAGTGCACAAGCTGAAGTAGTATGTCCCGGGTTCTTACATTTAGTGCAATATACTTGTTTCAATGGATCATCGTTCATATTTTTGGAGGCTTTTAACCAATCCAGATCTTTTGATAAAACCACCAACCTTATGTTCCAACTGTAATGCCATAGCAATGACTACATCCAAGCACACATCGAATAATCATAACTTGTTTGAGTTGGGGGTTTAGTCCATTAATAAACCATTGGGTAATCACATCATCTGATAGGTTAGCATGCACTGGAGGGAGCTGCCATAGATGAGTGTGGAATAACGTTGCATACTCTTGCACACTCTGATGTGGTTTCTATCTATTGTTTTGTAAATAATCAAAGATTTCAGCTGCATTTTTCTTTAATAAAAAACATTGTAAAAAGGCATTCTTAAAATCGTCGTATTGATTGAAATGGTTAATATCATATTCAGTTAACCAATGAGCAGGTTCATTAACAAGAGTAGATTGAAACACTATAGCATTATATGCCGGATCCGCTAGATAGTTTAGTACAACATAATTAATTTCGAAAGTGCAGACATGAGCATCAGGATCATCACTTGGAAATCCACCAAATTTAGTATATGTGACTCCGACAGGTATCGGTCGTGGGGGTATGACCTGTTGTTGTTGTTGTTGTTGCTGATGTTGTTGTTGCATACTACTCATGTTGTCTAAATCAAGAGGAAGTATCACTTCAGAATTACTTGAACAAGTTGATTCTGATTGTTGTTGTGTCGTATAGTCACTTTGCAAAATCTTCGGTCATATGGTATCACTGATTCAATCACACATGTCTAAATTCAACTGCCATTCATCATATTTCATGTCTGAGATGAACTTTTCACTGGAACTTTCATCCACAAATGTACTAGAACCATCGGAATCAGAACAACAAATTAGGTTATCATCGGAATTCACCAAGCTATCACCAGAATCAACACCTACTCCACTGACCACCCTTTCAACAGATGGAACTAGTTGAAATTCTGGTATACTCAGTAATTCTTGAACAAGATAATATTGTGGTGCCACTCCACTGGTTTGAGTATCATGCTTTCCTTCAAATGAAGTCAATTCGGGAAAAGAAGAAGCTAGAAAGGTATGGGTATTATACCTTATTTGTCACTGAACACTCTATCTATTTAGAAGAATTTCAGGAGAGCCTCAAAAGAGACGACAAGAAAGGAGAGATTCAAGAGGAGCATTTGGCGTTTCTTTCTCTTTCTTGCTTTTTTTGTGTAGGTAATTGAAGGAGGGCTGAGAACTAGTTGGAAGCAGACAATAGCAGAAGGAAAGGAGGAGGGAGAAAGCATAGTGAGCCACAAGCCACTTCGAGGAGAGAAGAGGGGATTCTTGAAGGAAAAGGGCACACAAGTTTGGGTATTGCAGCCTTCGATGGCAAGAGAGATGGGGAATAAAAAAAAAAAGACAAGAAAGAAGGTATGGAGGGAAGAAATTATTGGGTAGGTGTTGGAGCAGAGGGACACTTTCACCGTTAGAGAGAAGATGAGGTGGAGAGGAACATCTCGATTTCTGAATTTGACCATGAAAAGCTTTGCTAAAGGTGCTGAGAGAAGTGTGGGCTGAAGGTTCGGTGGAGGGTTAGAGGACAAAAGAAAGCAGACCATCTGAGAAGTCAAAGAGAGGAGAATCAAACTAACCAAATAATTGACTATGCAAGAAAGATGAGGATGAGCAGCAACTCATGGAGAAGGGTGGTATTGAAGGGGCGGGGAGTTGAAGAGCTTTGGAGTGCATTCTTCTACCGTTTTGTATGAATTTTCTGCATCCGCAACTCTAAGGAAGAGCGCCATCACTGTTCAGAGGTTACATGGAATCTTAATGTTGTAGATAGTTTTCTATGAAACAATCGGCTGGCTGAAGAAGAATGTTGCAAAAAGGCAATTTCTCCAGACTTTGCAAGATAAAGTGCGCTTATATCAAGAGCTCCAAAATCTATAGTTTTGAATTGGCTGGGCAATTATGGCAATTGATTTGCATGAGTAAACAAAGCCAAAATCTATAGTTTTGAATTGGCTGGGCAATTATGGCAATTGATTTGCATGAGTAAACAAAGAGGAAACAGAACCATAAATGCTTGTCGATGTGAACCTATTGCGACTAGAATTTTCTTGGCAGTCTACTAGATACACGTTCATGTCTCACTTTTGAAGGTCTCATAGGAAGAGAAGGAGGTGCATATGTGCAAAATATAGAAAGCTCTAAACAATTTCAGCATTTATAGTGTAAGGCAGGCTATAAGATACCTGTGGTAAGAAAGAGTATGCAATGAGTCTGTGGAAATGTTTGTCCAAGTACTGTACTATGATTATATGGCTAATGGAAGCATATAAAGAATGAGAAACAATGGAATGCCTCGGAAATTCTTGAAAGCGAGACACATTGAAAAATATGATTTGCATCATACTTTGAAATTTAGAGAAGGTAAAATGTTTCAACATGAAACATGGAGGATCTAGTGATGCATGACAAAAGCATTACTCATCTCATATACTCAAAGATCAATAACAACTTTTAGAGCAAATAGAAGTCATACAGCTAAACCGAAGCATTCCCATGAATGTGGGCAAAAACAAATCAATAGGACAGGTTTCCATCAACAACACAAGATGCGTTTGTATTTCCCATGCATGTTGAAGGAAGAAAAGTCAGGGTCATATGCAAGAAGAAATTTGCAATCTTCTCATAACGGAAGCAGAAATACTTTCAGCATCTCTAAAACAAGGTGTGCCGAAGTTATGGATGAATGGCTCCAAAGTGCATTGTAATCTGATCTTACATGGGAAAAGCAACTCACTCTAGTGAAGAACTTTTGAACTCCATTATGTGTAGAAAGATATGTTTCAACGTGGCTGCACAACAAGGTTGCACCTTTAGATGGGAAGACAAGATGGAACGGCAGCAATAGCCTCAAAGCACAAAAAAAAGAGAGGACTTTGGCAGTTGGATTTTTTCTCTCTTCGTTTTTGTTTGGGTTTCTCTCAAATACACTGCATAGGAAGGATCGAGCAGCACTCTCTGAAAGGACAACCTGGAATGGCTATTAAGTAGGCTGGCCATAAACTCAATGGATGAGTGAAAAGAAACCAGCTAACTTCAAGTGCACAGTGAAGTAATGTCTTCATCGATCAGATTCTATAAGATTAGGTCGTCTGCTTAAGAGTGTGAGAGTTTGTCAGAGGACTTGTAGTACAACAAATGGCATGTAGAAGGGAACAGAGAATCAAGAGCATCGACATAGTGAGTCTCGATTGCTCGAGGTTGGAGATTAGAGAAGAATGAACACATAGAATGAAAGGATGGTCTAACTGGCTCTTCGGACACTCTAATAGGGACTTCATAAAAGACTTGAACTATATGTATATTCAGGGGCATAGACATGTGAGAAGCCTTTTTTCATGCTCAGAATTGATCACTTATTTGGGAGAAAAGATGCAATGCTTCTTTGAGGACTAATAGAGGAAGGGTGAGAGGTTTCTGCTGGACTTTCTGAATATAGTGGACAACTGTAATGCACTTCTTGTTCTCTAAATGAAAAACACAGTTCTTCTTGTTGAAACATTATTGTATTAGAATTTCACTCCAAGATGAGTCTCTCTACTTACAAACCTATGACAATTCAACACATGCCAACCGTGTTGAGAGGAAATCTTCATCATGATTATAGAAGAGAGGAGCAATCGTGGATTATGAGAATTCTTCTTGGTATCGAAGAATTGCAACCACTAAGGGAAAGGGAAATTTTGCAAAGTTGGAAGGAGTTTGTTACCATTTTTTGGGAGCAGATTTGTACTGCTTTCTGTTAGATATGCTCAATACTCCATCCTCATGTGACCACAAATGATCCATGGTGTTCTAAGTTGTAAGGCCCCCATTATGAAGAGAAGCCATTATGAGAGCCCGGACATTTGTGGAACCCTAACTTCCAAGTTAGATGAGGTCTATGTGTGTCCGTTGATGGTTATAGATGATCTTTGTGAGCCTAGTCATTAGGTTAGGTAGGGCATAAACTTCCATGCCATTGGGTTGCCATTTAAGGTGAAAATAAAGGCCCTGTGGTATTGCGTGATTTCCCCATAGAACCTTAATGGGGGGAGTGCAAAGGGGGGCCTGCCCCCTTCTGTCGGGTCCGGGGGGCCTATTCCCCTAGCCCATAGGGCCAAGACGGTAGGATTTCTAGTCATGGAGATATTGTCGGATCGTATATTTTACCAACTATTTTGTATCTCCTGACGACGTTTATCTATACTGAACCGCCTTGTAAAAGCTATATAAGCATGGCCCAGGTTGAGCTTTACATAGCATTGCACACTAGTAAGCCCTTCATCTAGAGTCTATCTAGATCGCCATCTAAGCTCCACATTGGGAGCGCATGGGTGGACAACACCATCATTGTAACTGCATTACGCTTGGCAATTCGAGAATTTGAGTTCTCTATCTCTCAGTTTGTGTCTATCTTTGTCTGCGTTTTTCTCTCAACTCTGTGTACAGGTCTATTCCACTGTGCTATTATTTTCTTACATGGTATTAGAGGTCAGGAGGCTCTGAGTGGTGCAGAAGCAGAAACATAGAGGTTGCAAAGGTCTAAATGACAAAAGAGAGAAGATTTCAAGCGATGCATCATCATCTATGACTGTGAGTCAAGGTGGTTAATCAGCAGGAGTAGGTGGCACACAAGCAGGAGAAGCAATGATGCCGGTCATCCCAACATTGCGGATATGACCACCAGCCTTCAGAGAAGGTAAACTTGATGGTACGAACTACACCCTATGGAAGTTTAAAATCACTTCTATCCTTGATTCATATGAGCTTTTGGAGAGTGTTCTTGGGACTGATCATGAGCCCCAAGAAAGACCTGATCCAAATAATCCTGGTTGAATGATTCCTTGTGATGCTGATCTTCTACATGCTCGGAAACGTAGAAATGCAGATGCACTCTGTGCTCTAGTTACAAGTACTTCTGATAGAGTTGTAACTCTCATTCAACATACAACGAAGGCATATGACGCATGGAACATATTGAGAAATCAATATGAAACTTGTAATTAGACACGGATTCAGAACTTGGAGAATCAACTTGTAGCAGAACGGTTTGTTGATGGGGAGACTACAGATGTGTCTATCACTCGCATAAAGAATCCACGAGATCAAATGGCGGGAGCAGGTGTTCAAAAGTCAAGTTAGGAGCCATCTTGGCATTGTCTTCGAATCTGTCCACCTACGTTTGATGGTTTGGTAACTGCTCTTAACACTCAAAGCAGACCCCAACCACTAACTTTTGAAGAATTCAGTGCCTTACTCATGGAGGAGGAGTTGCGGCTCAAGGCAAGGAGTGGTGCTAGCGAAGGAGATGCTGCATTCATAGCAAATGCTGAAGGAGGCAAAAAAAAATCATCAAAGGATGGAGACAAAAAGAAGAACGACAAAAAGAAGTTCAAGGGAGAGTGTTTCCACTTCAAGAAGAAAGGACACCAAATCCAAGACTGTCGCATCAAGAAGACAAAAGATAAGAGTGGCTCTTCAAAAGGTGGCAAGGGCAAGGAGTCTGCCAACACAGCAAAAATAGAGCTTGAGTTATTTGTTACGATAGGAGGTGTGCTCCTCAGCTGATGATTTAGGACAGATCACTCATGGGTGTTGGACAGTGGTGGATCTCATCACATGACGAGTAGAAAAGACCTTACAGTTCCTTACAGCCTTTAAAGGAACCCATCATGATAAAGGTAGGGAACAATGCAAGATGTCCTACAGAGGGCAAAGGTACGGTTTCTTTCATTAACTCTAATGGAGATATCAAAAATCTTTCAAATGTGTTGTATGTTCCACAAATAAAACAAAATATACTTTTAGTAGCTTCTATAACTGATCAAGGTCATCAAGTATCTTTCAGTAAGACAAGAGATATTAAGATTATGGATGGTAACAACAACATTGTTGGGATTGGCATAAGGAGGAACAACCTGTATGAGTTGTGTGCTCTTACAACCACTACAAGTGTGGGCACAAGTAAGCTATGGCATGAGAGATTTGGCCACATTGGATACCATGTACTGAAGGAGATGCATCGCAAGGGTATGGTTGCACACCTACCATCGATTGTAGAAATGAAGGAACCATGTGAAGCTTGCATGATGGGCAAGCAACAAAGGAAGGTGTTTCCACAAGAAAGCAAGAATAGGGCAAGCTATCCTCTAGAGTTGGTGCATGCTGACTTGTGCGTAAAAATGCCTACATAGGCCTTGGGCGAATCTTCCTACTTCATGTTACTTGTCGATGACTATAGTAAGAAGATGTGGGTGTACTTCCTTCGCGATAAGGCTCAAGCTTTTGGTAAGTTTAAAGAATGGCTTCAGCTTGTTGAAACTGAAATAGGGAAGAAGATGAAGAAATTCAGGACAGACAGTGGTGGTGAGTTCACATCAACAAAGTTTGAAGATTTCTACAAGAGAAAGGGAATCAAGCATCAACTCACAGTGGCACATAGTCCTCAACAGAACGGTGTTATAGAACGTCCGAATCGAACCATCATGGAGATGGCAAGAAAAATATGAGGCTTGAAGTTTAATGCATGGTCAAAAGATGAAGACTTGTATATACATGTATACTAATCTTGTAATTAGTTCATAAAAACTTTGTATCTTTGACAACTTGGGATGTAAACGTCTATATATACTTGATATAGATGTACTATGAGTATGAGGGATGATGAGTGAAAAGTTTTAGAAGTCATTAGAGACTTCAAAAAGTGAGAAGAATATGAAATATCATTTAGATGTAAGATTTCTCTGAATAGAAGAAAGTTGCACCTTGATCTTTTGCTTAGTGCTCCTTCTGTGTTTATCTTCTTGATGAATTCTTTTGTACAAGTCTAATTCTATAGATGAGTGACCTCTGTACTAGTTCTGAGAGTCTAATTGTAATCAACCTGAGAGAATTTTAAGTAGGAATATTTACATGTGTAAATGTAAAGAAGTGAAGGCATGAACAGGTGCAATCCCGATGGTCAATGTTTCGATCAGATCTCGCTCCACAGTGTAAAGTTTTGAGCAACTAACCACTCATTATTTAAGTTGAATGATAATCTACTTGTATCTAAAAGCATTTGAATAAAAGGGGTCTAATTTGGGAAAACCATGCATTAGAAGTTGTAGGTGTCAAAGTCGACTATATAGAAGAACAATTTTAGACATAGGTACATTGTTTGGAGTAAATCTCAAGATCTACTCAATCTTTTGGAGAGATTTAACTTGAAGAAGGTGAAAAAACTTTAGAAGACACCTTGTATAAAGTTTTGTTGAATACGTTATACATTTGATTAGTCAATGAGTGAATTAAGTGCACCAGACTTTTCTAAATAATCAGTTTCTTCATAGTTAGTTCAAAATTTGATAATTTGGCATTGGTCTTCCAAAATTGGTTAAGGTTTTGATTTGCTCTTGATATAGAGGTGCTCTAATATCAAGGATAACTTGTTCTTTTGGAGATTAACACTATCGATCAGTAGTATAAGAGCAAGAGTCATCATAATTGAAGAAAGGAGGACCCCAACTGTTGCAAATATAGAGAAATCAGTATTTGAAGATTCAAAAGGTGAAAGTTTGAAGTGAAAGCTAGAGAAGGAGGTGTGAAGCTATCAAGAAGATCAAAAGAAACTACATTTGAAGTAAAGGTACATTCATTATTCACAAAGCTTTAAGAATCTATTGAACAGGTGAAGAAAGGATGGGAGATTCTCTTCAGATAGACAAACTGGATAGAGAAAACTATCCTGCTTGGTCAATGAGGATGGAAGCTCATGTCATGAGCAAAGATCTAATAGGATACATCACACATGAAGAAGAAAAACCAGAATTTAGAGATCCTAGTGTTCCAACTAGGGAAGAGCTCTTAGATTTGAAGACATAGATGAAGAAGGATGCTCAAGCAAGGAGCATTACCTACATGGGAGTCAATGAATACTTGATATCTCACATTAGAGGACTTGAAAGTGCAAGTGACATATGGAATGCTTTGGAGGAGCATTTCCAAAACACTACAAAGTCAAGGAAGGAATTTTTATGGGCAGAGTTCAAATTTTAGAGAAAGGATATGAAGTAAGGTTCACTAATGATGGAGTTTTTATGGAAGACCCTAGCAATGGGTATAAACAAATTGTTTCAGGAAAGAAAGAAGGAAGGCTATTCATATTGAAAATTCAAGGCAATGTTGGACATGCCTTGTACACTTATGGAGGACATAAGATCTTTGAGTTAGATCTTTGGCATAAAAGGCTTGGACATTTCAATGAAAGAGGTATTAAGGATATGATTAACAATGGTTCAGTGCTTGGATTGCCTAATGTTACAGGTCAACACATGACATACATATGTGAAGCATGTCAATTAGGTAAGGCTCATAAGCAATCATATAATAAGCATGGTTTCATGTATTCATAGAAGCTTGAGTTGGTACATACAGATGTGTGGGGACCATCAAAGGACTTTAGCATTAATGGTTCAAGATACTATGTGATTTATGTTGATGATGCTACCAGGTGGATCACTATATATGTGATCAAAGATAAATGAGAGGTGTTCAACACATTTAAACATTGCCATGTGTGGAGAACTCAAAAGATCATCAAGGCACAAATGGCAACCTACAAGGTATAGCTATGATACTTCATTTTTTACCACAAAAGATTATGCGTATATGATGAAAGTAGAGGAAGACCCTTCTACATATGAAGAGGCAAAATGTAAGGAAAATTGGGAGAAAGCTATGCAAGAGGAGTATGATGCCTTGATGGAGAATGACAAATGGGATTTGGCTCCTAAACCAAATAGTCAGAAGATCACTGGATGCAAATGGGTCTACAAGACAAAGGTGTATGTAGATATTTATAGCCTTGTGGAAAAGATGACAACTATAAGGACTCTCATAGATATTGCTTCGTGTAACGGCTGGAAGTTATGTCAATTAGATGTGAAGAATGCTTTTCTAAATGGTTACATTTTAGATGATGTTTTCATGGAGCAACTAGAAGGTTTCAAGGATAAAAGGTATCCAGACTATGTATGTAAGCTCAAGAGGGATTTTTATGGTTTGAGGTAGGCCCCAAGGGCACCAAACTATAGACTTGTGAAGTTCTTGAAAGAACTTGGTTTCCAAGTGTCTAAGGTAGATAGTAGCTTGCTTGTTAAAGCAAGTGATGATGGGTTCATTTACATTTGCATATATGTTGATGAAATAATTCTTATAGGTACAGATGAGAAGAGCATACAAAGTCTTAAGAAGCAAATGGAGAAAGAGTTCAAGATTAGTGACTTGGGAGACTTGTCATATTTCTTGGGCATGGAGATTTCATATACTCAACATGGAGTATATTTGACTCAAGAAAGGTATTTGAAAAACTTGCTGATCAAGTTCAAATTGGAAGATTGTAGGGTAGCACCTAATCCAATGGAGGTGAACATAAATTGAGTAGATATGGAGGAGAAGAATTCAAGGACATGAAGCTATATCAAAGTCTAGTTGGTAGTTTAATCTATGCTACATTAAGTAGGCCTGATTTGTCATATGCAATTGGAGTATTATCTCAGTTCATGCATTGTCTTAAGAAAGAACATTGGATTGCAGGACAAAGAGTATTAAGATACATTAAGGTTACAATCAAAGAAGGTTTGTATTATGGATTCACATCAGATACAAACATCAAGATATATAGTGATACAGATTGGGTAGGTAATCCTCATGATAGGAGATCAACCTATGGGTATTTATGTTATGTGGGAGATAAGTTAATCTCTTGGTGTTCTAAGAAGCAACATACAATTGCTTTTTCATCCACAACAACAGAGTATAAAGGCATGGTTGAAGCTGCAAAGGAGGTTATATGGTTAAAGACTCTCATGAAGAGTTTTGACATCATTCAGAGCACACCCATTATTCATATAGATAATATGAGTTCATTGTATCTAGCTGCTAACCCTATGTTTCATGCCAAGACTAAACATTGAGATTCAATATCATTTCTTGAGAGAGAAGGTGATTAATAAAGAAATTGAAGTCATACATACTTCAACAAAAGATGAGATTGCAGACATGTTAACCAAAAGCTTGGATGGACCTAAGTTGCAAAGGTTCAAAGACATGGTAGGTATAAAGAAGATGGAGAAAATCACAATTGATGATTGATGGGGAGCTATTGGTGCAAGAAAATCATCAATTGATGATTTGGGAAAATATTTGAAGTCAAATAATGAAGCAAAGATCAAAATATGAGGCTTGAAGTTTAATGCATGGTCAGAAGATGAAGACTTGTATATACATGTATACTAATCTTGTAATTAGTTCATAAAAACTTTCTATCTTTGATGACTTGGGATGTAAACATCTATATATAGTTGATATAGATGTACTAAGAGTATGAGGGATGATGAGTGACAAGTTTTAGAAGTCATTAGAGACTTTGGAAAGTGAGAAGGATATGAAATATCATTCAGATGTAAGATTTCTCTAAATAGAAGAAAGTTGCACCTCGATCTTTTGCTTAGTGCTCCTTCTATGTCTATCTTCTTGATGAATGCTTTTGTACAAGTCTAATTCTATAGATGAGTGACCTCTGTACAAGTTTTGAGAGTTTAATTGTAATGAGGCTGAGAGAATTTCAAGTAGGAAGATTTACATGTGTAAATGTAAAGAAGTGAAGACATGAACAGGTGCAATCCCAGTGGTCAATGTTTTGATCAAGTAACCCTCCACAATGTAAGGTTTTGAGCAAGTAAGAACTCATTCTTTAAGTTGAAAGGTAATCTACTTGTGGCTAAAAGCATTTGAATAAAGGGGGTCTAATTTGGGAGAACCATGCATTAGACGTTGCAGGTGTCAATGTTGACTATACAGAAGAATAGTTTCAAACATATGTATATACACACACATGCATGCATATACACACATTTATAAAAATACATGCATTTATCCCACAAGAATGTGTATTTGTGTATATGTGAATATGTGTGTATGTGTAAATGTGTATATGTGAATGTTTATGTATGTAAATAATCAGATTATTAATATCTAATATCATTATTTGTAGATTTTGATCAATCAGACGGAACTCCACCACCATCTCTTAATTGTGCAAGGACTATATACTATAAGTATATCAAACTTTTACTTTTAAATATATTTGATAGATACATAACTTATATATGCATACACATATGCATACATATATATACATACATATATATACATACATATACACATATAAAACACATGTACACACATACATACATATACACATACACATACATATATGCATGCACATGCATATACACATCCACATACACATACACATAAGCACACATATATACAAAATTATATGCATATATATGTATATTTATCTATTTATTTTTATTAATATGTCTTTTTTTCATGAACTTACAGGTTATTATCTGAAAAGTTTTATCAAGTTAGAATATTCTTCCTACCTAACATGATGAAATGAAGAAGATAATCAACAATCTTGTTATAAATTATCAATGTATACATGCATGTCCTAACGATTGTATTTTATATAGAGGTGAATATGCAGACTCTTTCACATGTCCAAAATGTCAATCTCCTCGATATAAGGACAAAGAAGGTAAAATCCCAAAAAAGGTATTGAGACATTTTCCATTGGCTCCATGGACTAGAAATATGTTTCAAAGCCCCGAATTATCAAAGCTTTTGAAATGGGGACATGACCATGAAAGTACTGATGGAATAAACAAAATTCCTCATGATCATGTTGCTTTTCAACATATTGATTCTACATGGCTTGATTTTGCACAAAATCCACAGAATTTAAAGTTAGGAGATGCATTAGATGGGGTTAATCGATTCTCCATGAAAATGTAGTAAGTGGTCAACATGACCAGTGGTAGTCATAAACTACAATCTTTCACCATATCTTAGCATTAATAGGAACATTTAACGCTTTCACTTTTAATCTCAAGAAAAAGACAAGTTAAATATATGAATATATATCTTGCTCCTCTCATTGATGATCTCCAAGGGTTATAGAGAGGTATTAATGTCATTGATGTATCGAAAAGCATCAATGAAAGATATATTATAGTTCGTGGTATTATGGCTTGGACTATTCACGATTTTCTAGAATATGGTGTTTGTTTAGGTATTGATGTAATTTTTTTATTCAATATGGTTGAGATCAATCGATAGTAAGAATCTCAACAAAAATGTTTATCTTTGACATCAACAATTCTTGTGTGATGATCATCCATTAAGATCTAAAAGAGAAGCAATACATTTTAATGGAAATCTTGAAACAGGTCAGTGTGCAAAACCTATGACACCTATGGATTGGTATAAAAAATGGACAGATGGATCTCTGATAGATCTAGAATCAGAAATCTTTAGTGATGATGAATGATGAAGATAATGAGAATGTAAAGAGAGGTAAAGGAAAATTGGCACTCGCATAGAATATATCAATATGGTATTCTTTGGAGTATTGGAAAGAGTTAAAAGTATGTCATCTTCTTGATCCTATGCATATATTCAAGAATATTGGTTATTCATTTTGGCAACATCTTCTTGGGCTAAAAGATACCATAGCATCAAAGAATGATTTGAAGGATCAAAACTCAAAACCAAAGTTATGGCCATTTTTTGATAGACATCGATAGGAAACGACTTATGCACCTGCTCCTTGGGTACCAATGACAAAAGAGATACAAACTATCAACAATAGGATTTAGTTGATTCGGACTCCTATAGGATATGGAGCATCTTTCTAGAACATGTTTACTATGGATGATAAGAGTTTATCTCGGTTAAAGACCCATGATTGGCATAACTTTTTGAAACATATTTTACCTTTGGTTGTCAATGGATGTACAATGAAAGGAGTACAAGATGTGATCTATTGTCTTGGATCGCTTATAAGGTAATTATGATAATTTTATATTTAATATATATGAATATTTGATATCTTTTATTTTTGAATTAACTTCTTTATAATTTTTTAATGATATGTATAGATGAAAGTTCAATTTTTTTATGATAGAGTTTATTATTTTTTTAAGGACCTAATAATGATTTTTTGTTTTTATATATTTTGATAGGTCATTTTGAAGATTGAATGGTTTTGAGCCGAGTGTAAAGGTAGTAATTCCACATTGAGAAAGGAATTATTGGGGTTTTGGGCAATTAATTTTTCCAAGGTAATGCGATCTACTATAGAATCATATATTCTTCCTATACATATTGAACAAGCATTTTTTTATAAAAACCCTGATGCTCATCCGTGGTGGCAATTAGTTCATGTTCAACCTAGAGGTAGGTCATTGTTTGAACAGTTTATTGTTAGAGAGATTGAAGAATTCCTCTTGATGATTCACCATCAGATACTGATACATCAACATCTGAAAGAGAAATTAGAATCATTATACATGATAATGATACTAATCTTTTTGATGAAGAGGATAATACTCTACATGCTGACTCTATTGATGATGAAGAGGAATTACCAAAAATCAATATTAGTCCATCAACAGATGATGTCATCCATGAGAACACAAAATAGAAGAAATAAATGAAATCAATAAGGATAATGAAGATGAGTCTATATTGATGTCTTACCAAAATGATGGCAATAATGATATGTTTCATGTATATGTATGTGTGTGCATGTGTGTGATATATGTATACATGTGTTAGTATGCACACATGTATATATGCATATTCATTTGTGTAATATATGCAAGTGTGTTTACAATTGTGTATGCATGTATAAGTATACATGTGTGGATGTAGGCATGTATATGTGATGTGTACATGTATATACATGTATGTGTATATGAATAATGTGTACATGTAAATATGTATGCATGTATATGTATACATGTTTGCATATAGGCATGTATGTGTGATGCATAATGTATCTACTCCATTTTATATTTATGTATCTGTATCTACTTGATGTGTATGTATCTTTATAAATATTATGATCCTCATTGATTCGAGTAGCTATATAGAGAGGCATAAGGTTGGGAGGAGAGACATGTCTTTAGTAGGTGGTCAGAGGAATAGATGCAATCTGTACATATACTTCAATCATATGGCAAAAAGGCTAAATTAGGGTTTGTAAAACCCTAATATCAAAATTAGTGTTTCCAAATTAGGGTTTTTTACATAGGATTTCTGAATTAGAATATTTATAATAGGGTTTTTGAATTAGGATATGTATGTATGTATATATATATATATATATATATATATATATATATATATATATATATATATATATATATATATATATATATATATATATATATATATATATATATATATATTGTGTGTATGCATGTGTATGTGTATATATGTATGTAAATATGATTATCTGAGTCTATGTGTGTGTGCATATGATTATGTATGTGTATGTGTATGTGAGTATGTGTATGTGTCTATGTGTGTAACTGCATGCATGTGTATGTGTGTGTAAATGTGCATGTATGTGTGTTGTATGTGTAATTGTGCATGTATGTGTATGTGTGTGCATGTATGTGTGTGTATGGATGTATATGTGTGTGTATGCATATATTTGTATATATGTGAATGTGTGTGTATATATGTGAATGTGTGTGTATATATGTGTATATTATGTGTGTATATATATAGATATATAGTTACACATATAAATATAACAAATAAAAGCAATGCATATCGTGCATTATCATGACGATGAGCCATAAGTGTTGGCATCTCTTTAAGACAACAATTATGCAACCATCCAGCCCAAACTCTGTCTCAAATCGCTGGGTAAGCATCTGGATCGTATAATCCAACTCATCATCATGCATCTCTAAGTACTCATGCATGATGATCCCTAAGGTATTAGGAGGAACTTTTGGTCCCATAACACTTTTTATGAGAGTGAGTTTTGCCTTTCTCTCTCTACTAGAATCCATAATACCTATACATATAAAAAAAAATGGGTTAGAAATCAATATATGTACGTGTACATATGTATGCATGTATATGTATGTGTGTATATGTATGTGTAAGTATACGTATATGTGTATGCATGTGTATGTATGCATTGTGTATGTGTGTGTATGTGTGTGTGTCTATGTGTGTATGTGTGTGTGTCTATGTGTGTATGTGTGTGTTTATGTGTGTATATATATGTGTGTGTATATATGTATGTATGTGTGTGTATGTGTGTGTATGCATGTAAGCATGTATGTAAGCATGCATGTATGCATATGCATGTGCATTATGTATGCATGTGTGTGTATTCATGTAAGTATGTATGTATGCATATGCATATGCATTATGTCTACATACGTATGCATGTATGTGTATGTGTGTGTGTATGTGTCTCTATGTGTGTGTATGTTTCCATGTGTGTGTGTGTCTATGTGTGTATGTGTGTGTCTATGTGTGTATATACATGTGTATCTGTATATATGTGTCTATATGCATGTGTATGTGTGTGCATGTGTCTGTGTGTGTGTGTCTATGTATGTGTGTGTCTATGTGTGTATGTGTGTGTCTATGTGTGTGTGTGTCTATGTGTGTGTGTGTCTATGTGTGTATGTGTGTGTATGTAAATGTGTGTGTATGTGTGTGTGTATCTGTGTGTGTGTGTATATGTGTGTCTATGTGTGTATATGCATGTGTGTATGCATGTGTAAATCTATAATGTGTGTATGTGTGCGTGAGCATACCTTCTTGCTTCTTGCTTCTCTTGCTAGCTCTCTCGTTGTGTGCGCGTGTACGATCTCCCTCTCTCTCTCTCATCTCAATCCCAAAACAAATATGCCAGGAGAAATCAAATTTTTTTTAATATTCCAGAGTGTCCCTTATGCAATGCTCTGAAATGTGACACATCACTTATGTGACACTCTTTAGTTTGCCAATATCGATAGGAGCATTGCTAGATAGTGATGCTATTTGTGACGGTAATATTTAGCATTGCATAAGTGAGGGTTTGCACCACTTATGCGACAAGGCTTCTTTTCTTTTAATAAGAAAGAGTTTTGTTGCTTATGCGACACTCCCATCACATAAGTGATGAAACCCACGTTTTCCAATGGGGGGCGTCACTACACCCCCTTTTTCTAGTAGTCTCTGTCATAGTGGACACCTATCTATCGTGATGGACAGACAATCCATTCTGGGTTGTCAATCGCGATGCATTGAAAATTCAGGTTTTTTACGTTTTCTTGTGTCAATTGGTGTTCTATACATCACGATGGACTAGTTTTTCGTTGAATTTTGCTATAAGTTGTCCTATATGTGTTGATCGTGATGGGCAGGGGTGCTTGTTGTGATGGATATCATCTGTCACGATGGACAGAGGTATCCGTCGGGGTCTATCAATCACTATGGATAGGCAGTCCATCATGATGGACTATTTTCTCTTTGAATTTTGTTGTCAATTGTCCTATGTGTGTCAATCGTGATGGATAGGGGTGTCCTTTGCGATGGGTATTGTGTGTCGTGATGGACAGAGGTGTCCATCGGGGTCTATCAATCATGATGGATAGGCGGTCCATTGCCATGGACAGTGTCAATCACAATTGATGGTATCAATCACAATTGATGGTGTCAATCATGATGGGCAAAGAAATTGCAAATTTTTTTGAAATTTTTGTGGGGTTGTGATGTGCAAGGTCTCTAGACTATGCTTGTGCACTTAGCTTTACTAAAAAGCCATTTTTTCTATCAATAGTAATTTATAGCGATCAATGCCCCCAAACCTGTGCAAACATTTTTTGTACCAGTTAGACCTACTGGAGAGGATGATACAGCTAGCACCTGCAAGAAATCCTAAAAAATGCACAAAAAAGAATGCACACAAGCTCTCTCTTGCTCTCTCTCACAAGTGAAATGAGGGGAATGAGGTGATGGTGATATGACCAAAAAATTAAAAATTCAGAGAATATAGAGATGGAGGTGAGAGGTGGTGAGGATGATGATGCTGATGATGGTGATGAAGTAAGTAAAAGAAAATAAGAAAAAATAAAGAAATTACCTATGACTCTAACATCACAACTCTATGTCTTACCATCACATGCTCCTCCTTGAAGCTCTCTCCCTGACAACAACACCAAATTTCATGTCACTCTAGCACAATGGCAATTTCCAATGTGAGGAGATCCACCTCATAAATTTCAATCCCTGGAGAAGTGATGACTAGTATGAAGACCATGAGCAAGTAAAGGCACGTGTGTGTGTGAGAAGCACACTAGCATGCACACACATACACACACACAATGCAAGAATAAAGAGAGGAACAATGGAGTGCTTTCAATTATCCAAGAACTCTCTTACAAAAGCTCAATTCTCTTAGAAGCCAACCTCAAAAATGAGCTCTCTAGCTCTTTTTATAGTTTTTGACTAGCTTTGGCCCTATCCAAACCTAGTGTTTGACCTAGTTAAAAATTTGGTTCCAGGGCTTATTTGAGGGCTCAAACAAAGTCTAAAAATTATGAACATTGATATGTAGGTACTTTTAATACTCCTCAAGATCAAGGAATCCTTGGCTTGAACGAAATGGAGTCTAATCTACCAAAATAAAAATCACTTTTGAAAAGGATTTATCTTTTAAAAAATTGGATAGGCCTAGTTGCTGGATCTTCTTTGACTACTTTTCCTACTTGGTATTGCTTGACTATCCCTCTACTTTGACTCTTTGCGTTGGCTCCCTTGTCTTGTAATGCCCTGACTTCCCTAGTTGCTGCCAACAATTATCCATATATTTAAAAACTTTCATCCGATTCCTAGTTGGGGGGAACTACATCTTAAGGCCTTATGTCAAGGTAAACCTATCTCTTGATAGATTGAAGGGAGCGAAAACACAAAGGGATCAATGTGGAACCATGGGCCCTTCTTACCTTTAGTGGAGGGCTAAAAGGAATTCACAATCCAAAAGTGGTCCAATAAGGCAATATCCATGATTTTAGAAAGAGTAGGAGTCCCTAGGTGGTCAATGGTATTTTGAGAAATGTAACTCCTACCAAGTCTGACTTTGCAAAGCTTGATGCCTTCCTGAAGGTTAGACCAAGAGAAGACACTGAGTTCTTTTAGCACAACAAGATCAAGGTGAAGTTTGAAACGATCCCAACTATCTTTTTCTTACATGTCAATAGCATACCTTTTTGCTTCCATACATCAAAGAGAGATTCCACCATGTTGAAGTCAATGAACTAAGAAACATCTAAAGAAAGCAAGTAAAGGGAGTTCTAGGTATTGATTCTCTCTTTATCTAAGTTCAAGGCATACATTGAACCAATAAAAATGGGATGCTAGCCAACAAAGCTACCCAACACACATATTTTTTGTGAATCAGAGGAAGAACCCATGAAAGATGAGGACTATTGATTCTTAAATCCCACCATCACACCTCCACTTCCCTTGGGATGGGTTATCCAATTCCAATAGTACTGACTAGAGATTGTATTCAACCGCTTAAGGAGGTCATCACCATCCATTTTGACCTCTTGCAAGTAAATAAATTCTAGGTTTATTTCTTTTAGCCGTTGGCCTATATTAATTGCTCTAGATGTGTATGTGAACCTTTAGACATTGAAGGAGAGGACAATCATTGCTAATGTATGAACCTTTCTACATTGGGGTTTCCCCTTCATTTATTTTCTTTTAGGGACTTGACTATTGAACGAGGGTATGTTCACTTTAATAGGGCTCTTTTAAGAAAACTCAAGCAACACCCTCGGTTCTGATCGAGGGGGGGGATATATATCTTCTGATTTTAATGCATTTTTGGTTGAACGTGGGATACAACACCAATGTATAGTGCCGTACACACCTCAACAGAATGGAGTTTCTGAACGAAAGAATAGGTCACTCATGGAGATGGCGAGGTGTATGGTCAAGAGTCAGGCTTTACCACACAGTTTCTGGCTTGAGGCTGTCATGTGTGCAGCATATGTACTTAACAAGTGTCCCACTAAAGCACTGCAGTCTATCACTCCAAATGAGGCTTGGCATGATCGCAAGCCATCTGTTGCCCATCTGCATGTTTTTGGTTGTCTGGCATATGCATTAGTGCCTGAACAACATTGCAGAAAATTGGATGATAAAGCAGTAAAATGTATTTTTGTTGGGTATAGTTCTGATAGTAAAGGCTATCGTGTGTATCATCCATGGACTAAACACATTCTAGTTAGCCGTGATTTTGTTTTTGTGGAAGATGCTATTCAGCCATTGCTTTCATGTACTAAGGAGACATATGTTAGCTCAAAAGACATGTATGATACTTTGCTGCCTCTTTTTATAGGTGGACAATCTAGTGCTGGTCCTAATGAGGCAACATCTTAGCCTTTGCAAGTTTCATGTGATGATGTAGATCATTCCATTTCTAATGCAAATTTACATGATGCACTTGTTGATGAGAGAGCTGATATTGAGTAGGCAAAAACTATGCCAAAATGGATGGTGCAGACTTTGCGTGACAACAAATTAGATGCACCTCTATCATATCATACTCATTGAGGCTCTCATAGTGCATCTTTTGCATCATATTGCTATGCTATGGCTGCATCTAATCTTTGTGATGAGAATGAGCCTGTTTCATTTGATGAAGCACAAAATTCAAAAAAATGGATGGTTGCTATGCAATCTGAATATGATGCTATAATGAAGAATGGTACTTGGTCTTTATGTGACTTGCCTCCTAGCAAGAACGCCATTGGTACTAAGTGCGTATACAAGCTTAAGTGTAATCGTGATGGTAGAGTTGATAGGTATAAGGCTAGGCTTGTTAGAAAGGGTTATGCACAAGAAAAAGGCATTGATTTTGATGAAACCTTTGCTCTTACTTTTCGTATGACTACTGTTTGTAGCATCTGTGCACTTGCAACCCATCATGGTTGGAATGTACATTAGTTGGACATTAAAACAACATTTTTGAATGGCAACTTGCATGAAGAAGTGTATGTTTTTCAACCCTGTGGCTTTGTGCAAAAAGGGCATGAAAACTAGGTGTGGAGGTTAAAGACGACATTACATGGTTTAAAGCAAGCACCATGTGCTTGGTATGAGAAGATACATGCCTATCTGATTGCACATGGTTTTGAGAACAGTACAACTGAAAGCACCTTATATGTTAAGCGTGATAATGATGTACTTCTGATCATTGTGGTTTATGTTGATGACATCCTGCTCACTGGTCCTCATGAGAGGCATATTGCTGATTTTAAGGCTGATTTGCATGCCTCATTTGAGATGTCTGATTTGGGGCATTTGCATCACTATTTGGGCATTCAATTTATGCACGTTGATGGTGGAATGGCTTTGTGTCAAATGAAATAAATACATTGACACATTATTGTAGTGCTTTGGCCTTGAAGATTGTAAACCTATTGGCACTCCTATGGAGACAAGTTTACAATTGAGTCTTCATGATGCTTGAGATGCATTTGATGTTGTTCTCTATTAGCAAGCTATCAGATGCCTGATTTACTTATGCATTACTCAGTCAAATATTTAGTTTGTTGTCTCACATATGAGTAGGTTTATGCATTGCCTAGGAGTCAAGCATTGCAGGCGGTTAAGCGCATCTTTCACTACTTGAGTGGTACTCGGCTACTTGGGTTGTTTTATCCCAAGGGGGGATCACTATCCCCAGATTTGCATGCTTTTTTTGACTCTAATTGGGCTGGTTGCTATGACACTCGTGTGTCCCCTAGTGGCTTTTGCTTCATGCTTGGTAGCTCATGTATATCTTGGTTGAGCAAGAAGCAGCCTACTGTGGCCACTTCCAATTATGAGGCTGAGTATAGGGCAGCGACTATTGAGTGTGTGTGGCTCAGACGCCTTATGGGTGATTTGGGTGTTGATCAGTCTTCTACCACCACCATCTTCACTGATAGTCAGAGCGCATTGGTAGTTGCGAGGAACCCTGTGTTCCATGCTTGCACTAAGCACATTGAGGTGCATTATCATTATGTCAGGGAGAGGTTCTCTGCTGGGGAGATCATCTTGGCATATGTGCCCACGTAGGAGAACATTGCAGACCTTTTCACGAGGGCTCTGCCTAGGAGAAGTTTGAAGCTTTCCACAAAGCTTTGGGCTTACTTCCTTTTGTGGAGTGATTCCCACATAGCTTGGCACTTCCGTATACATGAGTGCTAGCTACTTGTTCATCGCATCACTCCCAAGGGGGATTTGTTGATATATTTAGGTAGTGATGTGTGTGAACACTCTAGGACCATCGGGGCACTTTTTTCCCTCTTTAGGAGGTATTTCTTCCCTCGGCTTGTATATATGCCTATTGCCCTAATGGGCTACTTACTTTGTACATTCTCTAGTAATATATTCAGTATTGTGTGTTGAGCTCCAAGCTTCTTCTTCTTCCTTGTGCTGCTCGCATGCTTCTGCAGACATCTAACTCCAACAAAAATTCCAGCCAAACATGGCTGAGAACTCTTAAAATTTGTAGCGAAACGTGGTTGAAGAATTCCAGCCAAATATTGTTGAAAATGTCTAGCCAAACATGGCTAAGAATTTGTAGAATTTACAGCCATACATAGTTGAAATTCATCATGATATTCAGCCCAATTCTATTGTACATTTTGAAGATGTAATAAATAAGCAATGTATGTCTATCAAGGATTCACAATCTATGCAAAATTGGTAGCAAAAATCATTACAAGATAGCAAGTTAAGTGCTCCTTGGTAGAACAAGATCAAGCTCTCACCATGCACCAAGTGACTTTGTGGTTGTATCTCTTATTGCAAGTGCATGTAATGAAGGGCCACTCACTTTCAAAGATGCATGTGATTATGCAAATTGGATGAGTGCAATGCCATTAGAATTCAATTCTAATCACAAAAATTATACTTGAGAGTTATTTGAATTACTGAATGGAAAGAATGACATTGGTACTAAGTGGCTTTATAAGATAAAAAAAAAGATGCTATTATTGATTGTTGTAAATCTAGAATAGTTGTAAAAGTTTATGGACAAAAATATGGAATTGATTATGATGAGAATTTTCCACCTACTTTGCGCATGACTACGATTCATTTTGTGATTGCATTGGGTGCCCATCGTGGTTGGAGAGTAGATCAATTGGATATAAAGACATCTTTCTTGAATGGAAATTTGCAAAAAGAAGTCTATGTGAATCAACCTCTTGGATTTGCCATCAAAGTTCAAGAACATACAATTTGCCACTTGTATAATGCTTTGTATGGACTTAAACAAGATCCATATGCATGGTATGACAAAATACATAAGCACTCAATTGCTTTTGGTTTTACATGTAGTCCAATTGAAAGCACACTGGATGTACAAAAAGATGGGGCTGATCTTATAGTGCTTGTTCTTTATGTTGATGTCATTCTCTTGACTAGTTAATGTGATGAGAAAATTGTCATGCTTATGACTGATTTGCAACATACTTTTGATGTCACGTATCTTGGTCTTTTGGAGTATTTTCCATCTAGTTTATATCCATTGACGGGGGAATTGTTGTGCATCATTCAAAATCTATTGAGAAGATACTTCAGTGTTTTGGTTTTGAGGATATCAAGCCTATCTCAATGCTAGTGGAAATAGGATTTTGCTTCCCAATTGAGGATGCAAGTGATGCATTGGATACTTCTCTTTATCAGCAAGGTGTAGGATGTTTGATATATGCATGTAAAACAAGGCTGGACATATAGTACACAATTTCGTAGTTGAGTCAATTTATGCATAGCCCTCATGCTAAACATTGACAAGCAATAAAACATGTATGGATACATAGGCGTCCGCTAGTGGTAATTGGCTTTTCATTGGAGGATCATGCATATGTTGGTTGAGTAAGAAACAACTTACTGTGGTCACATCAGGTTGTTATGTTGAGTACAGGGCAGTATGCACAACTATAGTGGAATGTATATGGATTAGACTCCTTTTGATGCATCTATGCATGGAGATTGGTGAGATTACACATATTCTCACTAATAGTTAGAGTGAATTGAAGGTTGCAAGAAATTCAATAATTCATGCATGCACAAACCACATTGAGGTTCATTATTATTATGTGAGAGAGCACCCTTATGCTAGAGATATTGATTTGGTATATGTACCTGCACAAGATAATGTGCTAGACATATTCACCAAAGCTGTTTCACAAGAAATTTTTCAAGCTTTTCACAAATCTTTAGGCTTTTCCTTTTTGGGGCTGATCTATTATTCCCTATATGTGTTTAATTCATTGCTTCAGGGGGCTTTGTTACACGTATATGTCCCTCGAGTAGCTTCGATGTGAAATGTTTCCCTATACATGGGCAATTTTTACTCTAGTGCTAGCTAGAGGTTTTCTTCCCCATGTAAGCACATATATATGATATAATCATATGTGATGGTACTTAATACTTTGGGATTCACTTATAGCTCTCATTTTAGTCATTCTCAAATTACTAATATTCTATCGATAGAGAGCTCTTCTAGCCATCACATGTCTCTATGCTTCAATATCCTTCTTTGCTCTTGTGCATACTTCTATTTGTGGTTCTTCACTCACTCACACACCCAATAGAACCCACCTTGGAGGCTCAAAATGGAGGTTGAAAAGGCTCAAAAAAAACAAATTTGCACAAAACAAATGACCCTAAAGGATCAATTCATTCAAAAAATTTGGCATCTTCTACCTACACATCAAATTTCATAGCAATCTCAAATTGTTTATGAAGCACACATTATCCATGCTTTCTCATAGAATCTTCACTATCAGTCTTCATAGGGCTATTATGAAAGCTCTCTCTTGACCACCACAACTCATGGCCAAGAGCTTTCATTGGAGAAATTTGGGCATTTCATACAATAAGAAGAGGTAATATTGATGAAAGTCCCTCTCTATTGGTATATTTAATGAGGCGCTTTCTCCTTTCAAGTTCATCATCAGAAAAGAAAAGAAATCTGTTCAAATTGACTCTCACATAAGAAGGCTAGATACATTGGAAGAATATAGCGAGACAACAATGAGAATGATGCATATTAATCAAGAAGAGTGAAAAATATTTCACAACAAGCATTTGAGAAAAAAAATAAATAAAGGAAGGATCTCTAGTATTCTCCAGTACCGAGTAAATGGACACACAAGTGGGTTGGACCTTACAAAGTGATGAAGATACTGCCTCAAGATGCAATACAACTTTAAGACTTGAAGGGTGAAAAACTTCCTGTCTTTGATGTTCCTAGGGTGAAGGCCTATTTCAACTGAAATGTATTGTCTAATCCTTTCATCGTATATACGATGAGCTCATTTATGTACCATAGTTCACCAAGATGGTGCAAAGGCTTGATGTGGGGGTCCATAGCACCGTGGACGTGCTAGGGATATATGGTCCCCTTTTGATGTCTTGCATACAATATATTATTCTCCTGTACCATCACCCAAGCTACCTGAAAATAGTTGCACAATTTCCCTCTACACGTTCCCCATTTTTCCAAGTAGTGCACTCACCACACCTTTCAAAAACTAACTACACTCACTCCACTTTTGAAAACTAACTACATTATCCCCACTTTTCAAAACTACACGCGCCATTTTTCTAACATTGTACTCGCCTCATATTTTCCAAAACACAATCGCCTCATTTTTGGGTTCACTCTAAGGTGTTTTATATCTGCAAGCACATAACTTACTGACTTCAAGTGATGGGGATGAACTTCTATTGCCAATCCAATTAACATACCTCAATCAAGTGTGTGAAGGCATGTCTCTACAATATATGAAGCTCAAAAGAACATCAAGAGGACACACACATTTGAAATGAAGATTGACAAACATGAGAAGCATGCAAACAAGCTCTCACTAGGTAGATACTACCTTGGGTCACCTAAAGAACACCATGAAAGATTCTCACAAAGAAGGAGATGCAAGAAAAGAGCCGAAGAAGCAAGATGCACGAGATTTTCTTCAAATGCCATCTAAAAGTGAGCAAAGCTTAGGAGTTGTATCTTTTTTACTCAAAAGATAGACCCTTTCCACATTTTTTTTTTGGCCAAGAGAAGCTCAAAAATAGTCTTTTGAGTTCAGATGGCATCCAATTGAAATTCCAAAAAATCCTACCAAAGTGGAAAAAATTACAAGATATGGATTTTTATGGATGAAAGATACATCAAAAATGCATAAAATTAGGCACGTCATTGATTTGATGCCTTTATTGCTTGGAACTCCTTTTCGTGAGTCTCTTTACTCATTGGTTTCATTTTGAGGAGACCTCTCTTTTGCAATCCAAAAGCAAAACATTTATGTGGACACCTCCCTTTTTTACTTTGAATTTTTCTTGTTTTTTTTAATATCCCCCCCCCCCCCCCCCCCCCCCCCCAAGACTCTATCATCCTTGATTGACTTGATCTTAGGGATCTCGGGATCATATTTGCATGATAACTATTAGGGCAGCTATGTCTCCTGCTCCAAACTTGTTTGCCAAAAGCAAGATTATCTTGTTCCACTTAATGGATCCGAGAATGATGGGTGTTTGGGAGTAAATCCATTTTGCACATAGATACCTCCATTGCAATGAGTCAACTTGTAAGAGATGTGGACATTTTTCCAAAAATCTTAGAATTTTGTTCTAAAAACCTTGTAAAATTGCTTCTCCAAAAATTTTGAAGTAGTATCTATTGAGGTGATGTAGAGCAAGTTATCATAATGGTCAGCTCCATAGTTTGCATGACAACTATTAGGGCAACTATGTCTGTTGCTCCAAACTTGTTTGCCAAAAGCAAGATTATCTTGTTCCACTTAATGGATCCGAGAATGATGGGTGTTGGGAGTAAAGCAATTTTGCACATAGATACCTCCATTGCAATGAGTCAACTTGTAAGAGATGTGGACATTTTGCCAAAATCTTAGAATTGTGTTCTCAAAACCTTGTAAAATTGCTTCTCCAAAAGTTTTGAAGTAGTATCTATTGAGGTGATGTAGAGTAAGTTATCATAATGGTCAGCTCCATAGTTTGGATAATGTAATGAATAAGTGGCTTAATGCCATATTGAAACTTTGGATGTGGGGCACAACTACTTTAAGCACACTTTGATCATTTAAAAAATACTCATTAACATTTGACATGTGGGATATGGTGTGTCTTTTATGGTTTCCTACAAAAAAGATATGGAATTTAACATGTACTTTACCTTGAGCCCATTACCGAATGGAGCTATGGCCAATGGATAATCAAGCGAGTACTTTTTGGCGAGTGAATGGGTGCACAAGATCTCATAGGTGGGTTAGTTGTGGTAGCACGTGATGGGGCTATATATAGAGCTATATTAAATGTACTTGGGATCCCTTTATGAGATACTTGCTACAAAAGATGCTATCTTATACACCTTCTCCACCAATTCGGATTCACCTCTTTGAGTTGTTGCAAAAAATTGTGTTGTGCCTACCCTAAGGTGGTATTATAGGGTAGATCTACTTTCATTTCAGATTTCTCTTCACTATAGTGCAAATCCTTTATCCTCATATATTTGTAAGATAGAACTTATAGGCATAAAAGATTTTGAAATGTAACCTTTGCAACCTTCTTGATGATGAGGCTATCAGTGATCTCGTTTTCACAAGCATAGAAAAATTCCTTTATTAACTCAAACCTCCAATCCTACTGGCTAGGCTGTGTACCCAAGCTGGTTATTCTTCATTGTTGTTTTCTGGGCAACTGATCTTCTTTTTCCTCTATGGCTGTAGCCTTGTGCATCTCTAAGTCCAAGCTAGTTTTTAGAAATTGTATGTGGTTGGCACCTAGAGCGAAGGTGATGTGGTTCAAGCTTAGTGTTTGAGGTTGCTATTGAATCTGTAAGTGCTTCATTTATTGGTTTCTATTCTTCCAATTTCCCTTGTAGAGCTTTATTTTTGATATTTAGTTTGGAAATCAAATCATTACTAGACTCTCCTTGAGTAAGATCAAGGTAGTGCCATTCAAAAGTTAACTTTTTATGTTTTGGTCTCTATCCAAACACTTTCTTGAAATGTTCTTGCATGTTGAGCAATTGGACTTAAAATAAATGGAATTTCTTATCTTTGCTGGCCACCT
Source organism: Ceratopteris richardii (assembly GCA_020310875.1). NCBI lineage: Eukaryota > Viridiplantae > Streptophyta > Polypodiopsida > Polypodiales > Pteridaceae > Ceratopteris > Ceratopteris richardii. The sequence goes on from CM035413.1 coordinate 152,178,124, forward strand.
ACTAAATTTGCATGTCTCTCGCAATCTATAGAGCTAAAATTATTCTCTAGCATTCCACTTTATAAACTTTTTATTCATCTATCTTTGCTAGTAGAGACTTCACTTGTTCTTGGAGATCATTGATTTGTTGAGGAATGGAAGCTTTAATCCTTTTATTTCTTTGTTTCACTTGCATGGTCACCTACTAAATGGAATTTCTTATCTTTGTTGGCCACCTACTAAATTTGCATGTCTCCCGCAATTATTCTCTAGCATTCCACTTTATAAACTTTGTATTCCTCTATCATTCCACTTTATAAACTTTGTATTCATCTATCTTTGCTTGTAGAGACTTCACTTGCTCTTGGAGATCATTGATTTGCTGAGGAATGGAAGCTTTAATCCTTTTATCTCTTTTTTTCACTAGCATGGCTTTCAATTGTTGGGAAACAATGTCGAAATAGTCAAAATTTCAACAAACCCTCAGTTTGGGGATAATCAAAACTTGGTCAAATTATTGAGGAGTAGTTTGCATCATCATAGCAATATTGATAGATGGAAGACTTGAATTGCTACAATGGTGACCAAAATTGGTTGCCACCATAAAAGTCAAGGTGTTGGGATTCTTGGGACCACAAATCATAATGATATTTGTTCTTGAAATACCATTTATAAAGATTGGAAGACCATGATGTGTGAAATGTTGTTGGTTGTGTCCCTCGATTAGGAAATATGGTGTGTTATGATAATCTTCAAATATCGATAGTAGAGTTGGATCAACATATCTATACCTGTGACTTTCCAATTGGTAAGGGCCTCTACTCCGAGATAGTGTTAGAGCTCAAAAGGATTCTTCTAAGTCTACCAAAAAGTAAACCTCAAGAGACAATCCATCACGAATCACCTTGCTTACATATATGGTCCTTCTTAGAAATGGTAGAATATTTGGATCAATGCTACCTTGAGCTTATTGTGGCGTAGAACAGTAGCCACAATGTCAGAGATTTCTACCCCTTGTGGAAGTGATTCTCTTTGGTTTATCGAGAACCACATAATAGGATCCCATCTTGTCTACTAGAACCTCTCCCTCTGCTCTTACCATGATGATGTTTGGGAGAGGGAACTCCCTGAGATTCCCATGTCCAACAATAGATTTTCCAAAATCATCTTGATAGATGGAAACCCCTAATGTATTAGTATGCATGAAGGTTAGACAAGTATTCGGTATTCACCCTCACGCCTCTATAGACAATATAGACAAGATTTTTTCAATAAACAAGAAGCAAGAAACAATAAGTTGTCGAACAACTTTGGCTCGTATAATAGAAGAGAAAGATAATCAAAACTTTCAAAAATAGAAAATTTCGTCCATGTAATGATTTGAAATCTTCTTTTTCTTTTTTTGCTTTTAATTTGACATGCCAAATAAATCCAACAAAATTTAATATTATTTGATTTGTCTTAGCCTTTATACTTCACATAAAAGGTGAAAAAAAAACATATCGAAGACCACATTAGTTTGTTTTAAAGCACCCAATTCAAGCAAACAGATACTTCATCTTAGCATGTGTGGTCAATAGGCATTCAATTCAAGTCTTGCACTTCATAATTCTTACAGATTGTAAAGTATTTCATACTGAATACATACCCCAACATTAAACAAAGTTAAAGGAGTTAAAAAGAATAAAAGACTGATTAGCATTACGTACAATTTATTTCGATTCTAGGCATTGATATGAGACCGTATAAGTAGAGATGCCTTCATGCCAATCAAATCTGATAGCTAGATAAGTTCAGAAGATGCTTTGTACTGATAGACACAAATACCAAGGATGATCTCTTATAATAAAAATATGATCGCATAGAGTTGTTTGGGCAACGAAGTAATAATCCAAAACTTGTATGGTCACTCATTGTTGTTTTAATAGTTGCAAAAGATGAAATAGACTAACTTAAAAGAATTTGGACCATTTTTTGATTTGTGCATAGAGAAAAATCTCTCCGATTGATGCAGAGTGCTAGCAACCAACAAAAATTCCCCTTCAAGCATCATAAAGTGCTCCTTCTAATCAACAACAAACTAAAACCCAAGTGGGCCCTGCATGAGGGTGATGAGAGGGTGATTAACCTTCTTTGTAATGCCATCTAAAGTTTGTAAATTCTACCCCTGCTCTGTGGGACTTGGGGGGTCTAGTGGGCACTAGTCCTCTTTGCTTGTAGTTTTCTTTTCTTTTTATTTATTACAAGTCGGGGAGAGTAGGTTAAGGTCGAACTTCCTTTCTATTAAAAAAAAATTCTAAGTGTCTCTTTGCTTATGGCGATCTGACTTGATGTAGATGAAATCACAATTGGATCAAAGGAATGCTGATGGGCCACTTCCATGGAAGCTGCCACTACACTTGATAAGTTTCATAGCATATACGAAATTCATTGCATAGGTAGGCAACAACATCTACTAGAAATTAAGCTCTAAGAAAAGATGCACCTGTGAAATTTCCTTCATCTTTGTCAATATATGAGGATTGCTCTGAATCACTATGTGAATGTCTCCAACAACATAGCTGAAAGGTCATCGATGGAGATTCTAATAGTCTACTCTAGCGTTCAGAACTTCCTTCCACTTCTCGAGAACATCAACTCCTCTTCATCAGCTCTAACTCTGATCATGTAAACATATAGGCTCACTATATCCAACCAAATATGCCATGTACAATCAGTCTCTCCATTTTACCCCATATTGCAAGCACTAACAGATGGCGTCTTATGTATGATAGTCCCCTACCCATGATAGCTATAGTCTTTGTTAGTTGATGTTTTCTTAAAGTGGTTGGATGATGCATTGCCATACTAGATTATCCCTAGAATGGTATGGCAATGAACCTTCTAAAATAGAATAGATGATGACTTGCTTTGATATCGCACCCATGCCCTTCATAATAGGTTGACATAAGTACAAAAGAAGTAGAGTTTAAATTCTCTATGACCCTCACCTGAACAAAATTGCACATCGCCCTTGATGGGCCAAGAAGTACTTGCTTTCTGCTTTAAAGATGGAACCATATCATATGCATACTTTTCATGCATTGGAAAATGTAATGGTGCATAGATAAGGTAATAGGCATTTAATGATGAGGTTTCTCCTCCCAAACTCATCCTCAGTTAGATTCATCATGCATTTACAATTCAAATTTGTGCAATTGGACATGCACCTATAGGATTGGAAAATTACATGTACATACATATCAATCATGCATACTTTCAATGCAAGAATTTAAGGAAAACATGGTGCAAAAGTTAAAAATTGATTGGATTTTTAGAAAGAACTTTTTGAAAGATTTTGTCTTCTTTTCATCTCCTTCTATCCACCTTGCATATCACATCCAACCTGAAAGAGAAAAAAACATCATAACTTCCATTCTTTCCCATCCTTCATCTCATCTCAAAAAATATGGTTAGACAAAGCATCAAATTAACCAAATTTTTTATTCATTTCAAGAAAAAATTATTTGCTTATCTTTCCTCGCTTGTTGCACTTTCTTGCTCCTCTTGATTCTGGTCATCAGCTAGTGGTTCCATCAATGTTTCTAGAATTTCATAAACTTTTGTGTCTTGACTTTTAAACAGTTTCACACATTTCCTTGCAAAAGGTACTTTGAACACAATATTATATAGTTTCCTTAAAAAATAAGTGTTATTTTCATTCACTTCAAATACAACATAAGGAGCAAACCAACATTTCATTAATTTCTTTCTTGCTTCATGTTGTGTATCCAACACCTAGTCACCATCTTGAAATTTTTTGGGCCATAGTCGATGTCGTTAATTGAAGTAGATCTTGTTCTTTATTCTTGATGCCTTTAGTTTCTTTTTAGCTTCATGCAATTGCTCTTGTCTCTTCTCTAGCTGCTGCAATGTCAAACATAACAATTCCTCTCTCAACATGTTAGTAGTCCAAGGTAAAGAAAACCATGTCAACACATTTTTTTCAATTAGAAATATTGGTTTTTGTGAATACATCAATTCCACAAGCATATATCTAGCCGTGCATGTCCAAGTCATGTGATTAGTCCAGAAAGCAAACAGTAAATATTTTTGACCATTGATTAATTTTCCCCTCAAAATCTTTAGCTAAACTTTTCATTGTCCATGAATGACCTCTCTCTATTTTCCCATTTGCACCTTAATCATCAGGTAACAAGGCAATATATTTCTGTGATTAAAGTCATGTTTTGATGGAGATCATGCACTAGAGAAAAACACCCGAGGAATTCTTCAAGATCAAACTTGCTAGCACTTAATTGCGTCAAAATTTGTCATCAAAGATTCATCGATTTCTATCTGCTAGCTCCTTCCCTCCTTGAATGCAAAAAAATCTACAAAAACTTTCCAAAGTCCTTGTTCAATCACAGTCAATTGTCAATCTTTATATACTCCTCATTGATTTGTGCTAGAGAAAAGATAAAGTTGTTGTAGTTTCCTAAGTAGTTTCCCATGAAAAACCAAATTCTTAATCTTGATATATCTCCTCTAAGGCAAAAAGGCATTTATTCTCCAAATTAATCAATAAACAAATTCATTGCATAGGTAGGTGATGACATCTACTAGAAATTAAGCTCTAAGAAAAGATGCACCGTTGGAATTTCTTTTATCCTAATCAATATATGACGATGTCACTCAATCATTGTGTCAATATCTCCAATAACATAACTAAAATGTCATTGATGGCGATTCTAATGGTCTACTCGAACGTTATGCATACTTTTCATGCATTAGAAAATGTAATGATGCATAGACAAGGTAATAGGCATCTATTGATGAGGTCTCTCCTCCCGAACTCATACTCGGTTTCAAAAATTCATCATGCAATTACAATTCAAATTTGTGCAATTGGACGTGCACCTATAGGACTAGAAAATTATGTGTACATACATATCAATCATGCATACTTTAGATGCAAGAATCTAAGGAAAACATGGTGCAAAAATTGAAAATTGGCTTGGATTTCTAAAAACATTGTTGAAATATTTTGTGTTCTTTTCATCTCCTTCTATCCATCTTTACATGCACATCACATCCAAATTGAAATACAAAAAATAAAATTCCGTTATTTCCCATCCTTTAGGAACCTATCTCAATCTCAAAAAATATCATTAGACAAAGCATCAAGTCAAACAGTTTTTCATTCATTTCAAGAAAAATGTATTTGGTTATCTTTCCTTGCTTGTCGCACTTTTCTTATTGTCTTGATTCTCATCATCAACTGGTGGTTCTATCAATGTTTCTTGAATTTCATAAACTTCTTCGTCTCGCCTTTTAAATAGTTTCACACATTTCACTGCAAAAGGTACTTTGAACACATTATTATCTAGTTCCATTAAAACATGAGTTATTCTCATTCACTTTAAATACAACATAAGGACCAAACCAACATTTCATTAATTTCTTTCTTGCTTCATATTGTGTGTCAAATGAATTATCATAAACCAAGACTCAATCACCATCTTTCTTGGGCCGTAGTCGATGTCGTTTATCAAAGTAGATCTTGTTTTCTTAATAAATTGTACAAATCATCTACAACATGCACAAAGTGAGGAATCCATGTAACTAGTTACTTTTTGACTTGTTAAAGATCTTGGATAAACCAAAGATTTCCATTCTTCTTTGGCATGGTGAACCAATGGTTTGAATAAGGAGCAGATGAGGACTCAAGAATATGCATCCTTATATTTTCTTTGAGCAACCTCATCAATTCAGGAAGATGAGCTCGAGGCACATAAACAGGGTGCAAATTCCAAGGAATGTGAAGAATTGTAAAGATGATCATTGGAGTGATAATCCTAGGATCTGCACAACCTATTTTGTGATGCTCAAAAGTGAAAGCTTTCCCATGCTTTTGTATGATCTTTTGAAAATAGTCTTTCTCTAGAGAGAGAAGAAAGACACTAGAATCTATCTTGACTAGTTGTAGTGTTTCTTAAGTAAATTCATGCCCAATTCGTGATTGATCATGAAGAATTGGATCACGACTTACTTTTCTAATCATTCCATCACTAAATTCGACAAGTGGTTGAGCTACTAGCTTCACTTTCTTTTCTAAAATTTTGTATTGTATATCTTTGTTTGGCTCAATTCCATCAAAGTAGTGATGCTAATCATCCCTGGCATGGTACGACAATGAACCTTCTAAAGTAGAACTGATGATGATTTCCTTTGTTATTGCACCCTTGCCCTTCATAATAGGTTGACATAAGTACAAAATAATTAGAGTTTAAATTCTCTATGACAACATGTAGCATTTGAAATAGCTTTCTAGCTAGCTCTAAAGCTAAGAAAAAACACTTTTTACCAAAGCATTATGTTAGTTCAGGCTCAGTGGGGTCAAAATAGACAAACACAACTTATTAAAATCTTTGTAAAAGACTTGGTTTTGGGAAATCTTTTGTTACATTTGGGCTTGAAATTTGATTTTTCTCTAGGCTATGGAAAACACAATCTTATGCCAAGCATTGTGTTCTTTGAGAATCCAAAAATTACTAAAAAAAATTCCATGAGACGATTGTCTTAGGAGCTAGCCCGATTGTTGGTGGGAAATGAGACCATTTCAATGATGTTGAGTGTCTTATGCACTTCTTATTATTCTCTACGATGTATAGAGGCCCTCCACCTGGTATTTGTTAGAATTTATGCTCACTTAAGCAAGGAAGTTTTCTCTAATTTGCCTCAGGCTAGGGCAATCATGTGTTTACACTGGTCGTTTTAACTGATTTCTTGGTATCCATGGATTTTATAATGCCTCACAAAGTCTTTAGTCTAGCAAGAATCCCACATGCATAATAAGAAAACCATTTTTTCCACCAAATCATGGCCCGAAGTGTTTTCCTAATGGTATTGAAGATGTTTGATGGTCTTCCGTGCAATTTTAAACCAAATGCAGAAGAACGGTTGCTCCATCTTGTCTTAAGCTAGGGCAATCATGGCCTTAAGCATTGGATTTTTTCTTGATTTCTTTGTGCCAATTGTTATATTTAAGATCTACTAAGCTACTTAGCTACATGCAAGCTCAATTAGATGCCAAAAAATCAGTATTATAATAAGGGATTGCTCTACTTATTAGAGCAATTTTGGGCTTGCAACTAAGCTTTTCTTGAATTTTTCTTTTGCCAAAGAGTGAAGAAACACTTTTATGAGCTTTAGCACTTTCCCAAGGTATAACTTGGCTCAAAATTTATCCAAATCTAGAAGACGATTGCCCTACAAGCTAAAGAAATTTTTTTTAGGTGTTGATGATCTTTTGCCACTAGACTCTCCAAAACTCATCTTATGATGCTTATGCAGCTCTTGGGAGGTTCAAAAGTTCAATTTGAGCTTGAAAAGTAACCCAACGCCCTTAGATGATTGCTCTACATAGAGCAATTGTGGATGCTAAAAAATGAGTTTCATTTGGACTATCTTAGCTCATGCAATATGCTAGGGCAAAAATCAAGTTCAAAACCATTGAAATAAATGAAAAATCCTCCATGTGATTGCCCTAATAGGTAGAGTAATTATTAATTGAATTTTAAGGCTAAACTTGACTTTCTTGAATTGAACTTCTTGCTTTACTCATAAAATGATTATGGATATATAATCCTCATGAAAGATTACCCAAAAACTAAATTTGGGGCTTAAGCCCTCCAAATGATTACCTAAGAACTTAGAGCAATCATGGGTGTATTTTTGGACTTCTTGCAACTTTTTGGGATATACTATTGTGGGGCTTCTTTCTAAGTCCTAAACACGTCTTCTAGCAATGTGGGTGCTAAAATCTCAAGCTGAGTCCCTTCCTAAAAGCCATGGACCTAGAGCAATTATTGGTGGGATTTGGAGTGCTTTGGCAATTTTCTTGCTCCTCTTTGGTTTGTCACTATTCCTTAGGCTATTGACGGCCTTGTGGCTTCAAATATTTCACACAAATCTACCCTTTGTAAAGAAATGATAGCCCTACCAATGTAGTCCAGTCTTGGTTAGTTTCTTGGCTTTCTCTAGGTATTTTGGCATCAAACATTAGTTGTTCATAGATTATGAATCAAAAAATTCTTTATTTTCACTTTCTGGGACTTTTCACAAGAATAATTGCCCTACCAACCTCGGTCAAGTGTTGGAAATATCTTGAGTTTTCTTGGGCCGTTTTGCACCATATTTTGCGTGTAGTCTTAGATTTACTTGGATAACTAAAATATCCACTGAGTTCTTGAATTTGAGGATTTTACTAAAAATGGCTGCTCTACATATCAATTTCTTCCTAGACAATTTTACAATGAAAATGTTTCTTGCCTTTTGGCACATGTAGATCTATGTTGTAGGAGGCTAGAACACAATCCAAACTTGAAAAATACCCACTTGTGGGAGAATGATTACTCTTTACTTTTTGCACTTTTTATCTTGTTTAAGCTCCATCTCACCCCTCTCACCTCATAAATCACTTCTAATACTTTCATCTCACCTAGATCTATCATTTTATTGTCAGGAAGGAAGCAATGGGATTAGAGGATCCATTGAATTAGGCCTATTGTCCAGCCTTCATGCGATGATACATGTTGGGTGTATTTAGTGATAGTCTGCGGATCCTCTCTTGCTCTTTAGAGGAATCAGAGGACTATGCAGTTGTGGTAAGAGAAAATCATGGATGAATGAAACATGAACTACATTTACTTCAGGTGTCAAAGTAGTAGGGGAAGATGCGCTAGAAATAGATGACAACGGAGTGTGAGTATCTCTACTATCCATGTAAAATACAATGTACTAAACTATTTTTTATGTGATACAAAGTTTTGAATAATCAACGTATTCAAAGAACTATATACATCTAGAAACAATCCTTGGAGGAATCAAGAGTTCATTCCAAAGATTTGATCATCTTGAGCTCAAAAACAGGTTGTATCAACTGCTCAAGAAAATGTCTTCAAATCCCAAAGATTTCTGCTAGAAGCAGACATCTTTAGTCCTCAAAACGCTACTACAGGCAAAGGTCTTCCAATCTTCAACCTGATGCTATTGACAAGATCTTCAAACACTTCTCTTCAGTACTCTTCAATGTCCCAAAATGAATATTAAAAAAAGAACATACTTAATCACACACACAAACACATACATACATACATACATACATACATACATACATACACACATACATACACACACACACACACACACACACACACACACACATATATATATATATATATATATATATATATATATATATATATATATATATATATATATATATATATATATATATATATATATATATATAATACAAAGCTTTTATAAGCTTACACAATAAGTGTTCTTTACCTGTCTCTTCAAAACCTTCTGGCTACTGAATATACACATCCTCGTGTAAATCACCATTTAGGAAAGCAATCTTGATGTCAAGTTGATATATATGCGAGCCAAAATGTGCTGCTAGAGCAAGTATTGACCCCATAACAGTCATCCTAGATGTAGGAGCAAACGTCTCATCATAATCAATACCTTTTTGTTGTGCATATCCTTTGACAACCAATCTTGATTTGTACCTATCAATAGTACCATCTGCTTTCCTTTTGATTTTGAAGATCCATTTTACACCTATAGCCTTCTTTCCCTCTAGCAACTCACATAGCTGCCAAGTTTGATTCTTATGAATAGAATCAATCTCTTCTTGCATAGCTTTTCTCAAAATAGGAATGTTAAGTGCATCTTTAACACATGCAGGTTCATCTTCAACAGTCGTAAGTGCCAAAATATCTTGAATCTCAAAGTCTTCAGCAAAACTTACTTTTTGTTGTTGCTTTCTAGTCTGACTTCTTGTTCTTACATGATCTTGTTGTTTTTGTCTAGTCTGACTCCTTATTCTTCCTGTAAAAGTCTTTATACCACTATCTTTCCAAGTCTGATATAACCAAGTAGGTCTATCCTTAAATAGTGTTGAAACTCTTTCTGAACTTTAAGCTTCCACAGGTTCTGGAACTTGTCCTGCCGAGGTACTAGGACTTTCTAGAACTCTAACTTCTTCCATTTCTGGAACTAAAGTCTCATGTGGAACTGTCTCTGTAGAAGGTTGTGAAATTCCTCTTTCTTCAAATTTTTCTTGAATCCTAGGAATTTTAACTCCCCCTGATATGGATGAACATTTACATCCAAAATATTTCTAAAAATCCATAGTCATTTCCACTAATGAACTTTGGAATTTTTGCTTCTTTATCATAAACCTTATTTTCAGCAATATAAGCATTACATGAAAGAATAACTTCACCTGTCTCTGGAACATAAAACTTGTATCCTTTAGTCTCAACAAGATATCTAATGAAAACAACTTTCTTTGCCTTTACATCTAGTTTGCCTCGGTCCTTTTTCTCAACATGTACATAAGAAAGTGATCCAAACACTCTGAAACTCACATTAGGTTTTCTACCATAATAAGCTTCATAAGGTGTGATTACCTTTAAAGCTTTTGTAGATGACCTGTTCAAAATGTGGTTAGCTGTATGTACTGCATCAAACCAAAATTTCGGTGAAAGCTTCTTGGATGCCATCATGCTCCACATCATCTCAACAAGTATTCTATTCTTTCTTTCTGCAACACCATTCTCCTGAGAAGTATAAGCAATAGTAAGGTGTGGAGTAATACCTTTCTCATCAAGAAAATTCTGGAACTCTTTTGAGAAGTATTCTCCACCTCTATCACTTCTGAGAATCTGGATAGTTTCCTGACTTTCATTTTCAACCATAGCTACAAACTTCTTGAACATAGGAAAGACTTTTGACTTCAACTTAAGACCATAGATCCATGAGTATCTCGTAAAATCATCAATGAATAGAAAAAAATACCTGAAGACTTGAATAGATTCTACTCTCATAGATCCATTCACATCTGAATGAATAATCTGCAATTCTTGGTAGCTGTAATATGACCATGTTTCTTGAAAGGTAGTTTATGCATCTTACCTTCAAGACAACCTTCACATATATCTGAATCATCTGGTAGCTTGAATGAGGTTAAACTCTCAACCATACCTCTGTCTTTGATACTCTTGACAGCCCCGAAACTAATATGTCCAAATCTTTCATGCCATAGCTTCATATCTTCCACTGGTGATGAAGATTTGACCGCATATGCTTGACTAATTTTTGACAAAACAAAGATCCCTCCTCTATGCTCACCTTTTAAAATACACTTATCGTCTTTGTGTGATAAGATCTTACAAAGATCTCTCTCAAATACAACTTTAAAACCATCACCTAAAAATGCAGATAAAGATAGCAGATTATTCTTTATTTCAAGTACATAAACAACATCTGAAATTTGAAAATTACCACCTTCTCTTGACTTTAGGGTTACTCTACCTATTCCCACAATATCCAAATCATTGCCATCTACAATAGTAACTCTTCTACCTAAAGAATAGAAAAGAGAAGAAAACACGTCTCTACAACCTGTCATATGCTTTGTAGCACATGAGTCAAATATCCAAGGACTTGCTGAAATAACTTGTAAAGCTGCCTGATCAAAAGCTTCTTCCTCAATGGTGATACAGGCATAAGAATCACCTTGAGAGTTCCCTTTTTTATCATCTTCTACAACATTACCTGATGCCTTTTTCTTTTTTGCTGCAATCCTTTTATAACATGCTGACTTAAAATATCCAGGTTTCTTGCAGTAAAAACATATTACTTCGTTCTTCTTAGAAAACTTCTCTTTAGATGTAGTAGAAACAAAATCTGAAGTAGAAGGTGAAAGGGACTTACTTTCCTTTATGGATTGTTTTTCCTTCTTCTCCTTCTTCTTCTTTTTACCCTTTGATGAAGATAAAAGTGCTTCTTCATTCTCTTCCATTCCCTTCAACTGATCTTCATCTTGAAGTAACAAGAACTCTAGCTCTTCAAATGTAACCTCTCTATCTCTTGTGGTAAGGGTAAGAGTGGTTATGAAAGACCGATATGAGATAGGAAGTGAATTAATCAGCGTATTTACCATTTCTTCATCAGATATCTCAACTCCTACATTTAGAAGTTGATCTCTCAAGTCAATAAGTCTTGTAATGTGGATTTGAATTGACTCACCAGCCTTCATCCTTGTATTTGCTAGGTGTCTCGTCAAGTGAGCTTTCCTAGTAGGATTTCTGCTCTGAAAAAGATTCTCAAGCTTCAACCAAGCTCGTCTAGAACTTCTGCAAGATCTGATCTGTGGTAGAATATGCTTTTTAACACTCATTACTATGAATGAAAGTGCTAAAGCATCTCTAGAATCCCACTTGCCTGATCTTCAGTAGGAGGAACTATAGGAAAAGACATACCTATGACTCTGGATGTCGAAGTGGTCACCTCTTCTTTAGTTGGTTCTGTAATAGTAATTCCAGTACCTCTTGAAGTTGCTGTAGCTCCTTCTTCGCCTTATCGTCTGGGTCTTGTTAAGGATCCATTGATGATACTCCATAAATCCTTTGTCACTAAAATATTCATCATCATGAAACTTCACATGGGATAATTAGAAGATCCATCCAACTTGTGTTCAATCTCAATTCTAATCTCACTCGTCTTAACTAAGTGTCTATGTCAATTATGCTTTGATACCGTGTTGGAATTTGGGCCCCCAGGATCATTCCAAACAAAAACCTTTTGAGCATACACAATTAATTAAGATGATAGGTGAGAGATATAAAGAAAGAGATCTTGAGACAAGGATAGGGAACATAAGCTGGATGCTTACTCAATAAAAAAATAGATGTCCAAATTACAACATGGGAGTACTACTCAACCATATAAAGTGGTGCACTCACTAATGGAAGAATATCCAAGAAGATGATGATACAAAATATAGATTATGTTGAAATAATCTAAGTGTGTGTGAAGTGAACGAGCAATGAAGCTAGCCTTATTCTCACAAAATAGTATAACAAAATTGTAAATCAACGAACCATAATTTTGAGATTAGGGTAGAGAAACCCGAAAAACAAAATATAAGGTTAACTCACAAAAGATAGTTACCACCACCTTGTAGAAGACTTCTTGATCCAATAGAGTAGCGTGTCCTTCACCAAAACTCCACCTCCAAAGCTTCAGAACACCAAGAGCTGGCTTGATCACCTCCTAGGTGTGTGAGAATCCTCCTTGATCTCCTTAAGAGGATTGCTTGATGAGTGATGTCTCAACAATGAGACTATGCTTCTTTATATAGGTCGTGAACTCCAATGAAAAGCAATAAAACAAAAGCTATAATCCGTATCAAAACAGCTATGAATGTGCGCACTTTGAAATGCAATCGCGAAAAACTCCATCACCGAATTGTTAATCGAAAAAAAACAAACTATGCTGCTTTTCAAAAAACAATAATGCGATGTGCGCTTGACGGGATTTGAACCCAGGCGGGTTCCTTGGAAAAATATTGTCCTATCCACCTCGCCTGACGTGGTTTCTTGAAGATGTATTCAAGCATAATTATCATATGCTGGCGTTATTGAGGATTTTTGGACCATATGATATTGACTCCAACAGACTCTCTTTTCTTCTCTTTTCTTCTCTTTTCTTCTCTCTTTTCTCTCTTTCTTTTTTTACTTTCTTATTTTAATTATTTAAAATAAAAGGAAGTTTGATAATAGCCTAATCTCCTAAACTTTAATTTAAAAAGAGAAGAACTGTGTTATCATTAGTGTCCATGTGAAAGGCCAAATGGCCACGAGTTACTTCTTTATATATGTTCTTTAATAAAACATATAGTGGCTTGGTCAGCCATAGACTAGAAGTTCAACTGCATTTGTAACATTTAAGAAGTCTATGTTTGTGCTCCCTGTGTATTGTGTCTTTTTGCATATTTTGCAGCTTTGTGCAAAGTATTGTGTGTGGTGCTTGGAGCTTGATTTTCTACTCTAAGGATATCATCGTGGAGCTCTCGAGAAGGAGAGCGGACTGTGATGCATCACCATCAAAATACTTCACTGATATCAAAGCACCCACCTGCCCACCCAAAGCTTTCTCTAAGGCTTATGCCTGTGTATTGTGTCTTTTTGCACATTTCTCCAAGGCTTATATTTGTGCTCCCTGTGTACTGTGTCTTTTTGCATATTTTGTAGCTCTGTGCAGAGTATTGTGTGCGGTGCTTGGAGCTCAGTTTTCTACTCTAAGGATATCATTGTGGAGCTCTCGAGAAGGAGAGCAGACTGTGATGCATCACCATCGAAATACTTCACTGATATCAAACCACCCACCTGCCCACCCAAAGGTTTCTCAAAGGCTTATGACTAAGGCAGTGACCAAGGCATAGACCTTGGCATAACTTGTCATCCGAGTCACCGAAGTCACCATTGGCGCCATTGGATGTGCGTGAGGGATGACCGCAACAATCAAGGAAGATAGAGGTTCTCGGTACTTCACGGGACATCACCCATCCCAGTATTATTCGCCTCAGAGCTCCCTTAACCGTGGAAATCTCTTGCCACTAAGCTACACTCTTGTGGTGTCTGAAGAAGGGGAAAGAATAAAGTTAACATCACCTTGATAATGTTTTGGTTCCTCAAAGCTTCTTTCTTTGCTTTCAAGGCCTATTTTTGAAGCATTTTTGGGGTGATTTTTGGAGCCATTTTGGAGTACTTTCGTGCATAGGGCTCGTCACACAGTTTCAAGAACATCAAGAAGAGTGTTCTTTTTACTTATCCAAAAATAATTATTCACCTTTGGGGCTGTGTTTTCAGCCACACTCGTAAAACTAAAGGTTTCTCAAAAGCTTTTCAATTGTGGTGGGAGCAGCCACTGCATATTTATGCACGTTTTCAAACCTAAACAATAGAGTTGATAGACACTTGCAGGTGTTGTTAACTATGTTTTGGGTTGTGCATTCAACCTTTCAATGTCATTTTACTGCATATATTGAGCACATATACACTATTTACACTTCTATGGATACTGCTTATGCACATCCATGTGGTCATTGATACAACGGTTATGTTTTTTGCATAAAGTCTTTTGCATTTGATAAAGAGGGTTATGGTGATGTTTTCTTAACTGGGAGACACCCAAATGTCGGGATCTCTTCAGTGATGCAGGTAGAAGCATTACCTATCCTCACCATAGGAGATGTATGATAGTTGTTCATAGGTGCTCGATAAGCCTAGCTGGCTTCTTTTGGGTAACTGATTATATGCAGTGGAGTCATTGATTCACTATGCAGGTAAACATGTTAGTACTTACAGTTTTATGAGATTTTGACACTATTCATATGCTCATTTTGTAGAGGATACTTTGGAAAATTTTTTCAAGATTCTCTGGTTTTATCAACTACACATTGGTCTATTTACTCCTTGATATTGTTATTGGTGTGAGTATTCTCACATAATCCTTTTGGGTGGTCATTACTGTTCATTAATTCATTTTTCTAGGAAGATTGCTGAATTCTCTCCTAGAAGTTCATACGGTCATCCTTCTTTGAGCCTTAGTGGTGGTTGGACTCTTCTAGCTCCATTATCATTATGTTCAGTTGTCTACCATCATGGCATTAGAGGCCTCATGCACATTTTGTGGATCAGGGTCTAGTGCCTATTGGAGTTAGACGTCTTTAGAAGCACGCGAACAGCACAAGGAAGAAGAAGAAGCTTGGAGCACAAACACACAATACTGAATGTATTACTAGAGAATGTACAAAGATAAGTAGCCCATTAGGGAAATAGGCGTATATACAAGCCGAGGGAAAAAAACCTCCTAAAGAGGGAAAAAAGTGCCCCATCAGTCCTAGTGTGTTCACACACATCACTACCTAAATATATCAACAAATCCCCCCTGGGAGTGATGCGGTGAACAAGGAGCTGGCACTCATGTATAAGGAAGTGCCAAGCTATGTGGAAATCACTCCATAAAAGGAAGTAAGCCCAAAGCTTTGCAGAAAGCTTCAAACTTCTCCCTAGGCAGAGCCTTCGTGAAAAGGTCTGCAATGTTCTCCTACGTGGGCACATATGCCAAGCTGATCTCCCCAGCAGAGAACCTCTCCCTAACATAGTGATAATGCACCTCAATGTGCTTAGTGCGAGCATGGAACACAGGGTTCCTCGCAACTGCCAATGCGCTCTGACTGTCAGTGAAGATGGTGGTGGCAGAACTGGCCAACACCCAAATCAGCCATAATGCGTCTGAGCCACACACACTCAACAGTCGCTGTGAAAGCTGCCCTATACTCAGCCTCACAACTGGAAGTGGCCACAGTAGGCTACTTCTTGCTCAACCAAGATATACATGAGCTACCAAGCATGAAGCAAAAACCACTGGTGGACACACGAGTGTCATAGCAACCAGCCCAATCTGAGTCAGAAAAAGCATGCAAATCTGGCGGTAGTGATCCCCCCTTGGGATAAAACAACGCAAGTAGCTGAGTACCACTCAAGTAGCGAAAGATGCGCTTAACCGCCTTCCAATGCAAGACTCTTGGGCAATGCATAAACCTGCTCATCTGTGAGATAGCAAACTGAATATCTGGCTGAGTAATGCATAAGTAAATCAAGCATCCAACAGCCTGCTGATAGAGAACAGCATCAAATGCATCTCCAGCATCATGAAGACTCAAGCGTAAACCTGTCTCCATAGGAGTGGCAATAGGCTTACATTCCTCAAGGCCAAAATGCTACAATAATGTGCCAATATATTTCGTTTGACACAAAGCCATTCCACCATCAACTTGCATAAACTGAATGCCCAAATAGTGATGCAAATGCCCCAAATTAGACATCTCAAATGAGGCATGCAAATCAGCCTTGAAATCAGCAATATGCTTCTCAATAGGACCAGTGAGCAGCATGTCATCAACATAGACAACAATGATCAGAAGCAGATCATTAGCACGCTTAACATATAAGGTGCTTTCAGTTGGACTGCTCACAAAACCATGTGCAACCAAATAGGCATGTATCTTCTCATACCAAGCACGTGGTGCTTGCTTTAAACCATATAATGCCTTCTTTAACCTACACACCTGGTTTTCATGCCCTTTCTGCACAAAGCCACAGGGCTGAAAAACATACACTTCTTCATGCAAGTCACCATTCAAGAATGCTGTTTTAATGTCCAACTGATGTACATTCCAACCATGATGGGTTGCAAGTGCACAAATGCTCCGAACAGTAGTCATACGACATGTAGGTGCAAAGGTCTCATCAAAATCAATGCCTCTTTCCTGCGCATAACCCTTTGCAATAAGCCTAGCCTTATACCTGTCAACTGTACCATCAGGTTTACGCTTCAGCTTGTATACCCACTTAGTGCCAATGGCCTTCTTGCCAGGAGGCAAGTCACATAAAGACCATGTACCATTCTTCATTATAGCATCATATTCAGATTGCATGGCAGCCATCCAATTTTCTGAATTCTGTGCTTCATCAAAAGAAACAGGCTCATTCTCATCACAGAGACTAGACGCAGCCATAGCATATGAATCTAATGCAAAGGATGTTGGAGCAAGTCTATGACAAGCCTAAGTATTGGCTTGAGTCCCACAAAGTCATAGAAAAAGCCTTAAAATGAAGACTATGTAAAGTTCACTTGCGAACTACCTCTTGTAACTTTTGAAGAGTTTACTTAATGTAAAAGTAAGAGAATCTTAAGTGGTTGAGTGCACATGATCAAGAATGGAAAGAGGAGCCATGAATTCGTGATTTGTGGTAGGTAGAGAATAAAATCAATCATTGATTGATTGGAGAGTGATTGAGGGAAGTTAGCCTTCCAAACTCAACTATAAATAGATGGCATTTTTAGTCGTGGTTAGAGAGACCTATGTGAAGACCTCCAAGAGCTGAGCTTTATGCGATATCAAGGTGTGATTACAAGGCACACATATGTATCAGTAAGTCATTGTATTGTACAAGCAATATACTTTCATTTTCATGATTATTTGAGTTCATCTTTCCATGTTCTTGTGAAGTGTACTACTCACTGCCATTACTCTCAGTTTTTCTCAGTCAGCTTGCAGAGATGTTTTCTCTGAGCTTGGTGCATCATTTTCAATGATTTAACTTGGTAAAGTTAGCTCTATAAGTCTACTATATGCTCATAAATTTTCATGTCATTTGAATGTTTCAATCTTCAGTTATGTTCATTTGAAGTCAACAGGGTCTGTTCATCTTCACCTCTCTGTCAGGTACCCGGCTTTTTCACTCATCTTGTCAGAGCCATTGCTCAGTGGTTACTTATCCAAATTCAGGGATTTAACGCTTGTTGGACTCAGCGTACTGTCTAGTATAACCATACAAATTTTCATAATCATTGGATTCCTAGATTTTGAGTTTTGTTGATTTTTCTGCTCACTGGTCTATTTCTGTAGCAGCCCGTGAAAATCGGGATAATGTCATCACTTGTTAAAACTCATTCTCAGTGTGTGGTTCATTATTTTTGATGAGATTACTCTTGAAAGTTAGCTCTTTAAGTTGCCTAGACTTCCCCAAGAGGAATTGAGCTAATTGCTGTTGTGATCAGAGAATTATGTAAAACACTGGACAGGTGTATGAACCAAGAATAGCAAGTTTTCACCTCTGAGCTAACTCCAACTTATCTGTTTTGATCTATCTTTTTAAGAGTGATCTTCCAAGGTACATAGGGTGTCTAATACATCCATTGGCAAGCTAAAAGGGCCCACCATATACTCCTAGAGTTCATTTGGCTGGTGTAGATCAAGGATTTTGCAACACCTCTTCATCTTCAAGCACATACCTATCCATCTCTTCACAGTGGTATCAGAGCAAGGTTGGACAACATGGCAGATGGATTTCCTTCATCAATTGACAAATCAGCTTGGTCATTAAGAATGGAAGCCTATCTCCAAGGTAGAAGTTTATATGGTTATGTGGCTGGAGATGAAGTTATGCCAAGTTTCAGGAACAAAAGTCAACCAACACAAGAAGAGCAAGAAAGATTGAGCACATGGTGCTCCAAGGATGCACTTGCAAGGTCTTATCTCCTCAACTCTATCTCAGATTTTTTGTTGCCTCACATTAGAAGTTGTAAGACATCTCAGGAAGTGTGGGATGCACTTGAAGCTTTCTTTTCTTCAAGTACCAAAGCTAGGAAGCATCAACTATGGCTGGAGTTCACAACTCTCAAGAAGGCTCCCAAACAAAATGTGACTGATTTTGTCACAAAGCTCAAGGACATAGCGGATCAGTTGGGAAGCATTGGAGAGGTAATAGATGAAGAGCAAATTGTAAGGCAGGTCATCAATGGCTTGAAGGCAGATGATAAGTGGGAAGCATTCACCACAGCTATGGATTTGTACATGGACATGCATGTACCTGATTTCAACACACTCATTGGACAACTACTTACTCAAGAGGCAAAGCTTATCAAAAATGGAGAAAGCTCTAAAGGTAATCAATCTTCAGCTTTATACACGGATAAAAGCAAGTCTAAAGATAACAAAGGAAAGGCAAAGAAAGTGGATGATGAAGCAGGTACATATCAAGCTAACTATGCAGGTAGAGGAAGACATGGCAGAGGTAGAGGAAGAGGAGGTAGACAAGACAGGGGGAGATCCCAAGACTCCAACTCATGTTCTATTTGTGGATTAACTAATCATACAACTGAAAATTGCTTTAGGATACAAAACATCCTGTGGAGAAAATAGGCAATGTCAAAGCACCTGATGGAAACATCAACCTACTCAGTAAGGTACTCTATGTCCCTACCATTACAAAGAATTTGATAAGTGTTGGGCACATAGTAGAGAAAGGGTTGCAAGTCAGGTTCACAAAAGCAGGAGCATTTGTTGAAGATCCAAGTCAAGGATTCAGAAGAATTGCAAAAGGTGAAAAGACAGGTAGATTGTTCACATTTGAATTACAGGACACTAGAAACATTGCTCTCTTTAATTATGGTAGTCAGACACTCACAGAATTGGAAGTATGGCACAAAAGGTTAGCACATATTGGTGAAAGGTCATTAAAGCAAATCTGCAGGGACCAAAGTGTACTTGGACTTCCTAATTTGTCAAAACAACATATGATTTATAAGTGCAGTGCATGTCAATTTGGAAAGTCTCACAGGTTACCATTCATGAAGAAAGGTTATATGCATGGAGATCTCTTGGAGTTGGTTCATACAGATGTATGGGGACCTAGCAAGGAAGCTTCAATATCTGGATCAAGGTATTATGTTTCCTTTATTGATGATTGCAGCAGATGGACTATCCTATTCTTTATGAAACACAAAGATGAAGTTTTTTCATGTTTCAAAAGATATTTGGCTCTTGTGGAGAATCAAACAGGTAAATCACTAAAAAGGCTAAGGTCAGATGGAGGGGGAGAATACTTCTCCCATGATTTTGATTCTTTTCTTCAAGAAAGAGGAATCAAAAGAGAGGTAACTACAAGGTACACTCCTGAGAAAAATGGAGTGGCAGAAAGGAGGAATAGGACAATTGTTGAAGCTGCAAGGTCTATGTTAAATGAAAAGCATTTACCTAATTACTTATGGGCCGAGGCTGTATCTACAGCCACTTACTTGATTAACAGGTTGCCTTCAAAATCTCTTGATGGGATGACTCCATATGAGGCTTGGAATGGAAGAAGACCAAGCTTAGATCATTGTAAAATTTTTGGATGTATTGCTTTTGCTCATGTTCCTTCACAGGTTAGAGGCAAGATGGATCCAAAGGCAGAAAGGTGTGTATTTATTGGATATGACAACAATCAAAAGGGCTATAGGTTATACAACTGTAATAAAGTAAGTCTATGATCCAAGGGTCTGGCCGGTTCAGACAGATCTGAAATCGGACACCGTTTGGTCATCCGTGTGTATGACCAAAGATCTCGAGTTTAGACTTACTAGGAGGTCTTGTGCTCTTGTGAACAAGTGATCCACTTAGCTTAGTGGTTAAGACTCAAGGGTGTGAAGGACGAGGTCTTGGGTTCAATCCCCATGAGGTACATGGGAAGAGTATTTTGCCCAAAGAGCTCTAGAACCTTCTAGAAGCATCCACTGGACACTTGGCGCACATGTAGTTACATGGCTGACACTTGGATGATTAGTATCCACCTGCCCAAGAAGGCAGTCCCCTGGAGAGAGCTATATATAGAGGCATTTGGTTGGGAGGAGAGTCATCTCTCTAGTATGTGGTGGTCGTAATCCTTGTTCTCTTGCATTGGTATCAGAGCCCAAGGTTGAGCTTCCATGGAGACCTTGATAGGCTCACCATCATCTTGCTCATCATTTTGCTCGTGGATGTCTTGATCTCTTTCGAATCTCTCCTCGCAGCTGTCTAGAGATGCGTGCCGCTATCATTCTTATGCTTTAGCTTAGAGCAAAAGAGTACTAAAAAGAATTCATCTCTGTGTGCTGCCGGCAAGATTCGAACTCCCGCCCCTCTGTTGGGAGCGCGCTACTCTAACCACTAGAGCACGTCGTGCACGTGAAGACTTATACGCAGCAGAGCGCATTGATCAGAGCCGGCGCTGAAGTAGATCTAAATTTATAGATCTAAAAGGTGATATTCTCTGGTGAAGCAGAGGGGATTCGAACCTCCTCCCCCCCAACTAGAGGGCAATCGCCTATCCATCACGTCGACGGGCATTCACGCTCCAAACATCTCATTCATCTTCTGTTGTACCCGAGCGCTGCAGAAGATCTCAGAAAGGAACAAAATAAAAAAATAGCTTTCTGTGCCCGCTGCGTCTGCTAGGGATCGAACTCAGACGGGTTCTTTGGGAGGAGGCTCACGTAGCCACGCACACTGCCGGATTTGCTTGTTCTGTAGTGCAGAGCAGAGTCTCCTAAAGCAGTAAGCAGAGCTGAAGTGCAAGCCCAACTCTCAGTCATCCAAGGAGCCAAATCAGTTGTTGCAGGCCGAACCCGAGAAGTATTCTGCTTTTAGCCAAAGAAACAAACAAGGAGAATCAAAGATTGAGCAAAGCTTGAAGGAATTGGAGCTGTGGAGTGAAGATCCGGAGGCCTAAGTTAGTCGATCTCGACGGACCAAGTCATCCAAGACTATTTCTTGATGAGGAAGCTTCAAGAATGGTGAATAGCTCCTCGCAAGGATCAAGAGGATGAATCACTCTTCCAAAGGATCAAGGGATGGACGAAGCTTTGATCAAAGCTAAGTATTTTCCAATTTCTGCTTGATCTTAATGCTTGATTTATCTTGTTTTCATTATTCTACACTTAATCCTAGATGCACATTGAAATAGCTAAGATTTCAATCGATTAAGTCTAGATTAAGATAATGAAAACAATCAATTTCTTATTTCAAGCATTAGTTTGCATTAAGGAAAGATTTGATTTCAAAAGATCCTTGTGCATCAAAGAATGTATCTTGGTAGTTTAAATATAGATTTCCTTTCCATTGAGTAAGTTTTCTATTGCACCTTAAGGGTATTTTTATATCATAGTGCATTTAGACAAAGGAAAGGATATACATGCATCAGGATTGCATGATATACATTCTTAGTACAAGGAAAAAATCGTGCATCAAGTTCATGCATGATTATTGTATTATTTTTTGAGCATGCAAAGAACATGCATGCATACGCATGTGAACATATGCTTTTGCATGTAGATACATGCATTTGCATGGAAGAATGGAATGCTGTTTGCAAGTAGATATGAGAATGTACTCTCTTAGTATTTAGCTTACTTTATAAAGCTCGCAGTTTGACATTAGGGAAGACCAAGGACTAGTTAGTTGCAAAGACATACTAGTTCTAGTTTGCAACTCAAGTAATTAGTCGATTTCTTCCCAAGTCGATATTCTACTATCAAAGATAAATACTTAATGACAATTAAGTATGTTAGATGTCTTGCTAGGTATAAGTAAGCACTAAGAGAAAGTTAAGTAATAAATTTTCTTGATAACCAAGAAAATTTAATTACTTGCAAACTCTTTTGTGATGTATGATGACTCTAAGTCCTGGATGTACTTAGAAAGTCATGCGGATAAAGCTTTACTTGATTAGTTATATATTTTATGTAACTTCTCAAGCATCCCAAGGTTGGATGAGAACTATATTTCCAAGTTCCTTGAGCACTCTTCTATTTAGAAGATTTCGAAAGTTTTAAAGAAGTTTCTTGTGGTTTCAAGATTTATATCTCATGATGAAACCTCGGTAAGTGACTTTTTGGAATAGAGATATGAAATAGTCAAGCCTTCTATTTCATGTGAGATCATTCTCCTACTATGTTCAAGATGAATTTAGTTTTGGGAAGGAAGATGTTCCAAGTAGAGGATCTTAAATGATTCATGAACTCTTCCCAAAAATACACATAAATTCATATTATATGATAGGTCCAAGGAATGATGAAGGCAAAACCTCTTTAGGATATAAATGTTTTGCCAAGATATAAAGGTACCAAGCTTTTATAAATTTTCATTTGATTTCATCCCAAGGGGTGATGGAAATCAAAGGTTAAACCTCAACATCAATTGACCCTTGATATCAATAAAAGGATGTTAGGTTCTATAGTTGCATCTCTGGTAAATGATGCAACTAGCTAAGCAATCTTTAGGAAATAATATAAGTTCCTAAAGACTTGAAGCAAGTGTGAACTTTTCATTTAGGAATAGAAAGTTCCAAGAAATGGATTTTCAATCCATGAACTTCTCCTAAACAAGTTATAAAGTTCAAAGTTGTGTTCACAGTAACATTACTATTGGATCAATCATCAATAGATGCTTGGACTTTAAACATAATTTTGATTGGTGAAATATGTTTAAAGGACTCTAGTAACATCTGAAGATTGACCAATAATAATGAGTTTTGTATCAAACTCAAGAATAGAAGTCGATATCACATAAATGAAAGTTCAACTGAAACTTTCATAGTGGCATGGGAAACCATCTCCAAAATGTGATATTTTGTCTCTAGTTTGATACTCAGGAAATGTACAATTGAATCAGTAAATTTTTTGGATATTATTTGAAAGAATTTCTTTCAAATGTTCTTTTAATATTGCAAAAGATTCCAAGATGAATCATTTGCTCAAGTTATTCCTTAGAAGGAATCTCAAGTCTTTGAAGAAATGGCATTCTTTCAAGTATTGAGAATGAAATTCTTCATACTCTTTAATCAATAAGTAGTTCCCGGACATCCCAAACCACTAGAAGTGGTATTTCAAGTCCTATTTGTGATATAACCTAAAGGTATATCAAAGATTCTTAGCTTTGGAATCTGAGAGGCATAAGTGTATGCTTGGACTTGAGAAAGATCTCTAAAAATCCTGCAGGTAAGCAAAGAAGCTTAAAGATAGTTTAAGAGATCTTAAAGATAAAGACTAAGTCTTTATTTTTATCGCAAGATCAACCAGACTTGATCAATCTTGGCCATGATTGTCCAAGTAATGTGCGATTAGAACTACTTTGTAGATTGCCCAAGTATTGGCAATAAAATTCCTTTTGGGAATTATTCACTCAAGTTCCATTTATTCGATGGAAAATTGTGAAAAAGTAACTTGTTCCCAGTCTGAACAGAGTGAAGGAATTCCAAAAATGTAGTCTGCAACCGTGAAGACGGTACTTAAGTCTGTGGAAGGTAAAACATAAGTGTTTGCCTATCCTTAAAGGGATTTTGGTACAAATCCAGAAAGCATGAGCGGATGCTTAGACTAAGGCAGTAGAGAGATTCCTGTAAAAAGTCCCGGCCGGGATAGGTACCTAAAAGCACCAGTATAGAAAGGAATCTAAAGACAAGAAGTCATAAACTCTTGTCACTACAAAATTGGTCAAGAATAACCAATTGAACTTGAATTTGAGAAATTCAAGAACTTGGAATTCTGATTGGTTTTCATTTGAAAACCCCAGTAAAGAAGAATTGATATTCTGTCAAGAGGTTTTCAAGTTTCCAAGGCAAAGCACATGATTAAGAGGTGATCATGCGAAGGAATCAAAACCTAGGAAAATCTAGTTAGAGGTAATGCCTGAAACTTCCAATTCTTGTAAAAGAATTGAAGAAATAAGGTACTCTATCAAGAGATGTTTAGACTTTAGGATAAGAATCACCCACACATTAATGTGAATATAAAATAGGGTGATATGGGACACCAGATTTTATACTCAGATTGATGTAGGAAAGATGGAATGGGACATCAGACCGTGGGATGATGATTATCTTTTAGTCCTAGTTTGGATTTTGAAGTTAGGTTTCATCCTCAAGGGAATTAAGACTTCAAGGAAAAGTTTAATTCGTAAAGGATGAAAGTAGTATCTTACGATACTTCAAGGTAACTTCAAGATTAAGGAAACTGAAGATATGAAGTAAGTAACTTCCAAGATCTTCATAGAACACTTCAAGTTTAAGTGTTATTGATCAGAAATATTTGATAAATTTCTGAAAGAAGTTGGACTTTGATTTTGAGTTGATCTTTTCAACTAAAGATTTAATTGACTAAGTCAAGCATCAAGTTCCTAGTGTAACTTGATAAAATTCACTGTTTTAGACTCAAAGAAATGCACAAGAATTGCATTCACGGAGTCAAAAAGATTGAATGTGACCTGAACTTAGTCTCAAGTGAAGCATTATTTGAATACAAAACTCATCAGCGTAACCTCAGTGGGTCGACACACTGATGTTGGTTACCACACTAGTATCTTGTGGTTGGATGATGTTTTTTATTTGCTTTGAATCTTTTTGAGAAGCTAGCTTATTTCTCTTAAAGATAAAGTCAATGCTTCAATATCTTATTGAAATAGATCGTTGAGAAGTTAAAGTCCTGAGTCAACTAGACTTTGACTCATAGCAAGTTTATGTATGTGCGAAGTTTGAATTGGTTGTACAAAGTCTTAGTTATCTCTTTCCGCTTTCCAAATCTTTTGGAATTGACTCAGATATGGTATCTGATTCCTTTTGCAAAAGACCAGGGATAGCCGGTTAGAATTAGATAACTAACTTGAACATCCTAGATAGATGTTATGTACAAGAACCTTTTCAATCTTCAAAAGATGATAAGTCTAAGTAGACTTATTCATTTGATTTTGCTTCAAGTTATAGCATAAATAATTTCCTAGAGTCCAGTATACTCTAGAATAAGGAAGTTAGGAATTGCTCATCAGATTGACAATTCCCAAGAACTTTCAGTTAAAAGTCTTTGAGAAAAGTGTCCTAAGTTGGACAATTTTCATTTTGAATTTGAATTGGTGAAGTTAGTATGGTTGATTCCACCGAAATGGTAAACTTTCTCCTACAGTTTACATAGGATTTTTTCAAACTCATTAGGACAAAGTAGTCCTCTAGTCGGGTGAAAAAATCAAGTAACTGTTAGATAAAAGTAAACCATTGTACAGACATCTAAAGTTAGATGTATGGGAAAACCAAACTTCAAGTTCTCCAAAACAAATTCAAGTGAATCAAGAATTCTCAAAGTCTTGCGAGGGATAAGAATCCCACCTTCATTACTAAGACCATGCACCAATTATGCCCAGAAATGGACTAGTAATTTGAATCCACCTAGTTCACATGTTTGTGCCTAGATCGCACATCCCGAAACTGTGAATTAGCCAGGGATGTATTTAGATCCACCCTCATTATTCTTCACTAGTTTGTACTTTGTCCTGTTCATCAAAGTGCAAAACCAGATAGTGTTTTGAATCATTTGGGCAAGGATGCCACCACAGAGATGAGACATGTTCTTCCAGTTCTAGAACATGACCATGTTCTTCCAGTTTTAGAACATGAGGCTCGGGGGTTGCCTACAGTATGTATATAGCTCTATTTTCGAGGACGAAAATCTTTTCCAAGGGGGGAAGAATGTAATAAAGTAAGTCTATGATCCAAGGGTCTGGCCGGTTCAGACAGATATGAAATCGGACACCGTTTGGTCATCCGTGTGTATGACCAAAGATCTCGAGTTTAGACTTACTAGGAGGTCTTGTGCTCTTGTGAACAAGTGATCCACTTAGCTTAGTGGTTAAGACTCAAGGGTGTGAAGGACGAGGTCTTGGGTTCAATCCCCATGAGGTACATGGGAAGAGTATTTTGCCCAAAGAGCTCTAGAACCTTCTAGAAGCATCCACTGGACACTTGGCGCACATGTAGTTACATGGCTGACACTTGGATGATTAGTATCCACCTGCCCAAGAAGGCAGTCCCCTGGAGAGAGCTATATATAGAGGCATTTGGTTGGGAGGAGAGTCATCTCTCTAGTATGTGGTGGTCGTAATCCTTGTTCTCTTGCAACAACCCTACCAACAAAGGATTCTTGGTAAGCAGAGATGTAGTTTTTGATGAGAACAATTCATGGTATGAAGATTCATGCAGGAAGGTCAATTTACCATATAATCTTGAAGAAGATTTTCCAAAGCTTGGTAGAGAACAGCCAAAGATTGAAGAACAAGACACCTCAGAGGATGATGAAGAATCTCACATGGAAAAGGTCAAAGCATGGAAGTCTAAAGGTAAAGCAAAATTGCAGGAACTTGGACATGAGGCAGAATCATCACATCATGGCCTAAGAAGATCTATGAGGGAAAAGAAAAAACCAGAAAGGTATGGGTTTGACACCTCATTAGTAACTAAACATTCTATCTACATAGCACATGACATAAACCAAGAGGAGCCATCATCATTGGAAGAGGCCAAAGCAAAAACAGAATGGAAGCATGCAATGAAGGAAGAGATTGGAGCACTTGAGGAAAACAACACTTGGGATTTGGTGCCCAAGACTTCATCCATGAAGGTAATAGGCTCAAGATGGGTCTATAAACTCAAGAAGAATTCTGATGGTTCAATTAACAGGTATAAGGCAAGGCTTGTGGCAAAAGGCTTTGCACAAACTCAGGGAATTGATTATGAGGAGACTTTCTCTCCTGTGGCAAAGATGCCTACTATTAGGGTTTTGCTTAGTATTGCCTCTTCCAAGAATTGGAAGATACTTCAACTAGATGTAAAGAATGCATTCTTGAATGGTTGGATAACAGAAGAGGTATATATGGCACAACCACCTGGTTTTGAGAATCAAGTTTATCCTGATTATGTGTGTAAACTTAACAAAGCATTGTATGGTCTCAAGCAAGCTCCAAGAGCTTGGAATTTTAGGCTTGTTTCATTCTTGCAGGACAAAGGCTTTCAACCAAGCAAGGCAGATCCTTCACTCTTTATTAAAAAGAGTAATTCCGAGGTCATCTACCTATGTGTATATGTAGATGATATTATATTGACAGGAAATGATGCAGATGGTATGAAGAAGATCAAAGATCAGATGAGAGAAGAGTTCAAGATAAGTGATTTGGGTTCACTTACCTACTTCCTAGGTTTGGAAGTTGTCTACAAAGATCATGGTTTGTTTCTCACTCAAAGAAAGTACATTAAGGACATGTTGGCAAAATTCAAGATGCAAGATTGTAAGATTGCAGGTACTCCAATGGAGGTCAATCACAAATTGATCTCACATGAAGGTGAACTCATAGAGGACTTCACATCATATCAAAGTCTAGTGGGTAGTCTCAACTATGCCACATTGACAAGAGTAGATATATGTTACAGTGTGAGTGTGCTAAGACAATTTATGCACACACCAAGGAAACCACATATGGATGCTGCCAAAAGGATTCTCAAGTATCTCAAAGGAACCATAAATGAAGGACTTTATTATCCTTATGTATCTGATTTAGGTTTGAAGCTATTTTCTGATGCAGATTGGGCTGGCTCCAAGGAAGATAGAAGGAGCACTTCAGGTTATCTTACCTTTGCAGGTTCAAAGCTTATTTCATGGTCATCCAAGAAGCAACCCACAGTTGCTCTCTCTTCTACTGAAGCTGAATATAGAGGTCTTGCTATAGCTACACAAGAAGCTATGTGGATGAAGACATTATTCAAAGATCTTGGATTGGAGTTTGGAACTCCAACTATTTTTGGTGACAATATGAGTTCTATTCACTTGGCTGCTAATCCTATTTTT
Source organism: Ceratopteris richardii (assembly GCA_020310875.1). Classification (NCBI taxonomy): domain Eukaryota; kingdom Viridiplantae; phylum Streptophyta; class Polypodiopsida; order Polypodiales; family Pteridaceae; genus Ceratopteris; species Ceratopteris richardii. The sequence goes on from CM035413.1 coordinate 152,206,975, forward strand.
CATGCAAGGACTAAACATATTGAAGTTCATTATCACTATGTACGAGAGAAGGTTCTAAGCAAAGAGATTCAAATATCATATGTGTCCACTCATCAACAATGTGCAGATATTCTAACCAAAGCATTGGATGGTACAAAGCTTTGCAAATTCAAGGCTATGATTGGTTTGCAGGTAATCTTGGAAGATTGAAGACCTCAAGCATACTTGGCTTGAGGGGGAGCTATTGGAGCAAGTCTATGACAAGCCTAAGTATTGGCTTGAGTCCCACAAAGTCATAGAAAAAGCCTTAAAATGAAGACTATGTAAAGTTCACTTGTGAACTACCTCTTGCAACTTTTGAAGAGTTTACTTAATGTAAAAGTAAGAGAATCTTAAGTGGTTGAGTCCACATGATCAAGAATGGAAAGAGGAGCCACGAATTCGTGATTTGTGGTAGGTAGAGAATCAAATCAATCGTTGATTGATTGGAGAGTGATTGAGGGAAGTTAGCCTCCCAAACTCAACTATAAATAGATGGCAGTTTTAGTCGTGGTTAGAGAGACCTATGTGAAGACCTCCAAGAGCTGAGCTTTATGCCATATCAAGGTGTGATTACAAGGCACACATATGTATCAGTAAGTCATTGTATTGTACAAGAAATATACTTTCATTTTCATGATTATTTGAGTTCATCTTTCCATGTTCTTGTGAAGTGTACTACTCACTGCCATTACTCTCAGTTTTTCTCAGTCAGCTTGCAGAGATGTTTTCTCTGAGCTTGGTGCATCATTTTCAGTGATTTAACTTGGTAAAGTTAGCTCTATAAGTCTACTATATGCTCATGAATTTTCATGTCATTTTAATGTTTCAATCTTCAGTTATGTTCATTTGAAGTCAACAGGGTCTGTTCATCTTCACCTCTCTGTCAGGTACCCGACTTTTTCACGCATCTTGTCAGAGCCATTGCTCAGCGGTTACTAATCCAAATTCAGTGATTTAAAGCTTGTTGGATTTACCTTACTGTCTAGTATAACCATACAAATTTTCATAATCATTGGATTCCTACATTTTGAGATATGTTGATTTTTCTGCTCACTGGTCTATTTCTGTAGCAGCCCGTGAAAATCGGGATGATGTCATCACTTGTTAAAACTCATTCTCAGTGTGTGGTTCATTATTTTTGATGAGATTACTCTTGAAAGTTAGCTCTTTAAGTTGCCTAGACTTCCCCAAGAGGAATTGAGCTAATTGCTGCTGTGATCAGAGAATTATGTAAAACACTGGACACTGAACCAAGAATAGCAAGTTTTCACCTCTGAGCTAACTCCAACTTATCTGTTTTGATCTATCTTTTTGAGAGTGATCTTCCAAGGTACATAGGGTGTCTAATAAATCCATTGGCAAGCTAAAAGGGCCCACCATATACTCCTGGAGTTCATTTGGCTGGTGTAGATCAAGGATTTTGCAACACCTCTTCATCTTCAAGCACATACCTATCCATCTCTTCACAAAGGAGGCACTATGAGAGCCTGAACGAGTACGATATGACAAAGGTGCATCTAATTTGCTATCACACAAAGTCTGCACCAACCATTTTGGCATAGTTTTTGCCTGCTCAATATCAGAGCTCTCATCAACAAGTGCATCATGTAAATCTACATCAGAAATAGAATGATCTGCATCATCATATGAAACCTGCAAAGGCTGAGAAGTTGCCTCATTAGGACTAGCACTAGACTGTCCACTTGTAAAAAGAGGCATCAACGTATCATACATGTCTTTGGAGCTAACAGATGTCTCCTTAGTACATGAAAGCAATGGCTGAATAGCATCTTCCACAAAGACAACATCACGGCTAACCAGAATGCGTTTAGTCCGTGGATGATACAGACGATAGCCTTTACTTTTAGAACTGTACCCAACAAAAATACATTTTACTGCCTTATCATCCTATTTTCTGCGATGTTGTTCAGGCACTAATGCATATGCCAAACAACCAGAAACACGTAGATGAGCAACAGATGGCTTGCGGTCATGCCAAGCCTCATATGGAGTGATAGACTGCAGCGCTTTAGTGGGATACCTGTTCAGTACATATGCTACACACATGACAGCCTCAAGCCAGAAACTATGTGGTAAAGCCTGACTCTTGACCATGCACCTCGCCATCTCCATGAGTGACCTGTTCTTTCGTTCAGCAACTCCATTCTGTTGAGGTGTATACGGCACTGTACAGTGGTGTTTTATCCCACGTTCAGTCAAAAATGCATTAAAATCAGAAGACATATATTCCCCCCCTCGATCAGAACGGATGGTGCCCATTTTACATGCTGACAGATTTTTAGCCAAAACCAAAAACTGTTTAACGCACATGAACACTTCGGACTTTGCTTTGAGTGGATATACCCATGCATGCCTGGAAAAATCATCAATGAAAGTCACGAAGTAAAGGTAATTCCCAAAAGAGGGTGTCTGCATAGGACCACAGACATCACTATGTACAAGCTACAATTTCTGCGTAGCCCGAACTGAACCATCTTTTGGAAAGGAGGAACGCTGCATTTTGCCCAAAATACAGCCTTCACATACATGTTTTCCAGGTGCCTCAAGCTTGGGCAAAGAAGACACCATATCAGATTTCTGCAGGCGTAGCAAACTAGCAAAATTCAGATGAACAAAGTGTGCATGCCAAAGCTTTGCATCTGACATAGCCTGAGAATCATGAACTGCACATGCCGAATCATTCATAGATCTTTCATAGTCTATGAGCTTATACAACCCACGACATAAAATGCCAGAAGCAATAATCACATCGCCATTTGATAGATCATGAACTGTACACCTGTCATCAACGAATTTCACAACCAAGCCAATCTTGGCTAATGCAGAAACTGATAACAGATTCTTTTTGATCCCTGCCACAAATAAAGCATCTGACAAGGTGAAAGAACTACCATCAGTAGTAGTCAGAATGATCTTACCAACTCCCATAACAGGATAAGAGGAGTTGTTGGTGCATGTGACAGTATTCCTTGTAGGGGCAGGCTCGAGTGAAGAGAAGAAACTGCGCTGCGAGGTAATATGTTTGGTCGCCCCACTATCAAAGTACCAAACATCTGAGTCCACTGCAGACATGCACTGCTCATGAGAAGATGGGTCAAAACTGCAAACAGTAGTAAACGCCCATTCTTCTTCCTGCACAAGATTAGCAGACTCTGTTTTTGGTGTAGAGGCTTCTGCAACAACCATTCCAGCCTCCTTTTTCTTTGCCTCTTTTGCAGCCAGTTTTTGGCAGTTCTTTATGATATGATCATTCCCTTTACAGTACTTGCAAAACAATTTCTGCTTTTCTGATTTCTTCTCATCTTTATCCTGGTTCTTCAAATGTGCAGCATTTGCAGATTTCTGCTTACTACTAGAAGAGCTCCATTTTCCTTTGCCCTTCTGACTAGCCAGGAAAGCTTGATCTGCAACACGCATAATGGACCTGTTCTGCATGGACTGATCTTCCTGCAATAGAACAGAGACTAACTCCTCAAATGATAAGGCATTCGGATTGCCTTTCATCATCAACCGAAGAGTAGAAGCAAAACTCTGATATGAATCAGGAAGACCATTCAGAACGGTCTGCACAAGTGAGCTATCTGGTATAACCTCATCAGCAGAAATCAACTGTTCCTTCAAATCTTTGTCACTCTAGCACAATGGTAAGTACCAATGTGAGGAGATCCACCTCATAAATTTCAATCCACCGAGACATGAGGAATGTTATGAAGATCATGAGCAGATGAAGGCACAAGTGTGTGAGTGAAAGCACACAAGCATGCACACACATACACACACACATACACAAGGTAAGAGCAAAGAGTGGAACAATGGAAGGTCTTCGATTACAAAAGAACTCTCTTACAAAGCCAACAAGCTAACCTCAAAAGTGAGATCTCTAGCTCTTTTTATAGTTTTTTGAGTGATTTTGGCCCTCTCTAGACCAAGTGTCCGGCCTAGTTAAAAATTAGGTTCTAGGGCGTATTTGAGGGCTCAAATGGAGTCTAAAAATTATGAAAATTGGTAGGATGATACTTCTAATAGTCCTCAAGCTTGAGGACTCCTCAGCTTGAACGAAATGGAGTTGAAAAAAATATGAAATGGTATTTACAATGGTTTTTAGTGATGAAAATCACTATTTTCATAGGGAGTTCTTCGAAACATTTGACATGTGCTTCTTGGAGCTCGCTATATGTTCCCTCTTCTTGTGTTTCCACTTCTTTGATGCGTTCTCACACCTTCTACTTGACCTTGAGTGCCAACACTCTCCCCCCCTCTCGAGTCTATCATCCCTAATAGACCCTTGTTGGAGTGGTTGTTCCATGTAGTACTGTGAGAGGTAGTGTCCATCCTATATCCACAAGAGCAGTTTGTTTTCCAAATCTCACAAGGTCAGTTGTCCTTTTCGTCAATTTGTAACTACTAGCCTGTGCAAGTGTTGTTCTCTTTGCATGCATTTCTTCCTTGGATTCGAGTATGAATGTAATGTTGTGAGCTTCCAAAAAACTACTAGTTGCTCAAAAGAGGTTGTCAATGTTGACTTTGAGCAGGTGTCGGTTGTGCATTGCTTCATAGGTACTAATGATGTAACCTTGATTTCCTTTAGATCTTTGAAACATTGATTATAAGTACATGTGACCCATAATGAATGAGGGGTAAGTGTGGCAGTGCATGGGTTGAAGAACATATGTGCCTTGTGCATGGCCTTGTAATGTGGCCCTATGCATGCATACTTGGAAAATGCATTGGAAGAATTATGGTGCAAAAAATTGGGTCTTGAGCTAAGTGCTCAAGGGTATGCTGACGAAGAGGTTTCCTAATCTATCATGGTTATAGTGTTGCTGAGTTAGGTGATTCTTACCATGGTGAAAGGTCAGCCGATATTAATCTCTTCATGTTGTACTCCCATCACGGTGATTGACCATTGGCATATCTTGCTTTGTTGATGAATGTTCTTGTTGATGATTCACTAAGAATATTTCCTTGAGTGCATGAACCTGTTCTTGCTTTTTCTTTTTGTCCCTTTTTTTGTTTTTTTCCTTTTTTTCCTTTTTTTTTCACAATTTCATAGAACAAGAAGAAGGAGATTAGTATCAATAAAATAGTTTACATGTGTCAAATGTGTCTCATGTGCCTAGGATTCTCAACTGTGTCTATGCACGGCCGTGTAATGTGGCCCTATATTAATGCATACTTTGGAAATGCAAGACCTGAATGGTACAAAAGATAGGGTTATGCCAAAGGCACATGGTTGTTGCATGTCAAGGCTTTCAATGTTCTTGCAGATGTTGATGTAGCCTTTGTTGGAGGTATCCATTGGGTTTCAAAATGATAATTGATCATTCCTCCTTATAGGGATCCATTTTAGAACAGTGCTTGGCTGCATACAAGTGATTTTCAACTTCTTCATCTTTGGTTGGTTGCTTAAATTTTGTATCTAGCATAGTTGGCTCTTTGGTTCGATGGATGCTACTGGTACTTTTGGTTTCCAAACCCATATCCTTGATTATTGTCTTTTTTCTCTTGTCGAAGAGGTGATTTGATCTGTTTTTGATCTCTGTGCTTGGTTTTGACCCTTGCCTCTCCTTGATCTCTTTGTTGAGGCTTTACTCATGTGGGAGAGCAACGATGTTTGTACATGTAAGAGTGCCTTGGGTACCCACATGTGTAATTGTCCTTATTGAGTTGCAACTAATTTCTTAGGCACCCAAATTCGCCGGATACCTTGTGGTTGGGCTTGTCCTAGTTGCTTCGTTCGTCTTTTGGCCTAGTTGGTTTGCTTGGATGGGAATTCTTGTGGCAAAGCCGATGGTTGTTGTCCTTGCCATACCCGATCGGCTTGTGCATGGAACTTCTTTCATCTTGAATGTTGACTTTCTATTTGATATAACAATTGTCATGTACAGTTTTGCTGGCCTCGGTGGTTGAATTACTATGAATATCGTCATCTTTGAAAAAGACGAGGGTTTTGCTCACCTTTGACACTATTTTCAATGAGCGAGTCCGTCTAGATCATAGAGCTTTTGATGCATACAACATCTTCTTTGCTAAGATTGGGCCTAGAGGAACTAAGAGAATGTGTGATACCTGGATTTGTGATCATGCAGTTCTCTAATTCTAATGTAATGCATTGTCCATGTACCCAAACTTGAAGAATTTGGCTTCTTAGGTTTAAGTTGATTGCATGGTCATAGATCTAGTCCTGACCCAAAAAATTGGTTCTATAAGGTCCTCATTTGCACACACTAGCATTTTGACTGTCATTGGGACATCTTGAAGGTAGATGGGAAGCTCGACCTCTCCCAAACAAGGGGTCTCCACACCTCCTAAGCCCACTAAATAAGCTTTTGATGGCTTAACTTCCATGCCCAATCCTTCACAGCATGAGTACCTAATTGCACTAGTGGCGGTGCCAGAATCGATTTTGAGCTTTGATTGTCTTATTTGTAGTGTCGTACCCTAGTTCAACCTTGATGAATGATCATCTATCTATAATGCTAGGATGTGTGATCTTTTTGGTGCACATAGCCATGTGATATCTAGGGGCTTCCAGATTGGTATCTAGGCCTAGTCGCCTTAACTTATTTCACCTAATGCACTCTTTGGCCTCTATCTGTGCTTCTTCTCTAACCCTTAGCTCTTCTTCTTTTCTCTTCTTAGCAATTTTGAGTCTCATAAGCATATCCTCTGTAAGAGGTTCTCGATACAACTTAACTCGGCATCCACTAATATAATTTGGCAAAATGTCACCTTCTAGAGTGGCCAATCAAACCGCACTATTGGTGGAAATTCTATTAATAATCATGGGTCCATATCCTCTTTTTTCCAATTTATGGGCATGCTCCTTTAGTGTATAAACCAACACGAGATCTCCTTTCAATCCTTTATCCTTGATGTGTGCATCAAAGTATGCCTTTTGTCTTTTCTTTGCAACGTAGATGCCTACTGTTGCTTGTAGCCTCGTCTCACCTAAGCGTTTTAAATCAGAGATCCTAGATGACAACTCGTGTCCATTCCATTCGTGCTCTTCTGCTACTTTTAAAGCTCTGATTAGAAAGTCCAATGGTAGCACAACATTCTGTCCGAAGACCATCTGAAATGGGGTGGCATTGAGTATTGTTTTGTAGGAAACTCGATAAGCCCAAACCACATGATGAAGTTGTTTGTCCCAATTAGAGCATTTATTATTGACCAATTTTGTCAATAAATTACATAGGATCTTATTTGTGCTCTCAGATTTTCCATTAGCTTGTGGATGATAGGGGGCATAATTCTTATGTATCACCACGAATTCTTTGAGTAATTCAAGAAGTGTGTGCCTCTTTCACTTACTAACTCTATTGGTGACCCGTATCTGGTGAACACGTTCTCGAATAAGAACTTAGCCATCGTTTGAGCATCATTCTTTCTCGTGGCTTTTACTTCCACCCACTTTGTAAGGTAAGCTGTGGCTACAATATTGTACTCTACATGGGAGTTTCTAGTTGGGGGGTTAATGCAACAATCTAAGAATTACGACCACCACAAGCTTGAGAGATGACTCTCCTCCCAACCAAATGCCTCTATATATAGCTCTCTCCAGGGGACTGCCTTCTTGGGCAGGTGGATACTAATCATCCAAGTGTCAGCCATGTAACTACATGTGCGCCAAGTGTCCAGTGGATGCTTCTAGAAGGTTCTAGAGCTCTTTGGGCAAAATACTCTTCCCATGTACCTCATGGGGATTGAACCCAAGACCTCGTCCTTCACACCCTTGAGTCTTAACCATTATGCTAAGTGGATTACTTGGTTACAAGAGTAAATGACCTCCTAGTAAGTCTAAACTTGAGATCTTTGGTCATACACACGGATGACCAAACGGTGTCCGATTTCAGATCTGTCTGAACCGGCCAGACCCTTGGATCATAGAATTACTTTATTACATTCTTCCCCCCTTGGAAAAGATTTTCGTCCTCGAAAATAGAGCTATATACATACTGTAGGCAACCCCCGAGCCTCATGTTCTAAAACTGGAAGAACATGGTCATGTTCTAGAACTGGAAGAACATGTCTCATCTCTGTGGTGGCATCCTTGCCCAAATGATTCAAAACACTATCCAGGTTTGCACTTTGATAAACGGGACAAAGTACAAACTAGTGAAGAATAATAAGGGTGGATCTAATGACATCCCTGGCTAATTCACAGTTTCTGGATGTGCGATCTAGGCACAAACATGTGAACTAGGTGGATTCAAATTACTAGTCCATTTCTAGGCATAACTGGTGCATGGGCTTAGTAATGAAGGTGGGATTCTTATCCCTCGCAAGACTTTAAGAATTCTTGATTCACTTGAATTTGTTTTGGAGAACTTGAAGTTTGGTTGTCTCAAACATCTAACTTGGATGTTTTATACAATGGTTTACTTTGATCCAACAGTTACTTGATTTTTTCTACCCGACTAGAGGACTACTTTGTCCCAATGAGTTGAAAAAATCCTATGTAAACTGTAGGAGAAAGTTTACCATTTCGGTGGGATCAATCATACTAACTTCACCAATTCAAATTCAAAATGAAAATTGTCCAACTTAGGACACTTTTCTCAAAGACTTTTAACTGAAAGTTCTTGGGAATTGTCAATCTAATGAGCAATTCCTAACTTCTTTATTCTAGAGTATACTGGACTCTAGGAAATCATTTATGCTATAACTTGAAGCAAACTCAAATGAATAAGTCCACTTAGACTTATCATCTTTTGAAGATTGAAAAGGTTCTTGTACATAACATCTATCTAGGACGTTCAAGTTAGTTATCTAATTCTAACCGGCTATCCCTGGTCTTTTGCAAAAGGAATCAGATACCATATCTGAGTCAATTCCAAAAGATTTGGAAAGCGGAAAGAGATAACTAAGACTTTGTACAACCAATTCAAACTTCGCACATACATAAACTTGCTATGAGTCAAAGTCTAGTTGACTCAGGACTTTAACTTCTCAACGATCTATTTCAATAAGATATTGAAGCATTGACTTTATCTTTAAGAGAAATAAGCTAGCTTCTCAAAAAGATTCAAAGCAAATAAAAAACATCATCCAACCACAAGATACTAGTGTGGTAACCAACATCAGTGTGTCGACCCACTGAGGTTACGCTGATGAGTTTTGTATTCAAATAATGCTTCACTTGAGACTAAGTTCAGGTCACATTCAATCTTTTTGACTCCGTGAATGCAATTCTTGTGCATTTCTTTGAGTCTAAAAGAGTGAATTTTATCAAGTTACACTAGGAACTTGATGCTTGACTTAGTCAATTAAATCTTTAGTTGAAAAGATCAACTCAAAATCAAAGTCCAACTTCTTTCAGAAATTTATCAAATATTTCTGATCAATAACACTTAAACTTGAAGTGTTCTATGAAGATCTTGGAAGTTACTTACTTCATATCTTCAGTTTCCTTAATCTTGAAGTTACCTTGAAGTATCGTAAGATACTACTTTCATCCTTTACGAATTAAACTTTTCCTTGAAGTCTTAATTCCCTTGAGGATGAAACCTAACTTCAAAATCCAAACTAGGACTAAAAGATAATCATCATCCCACGGTCCGATGTCCCATTCCATCTTTCCTACATCAATCTAAGTATAAAATCTGGTGTCCCATATCACCCTATTTTATATTCACATTAATGTGTGGGTGATTCTTATCCTAAAGTCTAAACATCTCTTGATAGAGTACCTTATTTCTTCAATTCTTTTACAAGAATTGGAAGTTTCAGGCATTACCTCTAACTAGATTTTCCTAGGTTTTGATTCCTTCGCATGATCACCTCATAATCATGTGCTTTGCCTTGGAAACTTGAAAACCTCTTTGACAGAATATCAATCAGAATTCCAAGTTCTTGAATTTTCTCGAATTCAAGTTCAATTGGTTTACCCTTGACCAATTTTGTAGCGACAAGAGCTTTTGACTTCTTGTCTTTAGATTCCTTTCTTTACTGTTGCTTTAGGTACCTACCCCGGGGACTTTATTTAGGAATCTCTTTACTGCTTAAGTCTTAAGCATCCGCTCATGCTTTCTGGATTTGTACCAAAATCCCTTTAAGGATAGGTAAACACTTATGTTTTACCTTCCACAGACTTAATTACCATTTTCACGGTTGCAGACTACATTCTTGGAATTTCTTTACTCTGTTCAGACTTGGAACAACTTACTCTTTTTCACAGTTTTCCATCGAATAAATGGAATTTGAGTGAATAATTCCCAAAAGGAATTTTATTGCCAATACTTGGGCAATCTACAAAGTAGTTCTAATCGCACATTACTTGGACAATCATGGCCAAGATTGATCAAGTCTGGTTGATCTTGCGATAAAAATAAAGACTTATAGTCTTTATCTTTAAGATCTCTTAAACTATCTTAAGCTTCTTTGCTTACCTGCAGGATTTTTAGAGATCTTTCTCAAGTCCAAGCATACACTTATGCCTCTCAGATTCCAAAGCTAAGAATCTTTGATATACCTTTAGGTTATATCACAAATAGGACTTGAAATACCACTTCTAGTGGTTTGGGACGTCCAGGGAACTACTTATTGTTTAAAGAGTATGAAGAATTTCATTCTCAATACTTGAAAGAATGCCATTTCTTCAAATACTTTAGATTCCTTATAGGAAATCAAATAACTTGAGCAAATGATTCATCTTGGAATCTTTTGCAATACTAAAAGAACATTTGAAAGAAATTCTCCCAAAAAAGAATTTACTGATTCAATTGTATTCATTTCCTGAGTATCAAACTAGAGATGAAATATCACATTTTGGATATGGTTTCCCATGTCACTATGAAAGTTTAAGTTGACTTTTTGTTTATGTGATATCGACTTCTATTCTTGAGTTTGATACAAGACTCATTATTATTAGTCAATCTTCAGATGTTACTAGAGTCCTTTAAACATATTTCACTAATCAAATTTATGTTTAGAGTCCAAGCATCTATTGATAATTGATCCAATAGTAATGCAACTATGAACACTTTGAACTTTATAACTTGTTTAGGAGAAGTTCATGGATTTAAGATCCATTTCTTGGAACTTTCTACTCCTAAATGAAAAGTTCACACTTGCTTCAAGTTTTTTAGGAACTTATATTATTTCCTAAAAATTGCTTAGCTAGTTGCATCATTTACCAGAGATGCAACTATAGAACTTAACATCCTTTTATTGATATCAAGGATCAATTGATGTTGAGGTTTAATCTTTTGATTTCCATCACCCCTTGGGATGAAATCAAATGAAAATTTATAAAAGCTTGGTACCTTTATATCTTGGCAAAACATTTATATCCTAAAGAGGTTTTGCCTTCATCATTCCTTGGACCTATCATATAATATGAATTTATGTGTATTTTTGGGAAGAGTTCATGAATCATTTAAGATCCTCTACTTGGAACATCTTCCTTCCCAAAACTAAATTCATCTTGAACATAGTAGGAGAATGATCTCACATGAAATAGAAGGCTTGACTATTTCATATCTCTATTCCAAAAAGTTACTTACCGAGGTTTCATCATGAGATACAAATCTTGAAACCACAAAGAAACTTCTTTAAAACTTTCGAAATCTTCTAAATAGAAGAGTGCTCATGGAACTTTGGAAATATAGTTGATGTTCTCATCCAACCTTGGGATGCTTGAGAAGTTACATAAAATATATAACTAATCAACTAAAGCTTTATCCGCATGACTTTCTAAGTACATCCAGGACTTAGAGTCATCATACATCACAAAAGAGTTTGCAGTAATTAAATTTTCTTGGTCATCAAGAAAATTTATTACTTAACTTTCTCTTAGTGCTTACTTATACCTAGCAAGACATCTATCATACTCAATTATCATTAAGTATTTGTCTTTGATAGCGGAGTATCAACTTGGGAAGAAATCGACTAATTACTTGAGTTGCAAACTAGAACTAGTATGTCTTTGCAACTAACTAGTCCTTGGTCTTCCCTAATGTCAAACTGCGAGCTTATAAAGTAAGCTAAATACTAAGAGAGTACATTCTCATATCTACTTGCAAACAACATTCCATTCTTCCATGCAAATGCATGTATCTACATGCAAAAGCATATGTTCACATGCGTATGCATGCATGTTCTTTGCATGCTCAAAAAATAATACAATAATCATGCATGAACTTGATGCACGATTTTTTCCTTGTACTAAGAATGTATATCATGCAATCCTGATGCATGTATATCCTTTCCTTTGTCTAAATGCACTACGATATAAAAAATACCCTTAAGGTGCAATAGAAAACTTACTCAATGGAAAGGAAATCTGTATTTAAACTACCAAAATACATTCTTTGATGCACAAGGATCTTTTTGAAATCAAGTCTTTCCTTAATGCAAACTAATGCTTGGAATGAGAAATGGATTAATTCATTATTCTAATCTAGACTTAATCAATTGAAATCTTGGCTATTTCAATGTGCATCTATGATTAAGTGTAGAATAATGAAAACAAGATAAATCAAGCATTAAGGCCAAGCAGAAACTGGAAAATACTTAGCTTTGATCAAAGCTTCGTCCATCCCTTGATCCTTTGGAAGAGTGATTCATCCTCTTGATCCTTGCGAGGAGCTATTCACCATTCTTGAAGCTTCCTCATCAAGAAATAGTCTTGGATGACTTGGTCCGTCGTGGTCGACTAACTTAGGCCTCCGGATCTTCACTCCACAGCTCCAATTCCTTCAAGCTTTGCTCAATCTTTGATTCTTCTTGGATGGATGAGAGGACTTGGCTCCTTGAAAAGATGAGAGTTGGGCCTGCACTTCAGCTCTATTTACTGCTTTAGTAGAGTTTGTTCTGTATTAGAGAACAAGCAAATCGGGCTGGGCGCGTGGCTACATCTTCTGGCTCCCATTCAACCCGTCTGGGTTCAAGTCCCGGCTACAGCAGAGAGGATCAACCTCTTTTGATCTCTTATTTGAGATCTTCTTCAGCGCGGGATTTGATCAATAATAGCTGCTGCAGACCTTTTGAGCGTGAACGCCTATGACGTAATGGATAGGCGAGTATCCTATTGTTGGAGGGGCGGGGGTTCGACTCCCCTCTGCTTCACCAGAGTATGTACCCTTTTGGATTTACAAACCGAGATCTTCTTCAGCAGTGCCTATGATCGGTAACGTCTACTGCGGAGGTATGTTCACGCGGACGACATGTTCTTATGGTTAGAGCAAAGCACTACCAACAGAGGGGCGGGAGTTCGAGTCCTGCCGGCAGCACACAGAGATCTTTCTTTTGCTCCTCAGTGCTGGCGTGCAACAATAAATGGTGTCTGCATCTCGAATGTACAGCATCAACGGCCGTGGGCTCCTTGGATAGACCAGCGCGCCCCAATCGAGGGGGCGGGGGTTCGAATCCCCTAATCGACATATAGTGCGCATAATCATTTTGGGCAATCTAACCTGCAATGACTGCATACGGCGAGGAGTAATTCGACAACGATGAAGAAGTGCTGCAGTAATGGAATTTCGACGCAGCTCAACAAGAGCTTACAAGAAAAACAATGAAGCCGAAAGTCTCCATAGATCTCAACCTACAAGCTCTGATACCAATGCAACAATCTAAGAATTACGACCACCACAAGCTTGAGAGATGACTCTCCTCCCAACCAAATGCCTCTATATATAGCTCTCTCCAGGGGACTGCCTTCTTGGGCAGGTGGATACTAATCATCCAAGTGTCAGCCATGTAACTACATGTGCGCCAAGTGTCCAGTGGATGCTTCTAGAAGGTTCTAGAGCTCTTTGGGCAAAATACTCTTCCCATGTACCTCATGGGGATTGAACCCAAGACCTCGTCCTTCACACCCTTGAGTCTTAACCATTAGGCTAAGTGGATTACTTGGTTACAAGAGTAAATGACCTCCTAGTAAGTCTAAACTTGAGATCTTTGGTCATACACACGGATGACCAAACGGTGTCCGATTTCAGATCTGTCTGAACCGGCCAGACCCTTGGATCATAGACTTACTTTATTACAGTTAATAGGACCTACAAAGTCGATACCCCACTTTGAGAATGCATGTCCTCCCATCATTGGCCTCAAAGGCATCTCATGTTTTATGATTGCATATTGTACACGTTGACATCTGTCACATTTCTTCACATAGGTATGTGCATCCACATGAAGAGTGGGCCAATAAAGTCCTGAGAATAGAATAGTCTTAATTACTCGGTTAGGCCCAAAGTGTCCACCTGCAACACCACAATGTGCATTTTCTAAGACTTTCAAATAGTTTGATTCGTGAATGGATAGTCTTAAGTAACCAACTTTGCCTCTTCGGTATAGGTTGTCTCCTACTAAGGCATAGTCTTGAGCGTCTTGCTCCATGCTTCATTTTCTTGCCAGACTAGCCTCGCTAGGTAGTGTTCTTGATCTCATAAATTCTACCAATGGAGCACTCCAATTCGGAATTAATGACACATGATAAAGGGTAGCATGCTCCACTAGGGGTCTCGCCTAACACATTGGACAATTCTTAATCCACTCATGTATTTCTTTGTCCATACTAGGCCAATACACTCCTAAATGTTTTAGATTTTTCAATGTTCGGTGTTTAGAGTAGTGATTTCCTAGCAATCCTTCATGGGCTTGTTGCAACCAACTGCTATGTTCTTGGTCCTCGACACAACAAACTAATACACCCTCTGTATCTTGTTTGTACATACGTCTTGCCAATATTTGATAATTTTGTGATTTTTATAATATCTTTAGGATATGTCCAGTTTCAGTTGGCTATTGAGAGCAGAGATATCATGATCATGAAGACTCCATTGGGCCTTGTATGCATGTGTACTTTGCCACAGGGAGCGACGAGTTCTGTGGCTCACATGATCAATGCCATGAACCTAGTCCCATGAGACTTTATACCATCAGTGACTATGCCTTTTATTGATGATATTCCAATAAAGGGATGTGAGGAAAGAGTGAAAGACAAAAGTTTAGATGCTATTGGGTGTAGAAAGTTTGTTAAGGACCATATCTCTGAATGTGAGAAAATCTTTGAGAAATTTGAAGATGTGGGGCTAACACTTTCTCTAAAGAAATTCGCTTTTCGTGTTGATGAGGTCCTCATTGTAGGACATTTGTGTGGACACTATGGCCACAAGCCATACCCGTAGAAAATTAAAGCCATTAGCAAGATTTCTGAGGTGTGTCGTAATGTCACAGAGGTGAGAAGGTTTTTGGGAGCCTGTGTATTCTATGTGATATGGATTTCTCACTTTGCTCAAGTTGCGAACCCATTATATGATCTTTTGAGAAAGAAAAAGAAGTTCGTTTGGACAGAGAAACAGTCAAGAGCGATGTGTAGATTGAAGCAACTACTAATTGAAGCCCCAATTCTGAAGTGTGTTGACTATTCAGGTCAGAGGCCTATCATTTTGATTGTTGAGAATAGTCCTATTGGTATAGGTTGGGTCATAGGACAAGATGATGATGAGGGGCAGAGATATGCAATTCACTTTGGTGTGAAGATTCTCCATGACACTCAAAGAAAATATGTACAAATAAAGAGAGGACTATGGGGAATAGTGACTACTTTAAAGATCGATAAACAATATTTTATTGGGGTGAATGTGGTAGTTGAGGCCGATTCTCTTCCACTGATTGGCATGATAGCGAACTATTCATCTCCAGACGTTGCTCTGCTTAGATGGATCTCTTATATAAATTTTATAAATCCGGCTTTTGTTCACATAGCTGGGAAGTTAAATACAGTGGCTGATATGCTTTCAAGAGTGAAATTTGATGATGATTTGGATGATGGGTGGAGTCACTCTAGCTAGGTGGTCAGAGCCATGAGCTAATGTCGATTTCATATAGGGCTGATGTTGTGTGTCGTGTGCTTTATCGGGTCGGAAGACAGGTGGGGTAAACTTGGCTAGGCAAACAAGTCCATGAGTGACACCCGATTTTGGCATAGGCCGACTTTGTAAAACTAAAAACACAAAGAAAAAGTGCTGAGTTGAGATGAAGTGAAAAATAAAAGAAAAGAAACCAAAAAAAGAAAAAATAAAAATAAAAAAGTAAAAGAGAGGAAAAAGATATGATGGAGAGTTGGAGAGTAGGAGATAAATAGAGGAATCAGGGCACATTCTACAAACTGAGTTAGTAGAGCTTAGTATATGCTAGTACTTAGGATAAGTTGTTGGATCTGAATGAGTTGAACAAACGAAAGATCTACAAAGCCTATGATTCATTCATGTGATTACTTGTTTGATTGCCAAAGCAGAAACATAATATGATGTTTGTGAAGCTTGCATCTGCTTTATTTATTTTTTAAATGTAATAATCTTTATGAATTTGCATGACATCACATTTCAATTTTTTGAAAAGAGAAACATAGAATTAAAAAGATTTTTCAAAAGAATCTTGATATGATTCAATTGGATTTTGTAGGTTGGCCCATCGAGACAATGTGTAGGTTTAGTGGGGGCAGACATCGGGATGAAATCCCTCAGGGACATGTACCTCAAGTTTTTTTTTTCAAAGTTCATTTCATTGATTTTTTGGGTGTGATATGGTGTTTTTTGACTATAGAGAGTTATAAATTGTGCATGATATGGTTGATTTAATTGTTTATGTGATGAGAAACTATGTCGTGTCTATGCATTAGGCCTATATGTTTGTACATATTTCACTAACCTAGCTCTAGACCCTTGAAACCCTAGGTTTGATCATTGAAATCCCTTGAAAACCTGAGTTTTATCCCATGGAAACCTAACCTAAACCCTAGGAAACCCTAGGATTTCAGCCCATAAATGTGAATAAACCCATGAGTTGATGTGTGCGACCTTAAGCATAAGCAAACCTTAACTTTTCCTGATTTAAAACCCCACGTTTGAGCCTTAGAATTAGCATTTGCCCTAAGTCTAGCCCTTTAGTTTCATTTAATTTTGGTTACAAGTGTGAAACCAAACCTTAGTCCAAAAATATAAAGGGAAAAAGGAAAAGAACCAAAAATAGAAAAAGAGAAATTGGAAAAATAAAAGAAGAAAAACCAAATTAGAAATAGAAGATGAAATTATCCAAAAATAGCAAAAGAGCATGCAAGAACATTTCAAAAATAGAATGAACAAATAGAGAGGTTAAAAGGTTATAGAGAGAACTCCTTAGGGAAAACCTATAAATAGGGATTCAATGCCCATTTAGTTTTCCCCCTCTCTGTGGATCTTCTCTCCAAGTCCACGTTCTCTTGATTTGAAAGCATCGATTGAAGTAAAGTGAATAACTGATTTTATATACCCCGTGGATCTTTTCTGTGGATCTTGTCTCCAGGTTTTTGCATAGATTTTTGAAGTAAAGAGAAGCAAAGTTACTCCAGGTTTTTGCATAGATTTTTGAAGTAAAGAGAAGCAAAGTTATTGCTGTGAAGACTTGAAGTAAAGCTTTGATCGAAGACTGAAGAAAAGCAAAGATCTGACCACAAAGACCAAAATCGAAGCTCGTGGGCATCTTCTCACACTACAGCAGGAAGTCTGTCTTATATTTGGCCGATTGGCACTGTAGTAGCATACTATATCACTCATCCGCACTGTAGCGGGATTTATTGTATTATTGAGATTTAATGGACGACATCAGTTGAATTTACATTGCATCATTGAGCTTAGTTTGTTTACTTCGCACATCAATCCAAGGATTTCTATTTCCTAACATGGTATTTTGAGTTATCATCCATGATGCTTATGAACATACACGCATGACTGAGTGCTTCGAGCCTTTGTATTCCGAGGCGCAGGCCTACGATGTATGATTGGATCATCCTACCAAGGCGAGCTGCCCAACATGCAGATGATGCTCGCCGAATGGGGAGAACGACCCACATTGGGGCCTGATCCAACCCCGCACTACTCTTCCCTCCTTACCTCCTTCCCAGCAACATGATGTAAAAATACACGTTCTCCTTGAATCTTGTAATTTTATGAAGACCATTGTTGTTGTGCCATTTAAGACCCTCAAGGTGAGGGGAGTCATGCCCAATAAGGAGATGAATCCTCGAGCCCTCCCAAGTAGTGAATCTGCTTTGAAACAAGCACCATTCTTCATAATCCACTCTCCTAGCCACATCAACGTCCTCAAATCTAATCCTTTTGCATGTTTCTTGATTCGAAAGATGTTTCCACAAACGAGAACCTTTGTTCCAAACTTTCCCAACCTTTTGGAGGTTCCAAGGCTCAACACCTCTGATGCCCTTGATCATGAACCAGATCGAATCATTTTATCTAATACCAGTAGCCCATTTCCAATCTTCATTGATCTTGATAGCTTGTTTCACCTTGTTACAACTCTTTCATAGGGAGCAAACTAAGCACCAAGCTTCGAGAGTCAACTGATAGGGGGAGAACAAAAGAGAGGTTCCACCCTGAAATGCCCACAAGCCTAAGAGTGCTCTTGTTTCTAACCATCCACCGTGAAATGCCCACAGGCCTAAGAGTGCTCTTGTTCCAGACCCTTCCACCCCGAAATGCCCACAAGCCTAAGAGTGCTCTTGTTTCTAACCATCATTTTGGCCTAAGAGACATCCCTATTGCTCCAAACTTTATCCCTAATACTCCTAAAGATCTTGTAGAATGAATCATTGGAACATAGATTTTAAAAGTAATTAATGCTTTACCTAGTGGTAAAAGCCCGTGTTTGGATGGTCTCACGAATGCATTCTTCAAGAATTTTAGGAGTGACTTAGTGAATTTGCTACCTTTGGTATGGAAGGAGGCCTTAAACTTTGGTGCTCTTCCTAACTCTCTCAATGAAGGGGTGATTAATCTAATTAAAAAAAAAGATAGAAACAAATGGATTGAAAATTGGCGACCCATCACTATGTTGCAAACTGGCTATAAGAGCTTAGCTCAGGTTCTTGTGAGTCATATTAGCTTCCATCTATGCTCATGGATCAATGAGGACTAGATGTGATTAAAAAATGGTAGATCAATCTTCGAGGTTATTATTGATGTGTGGAAAGGCTTAGAATTTGCTAAGGAATCTTCTCAAGATGTCCTCTTCATCAAGATCAATTTTGAAAAATCTTACAATGCCCTCGAGTGGGATTTCATTCTGCAATCCATAAAAGACATTGGTTGTGGACCTAAATTCATCAACATGATCTCTACACTCATGGGGAATGCCTCGGTTCAAATTAATATCAATGGTCAAACTAGGCTAAAATGCTTTATTAGAAAAGTTTGTCCTCTAACTCCTCTTCTTTTTTCCATTGACATCAATGAACTTAGCTACTTGGTTAACCATCACACCCTTGTGGAAAGATCCAGGGTCGTCAACTCCCTCATAGTCAAAACTAGATGCTAATGAGACTCTTTGCAGATGACATGAATGATTTTGTGCATAATGACCCTAATAGTATCAACACCTTTTGACATTGGCTAAATGTTTTTTGTGCTGCATCGAGATCTAAAATAAACCACTCCAAAACTGCTTTCAAGGCCATTTTTGGGCCCTTGCCACAGGTAACCAAGGATGTTAAAAAATACACACTATGTAGATTTTTTGGCTCTTCAGTATCCCAATGAGTTTTGAAGTTTCTATGGGCTATCATTGGAATTGGGCTCTAGGAAAACTAGATTCTAAATTACCCTAATGGAAGGGCATACAACTCAACCTAGTAGGGCATGCTATGGTGATCAAGAGCTTGCACTATTCTTCTATTATCTATTTTTTTTCATGTTGGGAACCAAAGGACAAAGAATTAGTGAAGCTTGAAAGTACTTGTAGAAATTTCCTCTGTTCTGATGCTAATGACTTGTTTGCAAGAAGAAGAAAAGACTTATGTTGATCAATTGTTTGATTGAATGTGTGATGAAAAACATTCCATTTGTACATTAAACTTGTATATTTACTTGTATAAATTCCATTATCTCCTTAAAACCCCAAACCCTAGTTGTATTTTGAACCAAAACACATTAAAAAACCCATGTTTCTGATCAAAAGACAAACCAGAAACCCATGTATATTAGGAGCCCTTGAAAGAACATGTAAACATTCACCTTAAGAAACCTCAAACTCCTAGGGAACCATCCTTTAAACCCTTTGAAATCCAATTGAAACCCTAAAAATCATGACTTTTTAACCCCTGGAAACTAACATTGAACCCTTAGAAACCTAGGGCTTTTAACCCTTACTGTGTATATTTAAATCATGGACTAGATGTTACTAATCCTAGCCATATAAAACCCTAAGATTTCCCAAATAAAAAACCTAGTTAGGATCCTTAGAAACCAAAAATTTTCCCACCTTAACCCTTAACTTAATTAGAAACCTTTGTATTAATAATAATGTGAAAAGGAATGAAACCTTCGTCTTAAAATAAAAATAAAAAGAAAAAGTAATGGATAAATAAAAATAGAAAAAAAGAAAAAAACCAAAAATAGAAAAGGGAGGTTGAGAAGATCATCTAAAAATAGAATGGAAAATTTAGAAGGATCTAAAGATCTAGAAAAGGAACTTTAGGGAGACCTATAAATACATGATACGCTTGCATTAGGTTTTTCCATGAACTTCTTTTCATATTTGAAGAAAAGAAAAGTGAGAAATAAACTCCAAGATTTGAACTAAAGCAAAGAGTGAAGTGAGTTCTCTTTGGCCATATAGGTGAGAAGACGAAAGATTGAGTAGAGTTGATGCATTTTTTCAATCCACACTGTAGTGGAGTTTTAGACAATCCTTACCTATTTTGAGGATCTTTTATTTGTATTAGGCTCTACATGCACACATTGTATATTTTTATTTCATTTTGTTGTGTGAGGCCATCAGTACCCCCTTACATTTTTAATGCCCATGAATGGAAACATTGATGAGTACATGTTTATCAAGGTTTCCAATTTTTCTTTGGATTCAAGTGTGACAATCAGTAGTACAACATCTTTCATTTTCGAATTCCTCTTGCTCGGACCCACTTCGTTCGGCTCCTACTCCACCGACTGATTTGATATGTGAGATCCTACTCCCTCCCTAGCATGTTTTTCTACTACCCATTGTCAGGATGAAATCCCTCGAGTGTGCATCAATAATTTT
Organism: Ceratopteris richardii; assembly: GCA_020310875.1. Classification (NCBI taxonomy): domain Eukaryota; kingdom Viridiplantae; phylum Streptophyta; class Polypodiopsida; order Polypodiales; family Pteridaceae; genus Ceratopteris; species Ceratopteris richardii. Next base: position 152,228,059 of record CM035413.1, read on the forward strand.
TTCTAAATTTCATTTCATTGTTTTCTTGGCTATGATATGATGTTTTGGATATAAGAACATGGTAAGAGTTATAAACTCTTCAAGTTTTGATTGATTTGATTGTTTATATGATGAGAAACCTATCATTTTTGTACATTAGACCTGTATATTTGTATAAACCTCATTAAAATGTTCTAAACCTCTGAAACCATAACTTTTAACCTGGCTTTATCCTTTAGAAACTCATGTATCTTTTATAAACCTTGGAAACCTATGTCACTTTCAATTTAAAACCCTAAAAAAAATGCAAATTAATCCTTGAAACTCTGTGTTTAACCTTTGAAACCCTAGTTTTGACCCTCAAAATGTAACTCAAACTCTTGGAAACCATGAGGTTTTAACCCCTAATGTACATGTTAAATCATTGGTTGATGTGTCTAACCCTAAACTTAAGAAATCTAATTAAAAACCCTAAGTTAGGACCTTGAAATCTTGATTTATCCTAATCATAACCCTTAATTTTAATTAAACCTTTTTGTATATGTGTGAAACCAAAATAAAAACCTTAGTCAAAAAAAGAAAAAGAAAAAAATTAAAAATAGAAAATAAAAAGAGAAGAATAAAAATAAAAAGGAAAACAAAAAATAGAATGGGATTATGCAAAATTAGAAAAAGAAGCTTCTAAATTACAAAAGAAGAGAAAGAGAAAAATCTTGGAGAATTCTAGAGAATCATCCAAATTTGGAAACTTGGAAACCGGAAATTTTATAACAGAGAACCTCACTGATCATTTGATTTTCCCATTGATTTTTCAGGTAATTTCTTCTTATTTTTTTCTTTGTACTTTATGATTTTTTTTTTGAGAGAGAAAGAGAGCTGTTTTTATTATGCTTTTGAGTTTCATTCGTTGGATAGTTTTTTTAATACTGATTAACATGTTACCTCATTTGCACATATTATATGTAGGAATATTTTCTGTTGTTCAAAGAGATTCGGTGCATGATACAACAGAAACGTGACGTAGAGATGGAGAGAGAGAGAGGGGGCGAGAGAGAAGATGAAGGCTCTGTGCAAAGACGAAAGCACTCCTATTGTTTCAGCGTGTGAACTTTTGCTTGCAAAACGTGATCATTTTGGCTTCCCTATTCGGTACGGAGTAATTGCTATGATAGAGGGCAACAAACGCGAAAGGGTGTGTTTTTTTTTTTTTTTTAATGGAGGTTCGGTCGAGGTCTACTCCCTTGGACTTTAACTTTGAAATTGCAACGGTACTAGGAAGGGTATAGTATCCATGGGACCCCCCTTATCCCACAAGAGCAGAGGTTTACAAGACTAGGTTGAACGGCGGTCACAACTACTGCGGGGATGGTCAAACGGTGGCCAACAGCCACATACAACAGTTTTCTGGGATTCATATGTCCCTACATGTTGCTGCCAGGGGTTGAACCCTCACCCCCGCCTCAAGAGGTGAGAGGCCCAACCACCAGGCCAGCGAACCGGGACAAGAGAGAGAGTGAGTTGAAAAGCAGATGTTCGCTTCCATGAAAACTGAGATACACGAGAGGTGGAATGGACGTGCAAGCAGAACTCGATGCACCTCTTGTGGTAGGAAGCACATATGAAAAACGATGCATGAGGAAAAAGAGCAGAGTGGGTTGGCACAACAAGTTGGTGCAGAAAGAGAAGAAGATGGCAGAAATCGAGAGAGAGAGAGAGCAAGAGAGAGAGACAGACTTTGTTGGTGGGATGTCGATCAGGGTGGGGAGGAACAAGTGGCTCGAGGTTGGATTAGCCCTGCAGTGTGAATGCAGTGAATGCATCATGTTGCTCTTGTCCAACGGACAGGTTTTACGTCTTCGGCACTTCTTCCTGGGGAATGATACATCCGAGGACTCGTCGCAAATTGAAAGAGAGAAAGTAAAAAACTTTTGCATCCGTATAGATCATCGAGTGGAAGAAGCGGGTCATCGCAGGAGAAGCACGTGAACATGAGATGAAAGTAAAATAATTCAACGTGAAAACACTGTGCTCGTCAACACCCAAGAACTAAATGTATACAATCAATATGATTGTTTTCTAATCGACTAATACATTTGATCTGATAATGAAAAAATTGAGCACAAAATCTAAATACAAAGCATATATCGTCAAGCGAAAATGGATGATACAACTTTGATAATCAAGTGCTCTACTAAATGCGGATTAGGAAAACAAAAAGTTGGAATGGTCTTTTCGGCCATAGTATGAAAAAGATCACCTCCTCTATCACTTAAAATCTAATGCTTCTCTTCAAATCATGAGAATCTAAAAAGATATTTTATGAAAAACACACTCGAGAAAAAAAATCTATCCCTTTAATCTGAACAATTTTGGTTTCATATTTCTTCTACTTTTCTTTTCTTTTGAGTTTTCCTTTATTAATTCCTTATAATTATTTTTATGCTCGTCTATTTGATTTGTTCTTTTTATTCACTAAAGTAGAATCATAAAAATAAAACTAAAACCCATTCGAATCTCCCTTTCTCTTTCTCTTTCTTTTTCTCTCTCTCTCTTTATCTCTCTCTCTCTTTTTCTTTATCTCTCTCTTTTTCTGTCTCTATCTCTCTATCTCTCTCTCTCTTTCTCTCATCAGATCTCTCTACTAGAGCTTTATCAAAAAATTGGTGTGGTGCCCCATCCAGTGTTGCTTTAAGTAAGAAACTCACAGCATAGCCATATGTGCTGGCTAGATGTCTATATGAAGGTTGTTGTGGTGATGACACAAGGGTTGTCAAGCATGTACTTAGTGATCGCAATTCATTCGAGTGACACATTTGGAAACCATCTTTGCTATAATTCTCATTTGCAAGCATTGCTTATTAGAATTGTATTGTTGGTTTGTTACAAATAACAAAGATCATATACAATGGTTATTTCATTAGATACGACCTCCACCTTCTCTGAGAGAGCTCTTTTAAAGAATTTGCCATTTGAATTTAAATAAAAGAATGACTTGCAGACTACTAACTAGCGACAATCTATAAAGTATATTCATATGCTAAAATAAGATTTTATAAAGCGAATCAAGATGAAAGTAAATATGTTATATTGGATAAATCACAGAACACTCAATCACACCTAAAAAGTAAAATAGCAATCTTTGACTTCTTTTGAGTTTACATACAAGACTAAAGCTCACTCTATTTTCTACAAAATCTGCATCAAAATCAAAACTTGAATGAATGATTAACGGAGAGGTGCATCCATGTGTGCACAAAGATCATAGAGAGGAGATATGAGGGTAGAGAGACTAGGGCTCTCTCTCCCCCTATTTCTCTATCTCTCTCTTCTCCTTTATGTATTGGCATGGTAGCCAGAGATCGAGAGCTATAGAGTTAGGGTCATAGAGAGATAAATCAAGTACTCATAAAACATGAACAATGAAAAGCAAGAAGGAAGGTACCCGGAAAAGAAATCATGGAAAAACACAATGAACATTTAGCATGTATTTATAGATTTTTCGAGGGTTCTTCTTCTGGAAATTTACATCCTTCTAGTTTTTTATTTCTATTTTTAGAATATCTTCTTTTTATTTCTTTGTATTTTCAAAAAAATCTTCTTTTTGTTCTTTTTTAATTTTGGAAAATAAAATCCTTCTTTTTCTATTTTTACTTTTTCTTTTTCTTTTTATTTTTCTTTTTTTATTTTTCATTTTTATTAATTCACTACTTTTTTCTTTTGATTAAAGTTTTATTCTCTTTTCACACTTATATACAAACGAATTTAACTAAACTAAGGGTTATGGTTAGGAAAAAATTATGATTCTAAGGTTTCAAACTAGGATTTCTATCAAGGAGAAATTAGGGTTTCTTATGATTAAGGTTAGGCACATCCATCAATGGCTAAACCTCAAGGTTTCCAAGGGTCCGAAGTAAGTTTTCAAGGGTTATGGGTTAGTTTTTTCAAGCTAGGGTTTCAGAGTCTTTGGGGTTTCTACCTATCAAACTTTACATGGTTCCTCAAGGGTTTTCAATATACAAGGGCTTTTGGTCTTCTTTTGATCAAACGCATGGGGGTTTTAATGGTTTTTGGTAAAAATACAATCAAGGTTTGAGATTTTAAGGGGTTAATGACTTTATACAAGTAAATATACAAGTCTAATGTATAGATAAAATGTTTTCTCATCACAGAAGAAATCAAATCAATCAAATACTTGAACAATTTACAACTCTTATTCAATCTTTTGCAGTCAAATCCTCAATTCTTTGTCAAAAAATCAGAGAAATAATTTTTGAAACAAAATTCTTGGAGATAATCCTTGAGGGACTTCATCCGGACACCAAAATCCTAGGTTCTTGTTCTTTCTCTCTCAATTTAAACTCTTGAATGTTTTTCAAAGTTGCTATCTCAGTCATTGAAGTTTCAATGTGTTTTATTAATGAATCTACTTTGGTTTCTACCATTGTCATCTTTGGATCCTCTTTTCTTACCAAGGTATGTTCAACTTCAATCTTAGGTTGAGTCTCTCTCTCATTCATTCTAGGGACTTCGTTTAAATTTCATTCTTACCTTTGAGCTATTCAATGAACAGCCATAGGCATATTCTCCCAAGTTTCAGTAAGATCGCTTGTAGCAGTCTCGTCCTCTAACATTGGCTCTAGTTCATGTCCTAGAGGCATATCAAGCATTCCTAGTTAATTAAAAAGATTTTCTAGTTCGAAAGCTATAGGATCAGTTTCACATAATTGATTGAATTTGACTTCGAACCTAATTGAGTATTGCATAATAAGTTTATCAGCTCTAGAGGTATTAACCCACCTTAAAAATGTGGCCCTATTATTATTGCTATAGTCCTTATGAGAGCTCTGCAAGGAGCTGGGTCTTAGAATTAGCCCAAATCATGTTTGGGGTAACCACCGTAAGATGAATGCATTCTGTATTAAGGCCTTGAAAGATATGATTGAACGTATCTTTTTTTTTTCATCTTTTGGAAATCCATATTGCTCAATGATCTACTCGTAGTACCTAAGTTATGAACTAGCATTCATTTCGTCAAATTCCCCTGTGTTCAATACCATGGAGAAGGCCATGGCTAGCTTTTGTGATCAAGGTCAGGAACAATCCAGAATGCTCAGATTGGATAAATTATCCTTGCTTCACTCCACCCCAAGGGCCATCCACCATGGACTACATGGTAGACAATCCGAAATTGGACCCTCCCTTGAAGAATATGCCCGATGTAATAGCAAAGATGTGTATGAAGATATTCAAGTTGATGACCATGGTCTTCATGATGTTCAAGAAAGCAAAAGCTCCATATATCTCGGCACCAAGTTTGAGTGAAGGCAACTTCAACTTGTTCTATGATATGAGCAATATACCCTCTGTTTAGACCATGTGTGTGGCATGCTCGCATAAAATATTTAGCGACATATTTTCTCAATCGACTTGGGGAATATCATTATGAGGTATTTATACCAAGGCCTACTCATTTTCTACACCTATTCATCATAGAGCAAGCCATCCATGTTGAACAGTCAAGAGTACCCCATCCACATCCCAATTCCTATAGATTGGGATCGACTTATGATGGATCTGGCAAGAGGACTCGAGCTAAAAGAATATGAATTCAAAGCTCACATGGTACAATATTACACCAATCATCCTCCACAACAAGGGTATGTTAGGGACGATAGACACGAGAGAGGGGGGAGTGTTAGCAACCAAGGTGGACCAAGCCACCAAGGAAGTATACAGTAGGAAAGTCAGAGCGACAAGAGAGCTAGAGAGAAGAGCAAGAAGGACCAAGCAGGAATAGTAATCAACATCCATCATGCAAGGAATAGGCCTAACTATAATTTTTCACATTCCATCATGCATAATGAAATATTTTTATCACTACACCTCATTGTAAATATTCATTTTTAGGTAATTTAGACTTCATTTTGTCCAACTCAATGCTTGACAAGTATTAGGAGAATGCGATAATGAAAGAATGCTATGTTTCTTTCCATAAACGGTTTATTCATATCACTCCATATATTAAGACACATGCATTGGTTTAGTCAATGTCATGTCACACACTCTGTGGACACATAGCGCAACACATATGCACGTATGCTTTCACTCACTCTTTCTATGCACACAATGCCCAACGGTTTCATAGGAAAGAACATCCATAACAGAATGTAATTTGGTTGAACGCTAGCGAACTTCAGCAAGATAAATTCCGCAAGAGCTAACCTGAACCCGGAATGCAATTCAACTCACTCCTCCTCCTCTAATAGGCACCGTGCAAATACATTTCTCTTGGTAGCGCTTGTTCACCCTTTCATAAAAGATTTCAGGATTACATATCAGTATAGCTCTCAAGTACCTGAGTCTTTGCGATCTTGAGCATCACTAGGTGCAGTTTTCTTTGTTCATTCGTTGTTACCTTATAGCTTCATCACCAGTTGATTGTTCCTGGACAAAAATTCAGCAGACATTGTCAAGCTTCATCACAGTTGATTGTTCCTGGACAAAAATTCAACAGACATTGTCAAGCTTCATCACCAGTTGATTGTTTCTGGACAAAAATTCAGCAGACATTGTCACTCTTGATCTTTCCCTCGTTCCTCTCATTCTCTCGTTCCTCTCACTCTCTGATTGCGTCCTCGTTGTGCACAACAAACTTCATTTTCACTTTTAGCCTGTAAAATGTTAGTCTACATTCAACTTCACACATGAAACATAACGCGCAAAATGCACCATGCAAAGTTAAATATGTTCAGACATGGGTGTTCTTTATCATTCTTGTGCACACACATTGATCCACACAGACAGTTGTAGAATCATTGATGCAAATAGAACTACACATGCAGCAAACCAAAAAAAAAAAAAAAAAGAATGGACATAAGTTTTCTATGAAGTACATCGAATTCACAAAGATTCACAACCAGATACATGTTCACGAAGCAGAGAGAGCGAAGCTTCTGCTTGGTTGAATCAGGAGGGTGTGTGCCATTTTCTATCTGACAAATAGAGAAAAAAATGGCCATTGCGCAAAAGGCGAGGCAGGTCAGAGACGGAGATGCATCATATCAATAGAGGGAGATTAAGTCATGCTTTTCATTACTGATTCTCCATATAGTTAGGCCTACCTTTGATGGTGATGCGAGAGACAACGGAGCATGAAAACATGGCGAAGAAAGGCTCAACACACTGTACAGATGACAAGAGAGAGTGCACCAGTGGTCGTCACCATTCTCCTACTGCCGAAAAGATTTCACCTCGAAAAAGGTAGAAGAATAGCGCAATGGTGGACTTTGAGCTTCTGAAAACAATCTGAGGGGTTCTATTTCACCTCGAAAAAGGTAGAAGAATAGGGCCATGGTGGACTTTGAGCTTCTGGAAACAATCTACGGCGAGACCACCCTGGAAGATTGATTTGATGCACTGTGCTGACATGATAAGTGTTAGGAGACTTAGGAGACCTCAGCAACTGCCAACGCCTAAATTTCACGGCCAGGACAAAATGTCATATGACAGCTAAAATTTTGCTTCTACCTTTCATATGAGAAATTTCGATATGTCTATAGAAGGCATTTACATATAACATACATATAGATCTCTAAAAAAATGACAGGCAATTTACCAATCCTAGCTTGTCATCTCATAGAAAGTTTCAAAAAACACATGATTTTTACTGATAAAATGACCCCTGATAGACAAAATGCCTGTCAATTTTAGGCCCTCCTCTTCACATCTCCCTACCTCTTCACTGCTAAAAGCATAATCCGGGGAGGAACAATTTAAGATTTTTCATATGCAACTTGAGAGAGAAAGTCAAGATGCACAGATAAGACTAGAAGCGGGCTCGCTCGAGTTAAATGAAGCATGTGGTGTTGATAAATGCACTTTGGTCGATGCCACAAATTTCCCACTATTTTGGAAGCACATCTCAATCGACTTGCAATTGTCCATATCTCATAGGTGGGTTGGTTAAGCACTAGCTTTTTGAGGCAGAGGTTTGTGTTCAACTCTCGGGCTGGACATGTAATGGCTTTGGCCGGTCTAAGCCACTTGTAACCACTTTTGACCTTGTCTAACCCGTGCTTTGTGAGATACAATGGGTTTTGTGAGTACATCAGTGTACACTAATGCAAGGGGCAGGACCCTACATGCTCAATACAATAGCATCAAAAAATACATCCCACAAAAAGGGAAAAAGAGAAGCAGGAGCTATCAAGTACAAGATAGAACCATTTGAAACATAACTGGAGAATGTAGAGATAAAAGGGTGTCTCTCCGCTGATGATGAGGGGTTTTCCTCAAAACATGAGAAATGTCGTGGTCATGAGGAGGAGTATCTTTGATTGCTTCAAGGAGAAGACCCCAATCTTTCTCAAACTCTGGTAAAAGGAGAAGGAAAAATCCTTCTTTCCTTGTTAAACACATGATGATTCTTACTAGTCACATGTACCATAGAGAATGGGCTCTCCACAAATTCTAGAGAACAAGATCCATATTCCTATAGCAACCTACCAGCACTTCTTCACATCCCAGCTTGACACCAACTTGAGAGCAAGAAGGTTGGAAGACTTTCTAGTATTGCATGGCATGCTTACAGTTAATGAACATGTGAGGTAAATCCTCAACCCTTCTAGAAAAACTTTTTGATGATTTATTTACTAAGCCTCTCACAAGCTTAAATTTTTGCAACATATCTTTGGTGACATCTTCAATGTTGACAGTTTTATTGACTTGATAGCTCAAAAGGTGGTTTTGAAGGATGTTCTTGTACCACAGCAATACATGTTTGCAATCAAAGGAAATTTTAGTTAAAAACTGAATGAAATCATTAGAAACAGCATTATCATTGATAGTCAAATCTTTCTAGCAAGAAAACCCATAATTTTTGCATTTATGCTCGTTAATTCCAAATTGAGAATTCTTCAATAGAGAGAGCCAATCAAACCAAATGGAGTCTTACATAATAAAATCAAGAATAGCATGAAGATCAGAATGAATAGAATAAGTTCCTTTCACCTACATCCATCCCTCCCACGTCATACTACAACATAATTTACTACCAACAGGGGTGAATCTTTGAAGAGTTTTTTTGGGTAGAGAATACCTAGACCTCCTTCAACTTTAGGCAAAGAACAAATCTCCCAAGACACTTTGGGAATCGTGCACCTTAGAGCATTGCTCCCCCCTAGACAAAAAAATCTTTTGGCCAAGGCAATGACCTTAGTGAAATTCTTATTAGAGGGCTTCCAACAGGCAAGAAAATAGGAAAGACACGGCAAGATGCAATTATTCAGCACAAACACTCTATGAGGCAAAGAGCTTTGGCAAGCATACCATCTAAACAACTTGTTTCTTAAATTATTCAAAACCCTCTCCCACCTTTGATTGAGCAAGATGTTGAAACCCATTGGGATACCTAGAAGTCTAAAGACCTCACCTTCCCTAAATATATCATAGCCCAAACGTTTGATACAATAAAGAACAAGTTTATTGGAAGTTCTTTTGCGGTTGATTTGGGAACCACTAGCTAAGCTGAACAAATCCAAGAATTTAAGGAAACTAGTAGCAAAGGTTTCATCCACTTTCATAGCCATGTTGGTGTGATGACAAACATTTTCAGACCTAAGGGGGAGGGAGAGTTAGGGACGTCTACCCCCACAATAGTCTTGTTTTCTATAAAGTCTTTGACGAGCCAACCAAGGGCATCATTGGCTATAACAAATAGCAAGGGAGCAAGCGAACAACCCTACCTAATAGATCTAGTACGTTTCAAGGGTTTAGAAAAGGAGCCATTGATGGACACCTTAGAAAGCTTTACCAAAATGTACACTAACAAACTTGATAGAGTGCTTTCTCGGTCCTATATTATGAAAACATTGAAGAGCAAAATTCTACTTAATCCTATTTTAGGCCTTGTGAAAGTCAATTTTGAGAAAGTAGAAGTCTTGGTTCCTTTCCTTAGCATATGCAAAGACCTCCCAAAGGGAAATGATAGCATCAAGAATAAGTATATCCTTAATGAAGCCCCTCTGCTCATGGAGGATAATGGTCTAATCCTCCTAACAAGAGTGGAAAAGAAGATGTATATAGTAGTGAGGCAAGTCAGAGGTCTCTAATTATTAAGATTTTATTTAAGACCTTTTTTATGGATCAATTTTATCACTCTAGAGTTGATGTTTGTAGGAAGAGTTCCCTTCCTAATGACTTTGTTCCAAACCAAGAGAATGTATGGTGTCAAAAAATCCTTCAAAAACCAAAAAGAGCTTATTATAAAGTCCATCAAGACATGGAGGCTTGCAGGGTTTCAAATTACTAATGGTTTATTTAACCTTAATGATAGTGAGGGGTAGGTCCAAGATAGAGAAAAACATACTTTTGTTAGGTTTACCAAATTTTCTAGCCCAAAATTCTCTTCAAGAAGCAAGTAAGCCACTAGCCTCAAGGTATTCTTCACACTTGAATCTTTTTTGGAGAGAAAAAATCAAGTCAAGATTGTTAGAATTTTTGTCCAAGGAAGCATGCAACAAGTAAGTTTCTTTATTTATCATATTCCTTCTATGGGCTCTGATGTGCTTCTTGAGATGCTTGTAGTGTGAAAAGAGGGATTGGATCTCTTTCACCAGCCTAGAGCAAGCAATAAAAGGGCTAGCACCACTGATGAAGTGCTTTTGAATAATAGCCTTGGTTTTCTCAACCATGAAAGGCATATTAAGGAGGGAGGCATCAAGATGGGGCCACCCAACTCTAAAGTTGGTGCTAATGTTAGAGAACTTGACAATGAGGGGTTTATGATTGAGGATGAGAACCACAGAGTCAAGGTGACAAGAAGTATTGCCAAACGTTTGAAGGTATGGAATATTAATATAACATATGTCTAAGCTAGTAGTTTTATGCATTCTTTTGTTTCTTGTTCCAAGAGAAACCAAAATATGGGAAATATCTAAAAGGTCATGGGAGGTAGTAAGATTGAACCAGGGGTTCTTCTCAGCTCCTACAATGGTGTTACCCTTGTTATCAAGGCAATCTCTTGAATCCATGACCATGTTGAAGTTTCCAAGCAAAGGGATTATTAAGATTAAGAATCTCATCCCAATAGATAGCTCTATTAGCAGCCTCATTAGAGGTAGGTATACTAACCATAATACAATTTAAAGGTTCAACAATGGTAATAGAAACCCATTGTTGAGAAGGATTGATATGGTGACGGGTAACCAGGTGACATAAGGAGCAAACAATGCCTGTGGTAGCACCAGCTCTACCTTGATCATGATTGTTAAAGAACCGATTGTGCTTATTAGAAAAAATGTTAGGATTTTTAGAGAGCTTACCCTTAGAAAGTTGAGCTCTTGCACGCAAATGATATCAGGCTTGAAAGAGATGTCAAGCAACCATGTAGCAATACACTTACCTCTCATAGGGTGCAAAAGACTCTTTGACTAGAGATAGTTGGTTTTAATGCATCTCCAAAAGTTTCGTTTGGCTCCATTTCCTTTATCATATTTAGGATGCGTACTAAGTCATATGTGGTACTCTCTTGTTTTTTAAATTGATTCATTAAAGCTATACATTTTCAATATATTTATTCTGATATGGATGTATACATTTTTCATTTTGTTATGGATGCTCATTTTCGAAGTTGACCAACCCATGTAATGCACGATCTACACAATGGTTAGTGCTAAATAGTTAGCACGAAGGCTTATAAAACTCAATATGTTGCTCATATACCTAAGGATCTTTTGTAAAGGGAATAAAAATTGGTCTCTCATAAAGAGTAAGACCTTCCCTATAAGCTTCACATATTTAATTTTGATATACTCTCTCAAGAAGGATCAACCTCACACATGCCCTCTTTATACAAGAAACCTATGCTATAGAGAAGGAGATAAATGCCTACAAAAACCAAAGGCAACCACAAAGGATGACCCTCAAAGGTTCAATCAATGGAAGGCTACATCAACAACAAGGATTCCACAAGAAGGAAGAGGATTCAAACAAAGATACTAAGAATGGACCTCAAATGCTAAGACAAAGGGGATGGAAAATGGATCCAAAATTAGTAGCTAAGCCATGATGTAAACGATTCATATGTTTAGAGATCTCATGTGTCCTTAGATCCTCAAAAACTACTTGGATCCTGAATTTTCAAATATATTTCTTGGTATCCCATATGTCCCAGGATCCTAGAGATGCCATATGTCCCACACACCATGGATCCATATGTTCATGGAACTAGAATCAAGGGATGCCATATGTCCACACTTGAATGCCCTATGTCCAAACCATGTCTAAGGATCACATATGTCCTTAGATCCAAAACTCCAATGGACTAAGTGATGCCATATGTCACGTTCCCCACATCACAACCAAAAGGTTCATCACATGGAGGGGGTGTTGAAAGTTCCATGCTCCATTTTTATGTTTGATTCTACATTCATTCACATGAAATTCCATTTATCCCACATGGTAGGAGTTTTTCCCTCAACTCCATATAAGGAGGGCCTCACTTCACTCCAAAAAGCTCATCAACTCAATCTCTTAGAAATAACGCCTCACTCTACTCATGGAATCTCCATGATCATAGAGTATAATTTGTAAATTCATTCCACTTTAGTTTCAACACACATCATGTTTTTATATCTTTTGTTCCTTCCTCCTTAGTTGGATTATTTGTGATTGATGATAAACTAAGAGTAGATTCTCTTCATTTCAAAAATTGTCACATATTTGGTGATAACATGAGTTCCTTGCATCTTGTACCTAATCCCATTTATCATGATAGGACCAAACACAATTGAGATATATTAACACTATGTTAGGGAGAAGATTACAAGCACAAAGATTGAGCTCTCATATGTATCTACTCAACAAAAATGTGCAGTCATGATGACTAAAGCTTTTGATGTAGTGAAGTTTAGCAAGTTCAAATCCATTATTGGACTTCATGAAATCTCAAAGGAGCTATTGCTGTGTGGGAGCTATTGCTGCATATGAAGAATCCTAAATGCTTGAACATTAGTTCTAGACTTTATTAGACTTCCAAATTAGTCATATGTATACATGACGTTTCTGATTATTCATAAGGTTAAAAAGGCTTGACATTTTATCTCTTTCTAAAAGTCCTATTGGGACACAATCTTGTAAATGCATTGCGCGTCAAATCCCAAAGCTTAATTCAAGTATCAAAATTCACATGAAACTCCTGAAAGCAAGGAAGAATATTAGGTAGATCTATCAAACTGATTTTTTTTTTTAAGTGTACAAATACACTGCCTACTTAATTAAAGGATATCATCGGTTATATCACACAAATTGAGGTATGCATTGTATTTTCATTGAAGCTCTTGGAGTCACTCAAGAGCTCCATGTACTGTACTTGAGATATCAATACATATACTTCAAGTTTGAGCATCAATTCTACTCATTGTTCACTATTGTAGCATACTTCTCTAAGTCTATCATCTTTTTTGAGTTATTTAAGTAAGTATATACCGTTATTTTCTTGTTTATTGATTGTTTCATGAAGGATACACTCTTTTAAGTGTTCCTTCTAAATATTTAGTAGTTAAAGTTTTATGCATTGAGATATGGCCATATCTCTGTGCTTGTGCATCTTCATCTTCCAAAATGTCAAGATCACCCCCTCGAATTTTTATATATATTTCTCCCCATAGAGTCACTTTAAAGTCATGAAATAGCTTGTGTTTGGTCATTCATCACTTGATTCGAAGGTGTGCAAAAGAATTTGGGTCAATTCCTAGAAGGTTGTGAGCTCTAAATGTTTTTCGTAGTATCTTGTTCCATAAGTTGAAGGTTTTGACATAAATTTTTGAGATCAATGTTCCAAGGTACTATAGGCATATTATTGCATATACTAGAGGCTTACGAAGTCTACTAGATATGCCAAGTTGAACATATGATGGTCTAAAGAAATGTTTTCTAGAACCCTCTCATCTTTGCGAGTTGTCATCACTCCTCACAAAAACAAAAGAAAGTACTAGTTCAAATTTAAGACACCATCTTCTTTTTTGAAAAGTATTGAGTTCCAAGATTTATGAAGTGAAAGAATGAATTGTATGAATGGCAAGAGAAATTAATTTTCCAATAGAGAAAAGGAGAAATACCAAAATGCCTATACAACTTAAACCATTAGATGTTGAGTCTAAGACCAAATGGCTAGGATCGACTTCTATTAGTACACATCTCCAAATGCACTGATTTGCATATGTGTGGCTGAAAACTCAATTCATTTGATTTTTTGATAATGGATATAATCTCAATAATTTTTGTATAAAGATATAAGTGAATAAGGTTAAGTCGTTCAATAAAACCAATCAAGGAAAGTCATAATTTCCTTCCAATTGGCATATTAAATCTCTTAATGCATTGAGTGATGATTTATGTTTCCTTCAAGGAAGACTAAGCATTGGGATATTGAGATATTAGGGGAAGTATTGAAAAGAAGGAAATCTAAAGATCCAAGTATTTTTCACCAAAAATGTCTATGCAATTTTTTCTAGAGAGGTCATTACTTGCTCTTAATGTTAGTCATGTTGATTCATCCGGGAAGTCAAGCATTGGAATAACACAAAAACAAGGTGTAGAAATAGAAAAATAACCATTTAGCCTCAACATTCAAGAGATCAAGCATTCTCAATAAAAGAATATTCCTTGAGTCCTATGTTGTAACTTGGCAGGGACATCCCAAAAAAGCACTAAGAGGATAGGGTTCATTTTTTGTGGAAGTGAAGGCATGAAATTGGTGCTCTCAAATCCTTAAGGTATTAGAACTTAATATCAAAGCAAGCACTACAAAAAATTAAAGAAAATCAAGATCCAACAAATCAAAATTTCTTGGCATATGTATGCATTTCCCAAGCAGAATGAAAATTATTTTAAAGTACGTAAGTCATGATAAAAACACATGTTTGGAAGTGCAAGTACTGGAATAGAGAGCGATAACAAGAACACGAGGTGTAGCTAGTTGGAGAGAGAAAGAGAAGATAGATTGATGCCAAATTTGGAGGGCCTTAGAATGAGTGACCTACCCCAAATTCTTATTGAGTTATGTTATATAGGACCCTTTTAGGGTTGGCAAAGTTCACATTGAACTTGGCCCAAAAATAAAGAATAAGTGACATAGCCATTATAAATAGGACTACACACATGTATACACTATAAAGGAGTCATTGAAGACTTTATCCCAACAACTTTCCACTTAAAGGAATAAATGGTGCCTTTATGTGATGCCCACCATCTCTATACATGACTGATGTTGTGCTTTTGGTAAGAACTTAGTAGAACATCTATAGGGTTTTGTGAAGTATGGACCTTAACCAATGTGATAAGGCCATCATGAAGCACTTCTCAAATGAAGTGATATTGCACATCAATATGTTTAGTGTGTGCATGGAACATGGCATTCTTTGCCAAAGATATGGCACTCTTTCTATCACAACCAAGCATAGGTGCTTTTTCACACAAACCAAACTCACTGTAAAGACGTGCTAACCATATTGCTTCCTTGGAAGCTTTAGTGGCTAAAATATATTCAACCTCAATAGTAAAAAAAGGAACAATCTTTTGTAGTCTACTGCACGATGATACAACACCACCTGCAAGAGTGAAAACATAGCCACTTGTGATTTTTCATGTACCCACATCACTTGCCATGTTAGAATCAAAGAATCCCTTCAGTTCTAATGGGTCCTTTCCATAACAAAGGCATTTGCTTTTAGTCCCTTTCAAATACCTCATAATGGACTTTACTACATTCCAATGTAACTTGCATGGCTTAGCCATAAATCGGCTTACAACTCCCACTGCATGGGTAATGTCTGGCCTAGTAGCAACCATAGCATACATAAGTGAACCACAAGCTGAAGCATAAGGTACACCTTGCATATCATTTATTGCTTCTTGTGTCTTGGGAAAATCTTCCTTAGAGATTTTTATCATATGGTTGTAATGGCACTCCAAGAGGCTTTGCATTAGCCACATTAAATCTTTCCATTACCTTTTCAATGTATTTTCTTGAGATAAATACAATATGTGTTGTTCCCTTTGCTTCCTAGTCCTTACTCCAAGTACATGTTTAGGTACCCAAAGGTCTTTCATTGAGAATGCAAATTTCAGTTGCTCTTTAAAGGCATTAACAATGCTCATTTTCTTGGAAGCAATGAGCATATCATCAACATAGAGCACAAGAATGATTGGGATGACATCTCCATCACGTTTTGTGTACAAACAATGATATGCATGGCTTCTTTTTTACCCATGTTTGAGCATAAAAGCATCAAACTTTTTGTACAATTGCCTAGAAGCTTGCTTCAACCCATACAAGCTTCTATTGAGCTTACATATCAGATGTTCCTTTCCAGGAATGATAAAATGTTTGGGTTGTTTCATGTATGGCTTTTCCTCAACATCACCATGCAAGAAAGCTATATGTACATCCATTTGTTCCAGCTCTAAATCAAGAGCAGCCACTATGGCAAAAAGTACCCGCAAAGTGCTCATCTTCACTATAGGAGAAAACACTTCTTGCAAATCTATGCCCTTAGTTTGAGTGTATCCTTTTGCAACTAGCCTTGCTTTAGACTTGGGTTTCTCATCAACAATCTTGATTTTAAATACCCACTTGTTAGGAATAGATTTCCTTCCTTTGGGTAATTCACCCAAGTCCCAAGTATTATTAGAATGCAAAGCTTTAATTTCTTACTTCATAGCAAGCTCCCACTTATTGTTGTGCTCACATGCTTTTGTCTCTCTATATGTAAGAGGTTCTCCCTCATGAGTCAACAGAATATAGTGTAGTGAGGGGTCATATGTACTCACATTATGCCTAATACGAGTATATCATCCCACCTAATGATCCACATTCTTTGGTAATGGGTCTACATTAGGTGGTATAATAAAATCATTATGTACATGTTGCTATATATCATTTCTAGGATTGTTTTCAAAATTATTTTGTGGCCGCATATGCCCTTCAGGAGCCTCTTCTTGTTGTCCAACATCATGTGGCTCAAAAACCACTAGATTATCTACATTTTCAGCCATATGTGGTGCATCTTGACGGTTTGAAATAGCCCTAACATGTGGTTGATCTTGCTGAAATGTGAGCTTTTTATGGCCATGTTTCAAGGCAACATTATTTTGTAACAGCCATGCCTCATTAAAAACAACATGCCAGCTGCGTATGACCTTTTTCAGCTGAGGTAACCATATCATATAGCCCATTTTACCTTCTTCATCATATCCCATGAAGATGCCTTTAATGGATTTGGCATCAAGTTTACTCCTCAACTCAAGCCTTATGTGTACAAAAGCTTCACAGCCAAAGACACGTAAGTGATCATATGAAGCAAGTTTGTGAGAGCAAACCTCTTTAGGGATGTCACCTTCCAAGGACATGTGAGATGATTGATTGCATATATGTATTGCAATTTTAAGAGCCTCTCCCCAAAAACCATGAAGGAGATCAACCGTGGACAACATGCATCTCACTTTCTCACAAAGAGTCTGATTATACCTTTTAGCCACACCATTAGAAGAGGGGCTATATGGAAAAATAAGCTTTCTCTTTATGCCCGAAATTTCTCTAAAATTTTTGAATTCAACACTTGTGAACTCAACCCCATTGTCTGTACGTAATCATTTCAGCTTTCTACCTGTTTGGGTAGTCACAAATGCATGAAATCTCTTAAATGCAGCAAACAATCATTTTTTTATTTCAATAATTGCACCAAATCTTCCTAGAAAAATCACCAACAAAAGAAATAAAATACAAAGCACCCCCCATAGATTTGGTGGGCATGCTACATACATCAGTATAGACAAGATCTGATATACAAGACTTACGAGACACACCACAGTAATAGGAACTTTTCATTTGCTTTCCATATTGACAATCATTACAACAATCTAGCTTAGTGCCTTTAACATCAAGCTTCTTCAAGTTATGAAGCTTGGATAGACCCTTTTGGCTCATATGGCCAAGCCTTTTATGCCACAATTCCATATGAGAATTAATCTCAATCAATGCAATGAATTTGCTATACAAGGCCTTTCAATGCAGACAATACAAGGTTCCCCTTTTTGTGCCTTTAACAATCAGTTGTGCACCTTTGATCATCCTCCATGAGCCTCTTTCAAATAAAACATTGTAACCATGCATATCCATTTGCCCAATAGAGAGCAAGCTCTTCTTGATTCCTTGGATATATCTTACATTATGGAGGATGAGCTCATTTGTATCATCTGTCAAAAGATGCATGGTGCCAATACCTTCAATGAGACATGCACGATTATTCCCTAGGTATACATGGTCATGGCTGCCTACATGGAAAGTAACAAAACACTCCTTGATAGGATTCCATGAAATGAAGCACCAGAATCAAGAATGCATGTCTGAGATAATGTATCATTTATAGTCAATAAAGTAGCAATCAGATGACATGTCCTATACATGAACATTGCAAGAGGCATCATGTGCACGAGCATCATCACCTGATATAGTAACACATAAGATATCTTCCATATCTAAAAGCTCCTCAATAACAACATCAGAGGCCACATTGGCCTTCTCTTTCTATCTCTGGATATCTTGTCCATCCATCCTATCTTCTTTCTTGTCCTTTCTTTTGTCTCCAACATTCTTCTTCCTCTCAAGCTCGGCCTTATGGTATTAGCTATTGGGCTTCTTGTGACCTTTCGTACCACACTGGTAACATGTCACATCACTACCTTGCTTCTTGATGGAGCTTCCCCTTTCTTTCCCTTTGCTCTTACTTCTCGGTGAATAAGATCCCTTCTTTGATCTGCATCTGATCATGTTGGCATAAGTGCCTCCTTCACCATCTCCTCTTCTCACTATCTCTTCATTCAATATAGAACCCCTCACACCATCAAAAGTGAGATTGGGGTTATTTGATAATGAGACCACAAGGGTCTCCTAAGAATTAGGAAGTGTCATAAGTAGAAAAATAGCTTTCAACTGATCATTAGAGGGAGGCACCTGAAACTATGATAGAGTACCTGTAAACTAAGACAAGTGCTCTATAGTGCTCTTGGACTCGTCCAACTACATGCCAAATAATTTCCTCATCACATGTACTTGATTAACAGGTGTGGTGTTCTCATAAGTGGCCTTAAGCTTGGCCCACAACTCTAAATCTATACTAGTGCCCTTGAGGTCTACAAGAATATCATGTGACACAACCATTTTTATGTAAGTGATGGCCCTTCTATTCAGATTTTGCCATGCATCATCTGACATGTCTTCTGGATTTCCTACTTCTAGTGCCATGTAACAATCTTTGAGGTAGAGAATTCCCTGAACTCATTCCTTCCAAAGATCAATCCTATGCCCTTGAAGCAATGAAGCTCAAAAAGATTCTTCATATATGAGGAGCACGATACCATGGTTGCACAAATAAGAGGTTAATGTGCTAAACTTTTGGGCAAAATGCACCAAAATCAGGATAATACCTCTAAAAGTAGTGTACAATGGTTTCGAACAATTGTAGGACCAAAATGGAGCAAAGTGGAGCAAAATTGAGCTAATTGGAGCACAAAATTAGAATCTAAATTTTTTTGAATTATTTTGCAAAAAATTCTAGCAAGTAAATTTTTGCTTAAAATCAACAATTTTGATTTCTTTTGACCTCAATATGCATACATAAGGCTATAACGCAGCCGTTAGAACCAAATAAGAGAAAAATCCCCAAATTTTAGCTCAAAAATTTCTAAAATTCTTATAAAAATACCACAATTTGCTATACATAAGCAATTTCTTTTGCCACAATTCAATACATAAGGTGTTAGAATTATGTATTGTTGTTATCGCCTATAAAACACCTCTTTAGACCTGTAAAACACTTGAAAACAGTATGTTATGGGTGGTTGAGATGCCCAAAGTGTTCCCCTTAGCTGTGGAGCAAAGTTTTTCATGATGAAATCAAAGATTATCACAAAAACTAGGTTTTCTTTGTTGTACAACACCTGCATAGGAGCTCTAAAACCCTAATTTTGCTCTGATACTAGTTGAAAGGATTAAAATATGGTGTTGAAGAGGTAGAGGACTTGTTGTAATGTGTGTGTGTGTATGTTTATGCCTCAAAAGTAGAGGTGCAAGTAATCGAATAGAGGGTGATAGCAAGAAGATGAGGCACAACTGGTTGGAGAGAGAAAGAGAAGATAGATCGACGCCAAATTTGGAGGGGTTTAGAATGAGTAACCTACCCCAAATTCTTATTGAGTTATGTTATATAGGACCCTTTTAGGGTTTTCCAAGTTCACATTGAACTTGGCCAAAAAATAAAGAATAACTGGCAAAGCCTTTATAAATAGGCATATACACATGTATACACTATAAAGGGGTCATTTAGGACTTTATCCCAACACTAGGTTTGGAAATAAGTCAAAGTACACCTATAGAAATTACTTAGACTTTCCCATAACAATCTTTTCTATCAACTCGTTTCGATCTCAGTCCTCTTTTTATATAGAAATGTTCTCATGTTTGGTTCTTATACACCTATCAAGAAATACAACTAGCTCCACTATTGCATAGCTCCACCTCATATAGCCCACATACAAATCTCAAATGTGGTTTTGAGACTACATCTAAGTCATGAAAACTATTTTTGTCTTTTTCTTTTATTTTTACTTTTATTTTTATTTTTCTTTATCTATTTCTTTTTCTTTTCGCAGCAACCATTAATGTACTGCTTTTTCATTTAGTTATTTTTCTTTGCAACTTTTTTGTTAAAGGGGAAGGGTCTAAGCCCTAATTAGAGTTGAGGATCTAGAGACATGCATAAGAAGGAGTCAAGAATTCACTTCCTAAGTGTTTTCAGAACTTCACATAGCCTACCCATATAAAATAAATCCATCTTTCTACTAGGAGCTTCAAGTTGGAGTGTCGTATCGAGTTCCTCATAACAACTATATAGGGTATCTAATCCTACTCTCTCAAGTGTATACATCCCTACTAGCATCTCTAATAACTTCGTATCACAATTTAATATATTTTTCTATTTATTCAAAACATCATGAAATGTAGGCATGATATGCATGATATGCATGAAAATCAAATATTTATAGAATAAAACTGAACACGAAAAAATTGAATAAAGTACATT
Organism: Ceratopteris richardii; assembly: GCA_020310875.1. Lineage (NCBI taxonomy): Eukaryota > Viridiplantae > Streptophyta > Polypodiopsida > Polypodiales > Pteridaceae > Ceratopteris > Ceratopteris richardii. The sequence continues at coordinate 152,249,178 of CM035413.1, forward strand.
CACGTGATTTAACTTCCTTCATCAACATCAGTATCATTAGCATCATCATCCTCCTCCTCCTCCTCCTCATCATCGTCATCATCATCATCATCATCGTCATCATCATCAATCATCAATCATCAATCCTCAATCATCATCATCATCATTAATGATCATCATCATCATCATCATCATCATCATCAATCATCAATCATCATCATCATCATCAATCATCATCATCTTCATCATCATTATCGTCATCATCATCACCATCATTCATCATCATCAATCATCAGAGAGACAAGGGGAAAAACAAAGAATAGATCAATGGTGGAGTAGATTAGATAGATATAGAGAGAGAGAAGGAATTATCCTTAGAGCGAAAACAACGTAAGATCGAGATGATGTCAAATATGTAGAGATAGGGAAGATGGAGAGAGAGAGAGAAATGCAGAGTGGTCTGAACTGAGTAGAAGACTTTTGAAAATTTTGAAGTTGTGCATATCTCCAATTATGAAGAGGGTTGATGCTTGAGCATTAATCTTGTTACTTTAGCTTTGGTATTAAGTGATTTAAGAAGATTGCACAAGAAGATGTGACTGGTGCTAATAGCAAGGAATTTGGATTCAAAGAAAACAACATGTAAATCAAAAGGCACTAAGATGATATCTGTGAGAAATTCATGGTTATTGTTTTTAAAGTTTTAACAATTTTTCACTACCTTATGTGGAAATAAAACAAGAACGACTAAAAGAAACATAGGAGCTCATTAGGAATTAATAGAAGATAAAAAGAAAGTAGGAAAATAAGAATACATAAAAGGAAATGAAAATATAAAAAGCAAAAATATAGAAGTGAAAAATGGAAAAAAAATCAAAGAAAAGAATTGTTTTATTCTGAGAGTATTTTTTTCTCTTTTGCTCGAGTGTGTTTTTTCCCATAAAATATCAAATATATTAATTTTTTCACATTGATTTTTCAAAAACCTCATGATTTAAAGTAAAGAGAAGTGATTGAAAAAAAGCTTATGGAGTTTTGCAAAGATCAAAGGTCGAAGAACGAAGTGTAGTGGCATATTTTCCACACTATGACTAAGAAGACCATCCTAGTTCTTGTTACTCAATCTGCACTCTGGCGGAATATTTTATTATCTGAGTTGTATTATCCATAGTCACACTTTGACATTCATTGTATATTGATCATGATCATCGCGTATATTCTTTTTATCTAGCACTCTTGAGTTCAATGGTTTTTTTAGAGTATTGTATTTCCCTTTCCCGTTCACATGCATCCGACACCACGACCCCTCGACCTTCGAGTTCTTTTCTCCCTTGCAAAGCGCGGACCCATCACATTCGATTATTGACCATTGAGTGAGGCATCAAGCATGTAGATGCCACTCATCAAATAAGGATGATGCATAGGGGCCTGATCCAATCCTCTATGAGGCATTGTCTCCTAGACCTTCTCTTCTTTCTTCCCGACACCATGAAGCATAGGTGGGGCTCGATAGAATATCCCTATGAAAGGTGCCCAACATGCAAAATTTGATTATCAGATAGGGACGGCGCACCTCCCTAGGGCCTAATCCAAGCCTATCACTTGTTTTGCCATCACGATCACCCTCTCTCCCATAGTTGAACCAGATGTGACACGAGGCACTTGCCCTCGAGACAGCAGATTCTCAACTTGCCACCCACACCTTCAGTTGATAGAGAAAGCACTTTCATGCACTTGTAGAATTACTTGTATTTAGGATCTTTCAAAAAGTAAATAAAAAGATAGTTTCACTACATGAACCAATAACCTTGGCTTCAGATCAAAATTCTAAGTATTCATTTTTTTAAGTTCTATGTATATTTGCATTGCTTCAGGCACATAAAAAGAAAGATTGATTTTCCTGTCTAAGTGATTTTCAAAGACTCAGAACCTAGAAAAAGAATCTGCTTAGGTAGTTGATTTGAGATTAAAGAGAGAGCCATTAGACTTACTTTAACCTACTGGCTTGAGACTCATCTAGTCTTTTCTCTAAACTCTACTTTGAGTTAAGAGAAATATTCAAACCACATACCTTGGACATTGATCTTCACACTAGGAAAAACTAGAGGAAAGAGATGGAGGAATATTTAAAGAGTTAATGATAGAAAAAAAGGAGCTCCAGTAGTCCAATCTATCTTAAGAGACAAGGGAAAGTTTCCTTCATTAAATAGGACTCAATGTTTGGACGTATTCGCAGACCAAGCTCAGATCCATAGATTACCTGAAGAGATGTTGACTCGTTTCTTAACTTGGGAAGTCTCAGGTCAATCTTAGTATCCATATTCGTACACATAGAGAAGATTTGGATAGATTTTAGAAAAGAATTACATAAACTCTTCTATCTAGGAGATTTCACTCAGCATAGTGAAGGGTTTTTGCAATGGGTTCATTCTCCAAAACCCACTGCATCTTTGACACACCTATTGAACGCGTTCTTGAGGAGGTATGCTCAGCTTCCTTAGGCTGACCTAGACTCTCTAAAGCCTAACCTGGTGATTTTATTTCTCAAGATTTTAAGTCTTGAAGATAGGACTAAAGTTGAGGGAAGGATTGAAGAGGCTGGGAAGAGATTTGGACTGACTAAACAATGGTAAAAAATTAGGAAAACAGTGGAGGCAGTTGCCTACCTGGGGCAATGATAGGATGTGCTTTATGATAGACATGTACAAACTGCTTGGTTATAGCCAAGAGTGATACCTATTCCATTAGGACCGAATGTGTCTATAGCACAATCTACGACTAATGTTGCATCCACATCACACAAGCCACTAGAATGACAACTACAGATCCTTAGCAAGTAGATAGACAATGTTATGACAATGCAAGCCTCTCTGTCCAAAGAGATGGCTAGCTTACACAATAAGGTATACTCCATGGCTCACTTACCTGAGTTGATGAGATTGTTAAAGAAAAAGATATCCATGAAAATATTGGAACCATCTTCAATAGCATATTCGAATAGGTGGTTGATAGTGCCAAAGAAGAATGGGAAACTTGGTTTCATCTAGGATTTGCAACCTATGAATAAATTCATGATAAAAAATGTAGGGATAGGACCTGTAGATGAGTCTATAGAAGCATTTGCTAGGCATTCGATCTACTCAATGGGCAATTTGTATTCAAGGTATGATCAATTTTAGTTGGCTATTGAGAGTAGAGGTATTAGAACAAGGAAGAGTCCAATAGGCCTTGTATGCATGTGTACTTTGTCACATGGAGTGACAAATTCTGTAGCTCATATGATGAATACCATGAATCTGGTCCTAGATAACTTCATACCTTTAGTGACTATGCCTTTTAATGATGATATTTTGACAAAGGGTTGCGAGGAAGGAGTGAAAGATTAGACTTAGATGCTTCTGATTGTAGGAAATTTCTTAGCGACCATATCTCTGATTGTGACTCAAAGAGGTAGGCTTAACATTTTCTCTAGAGAAATTTGTTTTTGGAGTCAATGAGGTTCTCATTGTAGGACATCTATGTGGACATTATGGGCCTAAGCCATACCTGCAGAAAGTTGAGGCCCTTAGTAGAAATTTTGAGGTGTTTTGTAATGTCAACAAGGTAAGGAGATTCTTGGGAGCATGTGTCTTCTACATGATCTAGACTCCTCACTTTGCTCATGTTGCGAACCCTTTATATGATCTAGTTAGAAAGCGAAAGAAGCTTATTTGGGTAGAAAAATGGTCGAGACATGCGTAAACTAATGCAACTACTAATTCAAGCTCGAATTCTAAAGCATTTTGATTATTTAGGTCAAAAGCCTATTATTTTGATTGTTGATACTAGTCTTATTGGTATAGGCTGGGTCATAGGTCAAGATGATGAAAAGGGGTAGAGATACACAATTCTCTTTGGTACGAAGATATTACATGACACTCATAGAAAGTATCCACAGATTAAGAGAGAGTTATGGGGATTGCTGACTGCTTTAAAATCTCATAAAGAATATTCCGTTGGAGCGAATGTTGTTGTAGAGACAGACTATCTTCCATTGATTGGTATGATAGCAAATTGTTCTTCTCTAGATATTGTGATGCTTAGTATCTCATATGTAAAGTTTATTAATCTAATGTTGGGATGAAATCCCTTAGGGATTGTGTACTAAGAAAAATGTTCCAAAAATTATTTCTTTTCTTTTTTGACCAAGAACTGATGTTTTAATTGCAAGAAAATGAATAAAAGTTGTAAGTTGTTCAAGTATTTGATTGATTTGATTGCTTGTGCAATGAAGAAACATTTTATTTGTACATTAGGATTATATATTTACATATATAAAGTCCATTAATCCCTTAAATTCCCATATCCTAATTCTATTTTTATCACAAACGATTAAAAACCCCATGAGTTTGATCAAAGGAAGACCAAACACTTTTGTCTATTGAAGAACCTTGAAATAGCATGTAAAATTCACCTAAAGAAACCTCAAAACCCTAGAAAACATTCAAATTAACCCTTGAAAACCAGTTCCTAACCCTTGAAACCCTAGTTTTGACCCTTAGAATCACTACAACATATGAGGGGCATACCGACAGTGCCTATACCGACGGTCACTCCCAGCATCGATATAAATGTTGGAAAATTCCACTTAAAGATATCGACGGTCAAGTGGCCGTTAGTATGATCGTTTAAAATGGATCGTCGCGATGTCTCGGAACCGTCGTTATAAGCGTTTGTATATTTGTCGGTATAAGTGTCAGTATAAGTGTTGGTAAATTGCTGGAAATTACTGATGCCCATATCGGTGCCCATACCGATGGCTATATTGATGTCGTGTTTTAAACATACCGGGAACCCGAGAACAAAACTAAACATTTTGCACATGTTTTACACTGAGTACTGCTTGCTTCTGTCGAACTTACGTGCGTGAACTGAATTGTGACCTGCATTGTCTTGTGTACACACACACACACAAATCTCTCTCTCTCTCTACACACAAACTCTCTCTCTCTCTACACACAAACTCTCTCTCTCTCTCTCTCTCTCTTTAGATCTCACATCTTGGTAAGTGGTGCGTATACTCTTAGCCTTTGTCTTTCTCTATGCTTTATGTTTTATAATTTTTCTTCTCTTTGATTTTGCAGAAGTTTTTTGGCATTGATTCTTTGGAATTTGACGATAGATGACATACATTACGCTTTGACGACAATGATCCAAAAGAGGGACATACCTGTAAGTGATTGTTTTATTCTCTATTGATAGAGAGAGAGAGAGAGAGAGAGACAGAGAGAGAGAGAGAGAGAGAGAGAGAGAGAGAGAGAGAGAGAGAGAGAGAGAGAGAGAGAGAGAGAGAGAGATGAGAGAGATAGAGAGAGAAAGAGAGAGACAAAAAGAGAGAGAGAGATGAGAGAGAGACAGACAAAGAGAGGGAGAAAAAGAGAGAGAGAGAGAGAAAGAGAGAGAGAGAAAGACAGAGAGAGAGAGAGAGAAAGAGAGATGAAAGAGAGGAAGACAGAGATAGGAAGATAGAGCATACATACACACACACACATCTACACATGCATATATACACATACATGTACACACATGCATACATACACACATATACACACATGCATGCATACATACACACACATATACACACATGCATGCATACACACACATACACATATACAGACATGCATACATACACACACATGCATGCACACATACATACACACACACACATATACACATATGCATCACACACATACACACACATGCATACACACATACATACGCACAAACATATAAACACATGCATACACACACATACACACACATACACACACATACACACATATACACACATGCATGCATACAATACACACACATATACACACATGCATGCATAGACACATGCATACATACACACACATGTAGACACATGCATACATACACACACACACACATATACACACACATACACATATACACACATGCATACACACACACACATACATACACACACATGTACACATATGCATACATACACACACATGTACACACATGTACACACATGTACACACATGTACACACATGCATACATACACACACACATGTACACACATGCATACATACATACACATACACATATACACACATGCATACATACACACACATGCATACATACACACACACATGTACACACATGCAAACATACATATATACACACATCCATACATACACACACACATACACACATGCATGCATACACACACATATGCATATACACACATGCATACATACACACACACATGCATACACACATACATACACACACACACACATATACACATATGCATACACACACATACACACATATGCATACACACATACATATGCACACACACATATACACACATGCATACACACACATACATACATACATATACACACATGCATGCATACACACACACGCATACATACACACACACACATGTACACACGTGCATACATACACACACACATATATACACACATACACACAAATACACATATACACACATGCATACATACACACAAATACACATATACACACATGCATACATACACACACACATACATACATACATGTACACACATGCATATATACACACACATGTACACACATGCATACATACACACACACATGTACACATATGCATACATACACACACATACACATGTACACACATGCATACATCTACACACACATACATACACACACATGTAGACACATGAATACATACACACACACATGTACACACATGCATACATACACACACATATGCATATACACACATGCATACATAGACACACATGTACACACATGCATACATACACATATACACACATGCATGAATACATACACACACATATACACACATGCATGCATACACACACACATACATACACACATGCATGCACACACACATATACATACACACATGAATGCATACATACACACACACACACATATACACACATGCATACATACACACACATACATACACACACATATATGCACATGCATACATACACACACATGAATGCATACACACACATGCACACATATACAAACACATATACAAACACATATACAATTTTAGTATAGATAAATAAATGTGAAAATAGCTAGTGTTTTAATTAAACATATGTAATTAAATATATAAAATTACGATTTTAAGATTTTTTACATCAAATACATAAAAATAATATTAGGGTTTTTAGGCTATTTACACATGCATACACATATACTTATATACACACACACACACACACACACACACACACACACACACATATATATATATATATATATATATATATATATATATATATATATATATATATATATATATATATATATATATATATATATATATATATATATATATATATATATATATATATACACACATACATACATGCATACACATATATACATGTTTTAGGTCTAGGTCTTTACAATTAGGGTCTTAGGGTTTTTACACATGCATAACATATATACACACATACACATACACATATAATACAGACATAGATGTATATACACATGGATACACAAATATACATTTTTTAAGGTCTAGATCTTTAGGGTTAGGGTGTTAGGGTTTTTTACATACATATATTTCAATTAAATTTATATAAAGAAAAAATAAAGAAAACATGATGAAATCTCTCTCTCTCTCTCTCTCTCTCTCTATATATATATATATATATATATATATATATATATATATATATATATAAAGGATAATTGTATAGATAAATAAATATGAAAAGAGCTAGTGTTTTAATTAAATATATATAATTAAATGATAATTGTATAGATAAATAAATATGAAAAGAGCTAGTGTTTTAAATAAATATATATATATAAATATATAAAGTTATGATTTTAAGGTTTTTGTTTTAAATCAAATATATTATAATAGGATTAGGTTTTTTAGGCTATTTACACATGCATACACATATACTTATACACACATATATATATATACACACATATATACATACACATATATATACACATGCATACACATATATACATGTTTTAGGTCTAGGTCTTTACGATAAGGGTTTAAAGGTTTCTTCACATGCATAACATATATACACACATACACATACACATATAATTCATATATAGGTATATACACATGGATACACAAATACATATTTTAGGTCTAGATCTTTAGGATTAGAGTTTTAGGGTTTTTACATACATATAATTCAATTAAATTTATATGAAGAAAAAATTATGAAAAAATATGAATATATAAATAAGTATATATATATATATATATATATATAATAAAATAATTGTATAGGTAAATAAATATGAAAAGATCTAGTGTTTTAAATAAGTAAATTAAATGTATATTTTTAAATATATAAAAATAGGATTAATTTTAAGGTTTATATATATATATATATATATATATATATATATATATATATATATATATATATATATGCACATACACATACACATATATATACACATGCAGACAAAAATATATATATTTTAGGTCTAGATCTTTAGGATTAGGGTTTTAGGGTTTTTAGGCTTTTTATGATATATAGAAAATATTCTTTAGGATTTTTAATATATATATATATATATATATATATATATATATATATATATATATATATATATATATATATATATATATATATATATATATATATATATATATATATATATATATATATATATATATATATATATATATATATATATATATATATGATTTCAGGATTAGATCTTTAGGATTAGGGTTTGAGGTTTTTACACATGCATAACATATATACACACATACACATACACATACACATACACATACACATACACATACACATACACATACACATACACATATAATACATATATACATGTCTATACACATGTGTACACAAATATACATATTTTAGGTCTAGATCTTTAAGATTAGGGTTTTAGGGTTTTTACATACATATAATTCAATTAAATTTATATAGAGAAAAAATATAGAAAAATTAAGAAAAAAATCTGAAAAATATATATATATATATATATATATATATATATATATATATATATATATATATATATATATATATATATATATATATATATATATAATAGCATTAGGGTTTTAGGGTTTTTAGGTTTTTTATGATATATAGAAAATAGTTTTTAGGATTTTTAATATATATAAAAAATACAATTTTAGGATTAGGTCTTTAGGATTAGGGTTTTAGGTTTTTACACATGCATAACATATATACACACATACACATACACATATAATACATATATACACATATATACACATATATACACATGCATACACAAATATACATATTTTAGGTCTAGATCTTTAAGATTAGGGTTTTAGGGTTTTTACATACATATAATTCATTTAAATTTATATAATGAAAAAATTAAGAAAAAAATCTATTAATATATATATATATATATATATATATATATATATATATATATATATATATATATATATATATATATATATATATATATATATATATATATATATATATATATATATATATATATATATATATTATAACATTAGGGTTTTAGAGTTTTAGGATTTTTATGATATATATAGAAAATAGTCTTTAGGATTTTTAATATATATAAAGAATATGATTTTAGGATTAGGTCTTTATGATTTGGTTTTTAGGTTTTTTTAGGAATGATTGGAGCAAATAGATTTAGAGAAGACCTTGTAGGCAAAGCAATCCCCACAAAGGTTATTCGCCACTTTCCTATCATTCCACGAATTAAGAACATGTTTAGATGCAAATCTATAACTGAGTTAATTTCATGGCATGCAAAGAGCAAGCCTACAGATGGTGTAATGCGAGTGCCTGCTGTCTTTGATGCTTGGAAGCACATAGATAGCAAGTAGCCAGAGTTTTCTAGTGAGCCTCGGTCCATACGTCTAGGCCTAGCTATGGATGGAGTAAATGCATTTGGTTTACGTAGCTCTTCATGGAGCACATGGCCTGTATGTTTGGTCCATTATAACATCCCACCATTGTTGGCTGCCACAAACAAAGGTCATTTACTATTAGATCTTATTGTGCGTGGTAAGTATAAGGTAAAAAACATGGATGTATACCTTGCACCACTTGTGGAAGAACTACACATTTTATGGGATGGGATTACTGTGCATGACATGTCTCAACCTGTAAGAAGATGAGATGTGCGAGTGCAAGGCATACTTATGTGGATGATGCATGATTGGCTAGGTTATGGTGAATGTTCAGGTTTGTCGATTTTGGGTTACCAAGCTTGTCCCTTATGCAGACCTTGACTTGAAGCACGCTATTCCAAAGCATGACATAAAACTGTCTATGAAGGACACCATAGATATTTGCCTGATGGACATGTTTTACATGGACAAATTGGTCGACAAGTGCAATGCCAAATGAAAGCTAGCGATTGGAAACAATTGTGGGATTCACAAACTCCAGTCGCTGGCATGAAACGGTTGTCGATTTTTCATGAACTCCCTTATTGGAGTGATTTATTGATCAATTATTTGGTAGACCCGATGCATATTTTTAAGAATGTGGGAGAGATTCTCTGGAAGACTTTGATCGAAAAGATAGAAAGCAAAGCACCAAGGGAGAACTTAGAAGAGCAAGGTCATGCAAGAGTTGTGGGCAATTACTAAGCCCAACAGAATAGTATCGTTACCACGAGCTCTTTGGGTGCTTCGCAAGATGGAAGAGCAACTAGTGAAGAAAATAATTTCAGAATTTCGGACACCTATTGAATGCATGAGGTATCTAAAGACTGCTTTCACATGAAATGATGATCTTGGAGGGCTCAAGTCTCATGATTGGCACAAGTTTTTACAGTTCGTGCTCCTTGTAGCCTTGAAAGATTGTCTTTCGGAGGATGTGCAAACAACCATTTATAAAATTAGTTCCTTAGTATGGTGGATCTCTTCTAAAGAGATAAATAGAGACAGCATAGAGAGTGTGAAACTCAATGCTATCGAGGTTGTTTGTAAGGTAGAGAAATACTTTCCCACAAGTATTCTCACCATTCAGCTTCATTTACTGGTTCATGTGGTAGATGAAGTTGCAATAGCAGGAACTATCCATAGTCGATGGATGTTCTTCTTAGAGCGCTTTATGAAGACATTAAAAGGGTTTGTTTGATAGAGAGCATGTCTAGAGGGTAGCATGGCAAAGGGATGGCTCGTACAAGAGTCTCTTGTATTCATAACTGAGTCTCTACGTATGTCGGATTCAGAAATGCTTCACTTATGGAGCGATGATGAAGATGTTCATCTCGGTGATGAAACACAAGGTAAAGGGTTGCAAAGAAAAATGGATCCAACTTTTAGAGAGAAGGCAATGAAGTTTTGCATAGTTAGCTCTAAGCCTATGCAAAAGTGGTTAGAAAAGTATGAGCTTGCCAAGGAGACCAACGCAAAGGAAAGAGCTCAGTTTCGAAGGAATCGTTCCACTGGATTTTTGCCCTTTCCAAAAATTCTTTGAACTCTTCCACCTTTTCCAATGAGCAGATGCCTAGATAGAGTAGTTCTGCAAGCAAAGGTAGCGGGTGAAGATATCTCTGAAGAAGATGAAGAACTCGCAAAGGGATGTGATTGGGAGTATACTAAATACGATGCACTCATGGACGGCACTTTCGGATCGCATGAATCGATAAAAATAGGTCAACTTTTGATAGTGGGGTGATGATGAACGTTTTGCAAAAAAGTAGAGTGAGTGCAAGAGATGATAATGCTCAAGAGGGCCAGCTAGATTATTGTGGAGTGATTCAAGGTATCTTGAAAATATCCTTTAGGAAATTTGATTACTCTTTTTTTTTATGTGATATGGTCCAAAGTAGTCACCTCTGCAAGAAATGCAATAGTGAGGCAGGATAAAAGTGCTTTGCTTCAAGTCGACTCCACAAAATTATGGACGAATGAAAGAGATAAATTTGTACTTCCCGAATACTATGAGCAAGTGTTTTTATACCAGATTCAAAAGAACTAGAGTGGCTATTTATTTTATAAGTCACCCCACGTAGTAGAAAAATTTATGAGAACATAGATGTAGAAGAAAGTCCATCTGTAGTGGACTCTGAGATTCATTAGATAGTCGAGGAGGAAGAGATCATTGTTTGAGAAGAAGAGGTCCTTGAAGAAGACGAAATACAGGATGAAGCAATAGATGATGATCAAGAAGAAACTAGCATACCAAGTTATTTAGAAGCCATCAATATAGAGATAGATATTCTCTGTGCATCGGATCTCCAAGAGGATGTAGAATAGAGGAGTTTTGAATCAAACACTTGTATGTATTAATTTTTGTTTACTTTTTTTGCTAGGTTCTTTTGTACACTACCATTTCTCTATATTACCTTTATCATCATATGCTAATTAGTTGAGTTCTTTTGTTATAGAGCACGATGGGAGATAGTCCTCTAGCCACTCCACATTCCATGATAGAGGAGCAATTCTTAGAGTTCATCTCTCAGGTACCTCTTGTGTATATGGCTGCTGCATCATAGTACTGGATCACTTGTGGTAGCACTCCCCCCCCCTCACTCTTGCCAGTCTCACTCCTACCGGCCATACTCCTATCGGTATCACTCCTGCCGATGTCACTCTTGTGGGTGGTGCTACTCCCACTGGAGGTATGTCTCCTAGCTTTATGACTCCACCACGACCATCTTTTCAGTCATCTGCTATTGGCTCTAGTAGTAGACATGTGTGTTTGACACCTCAACATGATACAAGTGTTGGCCTGTCTTGTAGGTCGAGGTCACGCTCTGGAGTAGGAGGTTCCAGGAGTGGATCTACAAGTAGGTCTAGAGGAGGCGGGTGTTAAGGAAGTAGTGCAATAGACATTGTGTGGCCCACTTCTACTCCTAGAACAAGTACCTCAGATGTAGGTACACCACGTGGTACACCACATGGAACACCACGTACACCTTGGGGTGCTCATGACCATGAGGACTCCAAGGTGTATAGTATCCGAGATGGAGCTCCGGTGATGGATGCGGTTGAAAAAGCAATGGGTCAGCATATACGACAGCTTTGCTCCATATAGTTTGGATACTCTATCATGTTGAAATGCAGTGAACAAGATAAAGATTGGAAGAACTATATCACAAAGGCAATTTATCAAGAGTTCCGGCCAACACATGGGCAGCATCTTGTCAGTTTAGAGTGGATTTTGCACACCAAATGTGAAGTTATGTCCCATTGACGATATGAGGCTTGTGATGCTTTTAGAGCAGACTTACCAAAGCCTGTATGGTTAGATGCTGACGAGTGGGATATGATTCGTGATGAGCAGTAGCAGACTCATGATTGATATCACTAGCAGTGAGATGCTGCAACCACATGTTTAGATACGGTTGGGCGATCACATTTGGGAAGCAGCGGATCTGACACGATGCATCGCGAGTTTGTAAGTGCCTTTTTTTTATTGAATTTGTTTGTGTTAATCTTGTCATGTATGTTCCTCTAATGTTTTGTATATTTTTTGTAGGAGCTAGCAATGGCTCATCCTCCAATACGAACGAGGGAGGCTTATGGATATCATCATGGATTGACTACACTATTGGAGGACTTGGAGGGACGCGGTGCGGTCGTTTCATGGAAGTGTTTGCGATCGGGTGATAAATTTATAAACTTGGTTTTTACTTGTTGTTTGTGAATCTCATGTGAATTTATCTCATTCCATGATGTTCTTTGTTGTAGGATTGTTGATAGCATGTGTATGAAAGTGGTGCACCAAAATTTTTTATTTGATTCTTATATGGCAATGCTTTACCACATTTTGTAAAAGCCTCATATATGACAATGGTTTGCCAAACTCTTGTACATGCTTCATTTATGAAATATATAACTTTTTTTGTACATGGTTCATGGTTCATTCTGATTATCTCTTTTGTGTCCAATAATATTTTGCTTTATGAAATCATATTTCGGTTGCCATTAGAGTACACATCACATGTACTCAGTTTTTTTTGGGCAGAGTGTATTGTCTTTTGCTAAACAACAGCATGGTAATGTTTTTATAGCAAAAGACAACACACTCTTCCCAAAAAACATTTTGCAGATATAGTCATCACTATAAGCAACGGTAGTCCCAATAGGGTCATCGGAATAAGCATCAGTACATGCAGCAGACGCTAGTATATGCAAGGGTACACCCAATAGAGGCATCGGTATAATCCTTGATATGGGTGTCAGTATTACCAATGATTATATCGATGCGCATACAGACACTCATATCGATGCTCATACCGATGAATATATCGATGCCTATACCGGTGCTTTAATTTCCATGCTCATACTGACACCTACATCGATGTCGAGGAAAAAGTGCGCCCGTTCAATTTCCTCGGTAAAAGCCTCGGTATATGGCCAATCTGTTGTAGTGAATTTAACTTAATTCCCTAGAAACCCTAGGGTTTTAAGCTTTTAATGCATATAAAATGATTGATTTGATGTGGATTACCCTACCAGACAAAAACCCTAGATTTCCCAAGTAAAACCCTAGTTTGGAACCATTTATTCCTATCTTTAACCCTTAGTTTAAAATAATTCTTTGTATATGTGTGAAATGAGAATAAAAACCTTAATCAAAAGGAAATAGAAGTGAATTAATAAATTGAAAATTAAAATATCAAAATAAAAAGTAAAAAATAAAAATAAAAAGAAAATCTAAAAATAGAAAAAGAAGGATTTGATTTTCCAAAATTAGAAAATAACAAAAAGAAGATATTATGAAAATAGAATAGAAAATATAGAAGGATCTAAAAGATCTAGAAAATGAACATCAAGACAACCTATAAATACATGCTAAAAGTTCATTCACTGTGTTAGGCCGTCTGATTAAGCCTTGTAATGTTCATATTGTGATTTTGTAAATAGTTCAATGAAGCGTCATAATGGCTTAAACAATGTAACCTTTTCCAACATTAATACAAAAGGGTATGTACTCGTGTCACTCTGTGTGAAGAGATGCATGGCCGGTGAGTCCATGCAAGACTACGTGTGGTAGAGCGATCATGGGTAGACTTCATTCATTAGTTCGGTGGTTCTATAAAGTTCATTATGGTGTCGTTAAGTGATAGATAAGTAATTCATCTTTGCCTGTGGTGATTAAGCATTAAAGAAGTTCTGATTGGAAGTTAATGTGATAAAGCTTGTAATCTCATAGATAATCTAGTATTCGATAATTTTTGTATAAAGTTTAGAATAAGTGAATTCGATAATACATTATTTGCATAAATAGTAAGTGTGAGTTAGATATTTCTAAGTAAATTAACGCTCAGAATGGTGTATTGATCAATGATTAGAGTGGTGAACATAATTAATAGAAGTCTGAGGCACTAAGATGTGAATGATAAGATATTATTTCAGTAAGTTGTGGAAGTGATTAATTAACCTGTGGTGGGGGAAAATATCATAGGGCCCCTAGTTATAGATCCCTTTCCATGCCAAGAACCCTATAGTTATCATATCACTGTTATCCTTACCAAATACACTCGATTAGGGCAGAGATTTAACACTTGCGCCGGCCATGGGGCTTGGAATATAGTCCTTGATAGAAGCTTTTGAATGGAGGTCTTGTCCTACATGCATGTAATGCATTCCGACAAAACCTATTCTAAATAAAAAAATGATAAACATCCTTGGAGGGTAAATAGTACATTAGGGACACCACTGTGCAACAATGTTGAAGGAAGTTCATCTAAGGGGGAGCACGTATCACAAACTAACAAAGTAGCAGCACATCATTTCTTTAATTCTGGTTTATAGAGTATACCAAAATTGAGTCAGTACAATTTGATGATAGTCCAATGAGCGGTATTGGTATCAAAGTTGGTGATCGTTTGGTGCCTTCTGATAGTGGAATGACATCCAATGATAGTGATGAATTCGGTGGTGCTTTGATACCAGCAGAATCGATTGAACAAGTGAGTGAAGATACCAATAGACCTATTGGAACTATTGAGAAAACCTTTGATCGTACCCTTGAACCAAGTACTCGTGTTGAGCAATTTGTCCGAGACAAATCATTAAACTTGTGGAGCAATAGGAAGGTCTCCCTCACTCAGTACTTGTCAAAAGAGTGGGATCCAACACACCTATTAAGACTTAAATTCTTGGACAACTCGTTTCTTAATTACAAACTAGTAGAACTAGTAAATAATAGCAAACCAAAACCACCAAAGGAGTCTATGGAATAGGCCACCGTGCAGAATCATTCTATACCCATGAAGTTGAGCAAATACCAGACCCCAATCCATAAGTGATGGTAGACAACCAGACTCCATAGCAATAGCAACAACATCAGGGCAATCAGTGAAGGCAATCCATTGGGGGAATCACCTATGCAAAATTTGAGGGCTTTCCTAGTGATGACCCAGACATGCACATGTGAAATTTGAAATTAATTATGCAATATTGAACAACCTAGAGGACCCAGCATACAAGGCCTTAGTGTTCCAATCAACATTAGTTAATGAAGCAACACACTCGCTGATCGAATATGACATTAACCATTTCAAGCAGTATGGCGATTTCAAGAATGCCTTCTTACAATGCTTCAAACTAAAGAAAAATTCGATAGAGATATTTAACTATATAGAGAATAACTCATAGAAAATGCATCAGAGCATGCAAGAATATGCCACTTTGTTCTGCACACACTTATGACAACTGCCCCAAGCGCATGCAAATATCCTAGATTTATAATCATTCAGTGTTTCATAAATGGAATAAATCCTCAATTGAAATAGGCTATGATCATCCATTGTGTGGGAGCAATGACTTTAGATGTAGTCATAGCCATGGCACTGCAATTGGAAGATAAAATGGGCAGCTTCATCAAAGATTTGGAGTGACTGAATTCTAACAAATGTAAAAATTATAATCCATTGAAACAGGTTTAGTACATAAAATGTAAAAACCTTGGCCATGTGGCAACAAACTGTGCCCTTAATCAAGTCTACTATGCCATTTGTGATACTGATAGCCTTTCGATAGATACCTACCCATACAATGCAAAGACACAGAGTAGATTGGCTATTTATGAAGTCCTTCAAGAGCAGGGGCAATCATCCACAAGCTATGTACCACCTCATTTGAGAAATTCGGCCTATCCAATTGATACCAAATATAGGGGACCTCAGACAACAAAAAATGGTCAAACTCATTGGAATTAGGGGCAAACAAGTAGCAATACGGCTTTACCTCCACCTCGATGCCATTTCTACGGGGAAGTAGGCCACATACATTTTCATTATAAGTATTCCTGTGAGTATGACAAATCAAAAAAAGATAGGCAGAGTCCAATGGCAAATATGGTCTACATCATGGCACTAGATACACAAATAGTTCTAGTGTAGACCCGATCAGAAAAATCCCTCCATCCGACTGCAAAGTGTTTAAGTTAGGGTTAAAGGAACAACAATGCACATTTGTCAAAGCATCCAAGTGGGCTATAGAGGAATGAGTAATTTTCCCCAACCCCATACCTATGATGCAACAAAAAGTTGATCAGTTAGCAACATCTACATCAGACTGTATACTAACACTGCTAGTAACTTCACCAGAAGCTACACCAAAACCACCCAATCCAAGTGTAGCATGGGATATTCTAGCTAAAGCACCAATTACCATCGCACTCTAACAGCTATTCATCCTAGTTCTGGGCATTAGACAGTAGTTCCAATAGTAGATTGACCCAAGTTCAACACAAGCACCAATCACAGCTACCACTAACCCAGAGATTGACTCTACAATAGCACGTAGTTCCCCTTATTACGGTTTGGTGTAAGAATCATAAAATTTTGTAGGTTCTGATTGATGGTAGATCTAGAGTTAATATTGCCATCATGGCAATTTTCAAATAGCTTGGATGGAATCACATCAAACCCGTTAACTTTTTTTTCTACATGGTTGATTCGTCGAGAGTTCATCGTGTAGAAATAGCATGTAATATCCCTATCACATTAAAGGGTGCAATATTCAAAATAACTTTTGTTGTTATGGGCTTACCTTAGAGAGCTTGGATTATAAGTTACTATTTGGTTGACCATGGCTTAAGCAAGCCAAAATTTTGCAAAAATGCTCTTCACACGAACTTATCTTTAAATGCAACCACCGTAAATATGTGGTCCCCTTAGATGACATGAGACCTTGTGAGATTCATGCATGGCCATATGTAGTAGAGCCTATGCATATGTTAGACGGCTTGTCTGATGATGAGGAGGAAGGCTTTTTTATTGCAAATCATGATCTTCTTTCCCTAGGAACAGTAGATGTCCAACATGTGCTAGACCAATGGTCTCTGATGGCTTGTACATTACAAACACTTGTGGATGAGGCTATTAGTGATACTGAGGAATTTTTCAAACCTATGGATATTAAACATCTATATCCATCCATGGTTGATCCCTCTACAGCATGACAATTTTATGTTCCAGAAGACCAGCTAGTAGCTTGCCATCTATTTGATGATGCTAATCCACGATCGGTTAAAATCAAAGCAGAGCTGACTCTCACTTTTCAAGAAGATTTGCTCACTCTCTTAAAAGAATTTACAGATTTCTTTGTGTGGGACTATAGAGACATGAAGGGTTTGGAACCCCACATTTATTAGCACCAAGTTGTTTTAAAACCACAAACCGGATGTAAGATTAGTTAAGCAACAGAGTTACTACATGAATCCTAACTATGCCCAATAGCTGAAGGAGAAACTAGATAGACTATTGAAACTTGGATTTATGTCCCCATGGAGCACACTGAATGGATTTCACACATAATAATAGTGCCTAAAAAGGAAAAGCATTTACATATATGCATTGACTATCAAAAATTGAATGCCACTACAGTGCTTGATTCATTTCCATTCCCATTCTTAGATAGCATGCTAGATAATGTAGTTGGCCGGGAGATGTACTCATTTTTAGATGGATATAGTGGGTACAATCAGGTTGGAATGGCTGAAGCAAATATTCCTAAGACTGCTTTTATTACTAATTGGGGAGTGTATGCATGTACTGTCATGTGGTTCGGCTTGTGCAATGCACTCTGCACTCTCTGTTCGGTGACACTTTTGCACATTTACAACGTCTTCGGTGCTGCTTCTTAAAGTGCAGAGAATACTATCTTTGTTTGAACCCTAACAAGTCTATCTTTTTAGTTTCGTGTGGCAAACTCCTGGGCCATATTATATCTAAGCAAGGTATTCAAGTGGACCTTGATAAATTCCAAGTGATCTTAGATGCACCTCCATTGCAAACACCTAAGGAATTCATGTGCTTCCTAGGCCAAATCCACTAGCATGGCTACCATCTCTAATGACTGACTCATTTAACTATTTTGCTCACCCGGTTGACCACAATGTCACCTCGCCAGTTTTGCTAGATTGACGAATGCAAGTTGAGCTTTGAATGCCTCCAATCTCCCCTTACACAGGCTTCAATCCTGCATACCCCAAACTAGCAATTACCATTCCATGTGTACCTTGATGCATTTGATATTGCCATTGGAAGTGTATTAATGCAATGTCAAAAAAAGTGGTACAGACCTATAATTATGTTAGCCACCTTCTTGCTTCATCAAAATGGAACTACTCTATAACTGAGCGGGAATGCTTGGGGTTCATATAATCCATTAAAAAATTTCAACACTATTTACTAGGCTGTAAGTTTACATTTCATGTAGATGATGCTACTCTAGTCTACCTAGTATGGCAGCAACATCTGGGTGGATGGCTTGCTCGCTGGGTCCTACTGCTATAGAAATTTGAGTATGATGTTGTACACTGACCAGGTTCCACACATGCAATTGTAGACTTTTCATCTAGACTAGATTTCGGTGAACCTCCAAGTGGGGTGGATGACTCTTCCCTAATGATCTACTCAACCACAGACTCGAGTTCAATAGAGGCTGCTTTACCAATTTTCCACTCTTTCTATGACACATTAATGAATTTTCTCACTATTGAGTGTCCACTGGGTTTGGTGTCTAATACAGATCATCATAAATTAGCCATCTATAGTCATCAATGTTGCATTATTGTTGGCCAACTATATTATGTAGATCCTTCTGGGGTCTTGCTTTGATGTATCCCCTCACATGCAGGTCCTTTCGTGGCTGCTATGGCTCATTATCTCTCATCTAGTGAACATTTTTCTACAGACTTGAGCTACCAAAAAATCATGCAAAGCGGCTTGTGGTGGCCTACGATGTGGCGCAATGTTTATACTTATGTCAAGCAATGTGACACCTATCAACGTATTGGAAAAATTTTGCATTGTCACCATTTTCCTCTTCAACAAGTCCTTCCTTTGGAACCCTTCCAAAAATGGGGGCTCAACTTTATTGTACCCATCACCTCGCTAACTATTTCAACTAATAACCAATATATCATCACATGTACTGATTATGCTATGTGCACTGATTATGCTACGTGTGGGATTGAGGCTTGCACAATCCACCCTACAACAACTAATGTTGTCGCTAGATGTTTGACTCGGGATGTTTTTCCTTGATTTGGATTACCTCTGAAAATTATTTTGGATCAAGGCACACATTTTTCAAACACTCTTATACAGGCATTAACTGAAACTTTTAATATTATTCATAAATTTAGTATGCCATATTACTTGCATGCCAACAGTTTGGCTAAATGTACTAATAAGACCTTACTCACCATGCTCAAGAAACTAATTATGGAATGCCTAGAGTGCTAAGATCAAGTTCTTCCTTTTGTTCTTTGGGCTTACCGAGCTACATATAAAGTATCTACTGGATGCACACCATTCAAATTAGCTTATGGTATGGAAGCTATTGCTCCCATGGAATTGTTCATACATAGTTTGTTAGTGGCTATTGACAAGAAGTTATTTCCGGCTGATTCTTTATCTACATGTCTTGATGTCTTGTGCATTTTCTAGATGAACAAAGATTGGAAAGTTTTTGTTGATGTAAGAAGTTCAGATTTGGTAGGTCAAGACTCATTATCATTTTCTATGCACTCCTATTTTTGAAGTCAGCCAGTTGGTTTTATTCTATGCACTCCCATATTTTGGCACAACTGGGTCCAACCACATTTTGGTTAGCCACACTCATTGGAGCGGTTCTTCCCAACATAATGAATGGCTCTAAGCTCTGCCACTACTGTCCCTCCTCAACATCTGCATGACTTGGCATGATTCTAGATGTTTGTGTCTAATGTGTCCTTGCTTTTTTATTGATCTTTTTTAGTAGTTATTTCGGTTCTCACCATAGGCGCATCTTGAGTGTTCTGATGCGTTTTTGATTGACCCTTTAATTGTAATATATTTTGTACTCTAATTTTCAGACTTTTAGTTGTCGCATCATATGCATGCCTTTTGTAGTTTGTCAACCTACTTCATGTGCTTTTGTTCCCCATTTTATAATCATTGTGGAGATATGCTCTTTATGATTGGATGACGATTGGATATCCTCTACAGTGCTCACTTTTATGATTTGTTGTTTGCTCTTCATTACATTTGGTCTACTTAAGTTGTGATTTTTGTTTTATCTCTTTAATTGTGTTTGTGTTCTGCATTCTGTGTGCTCTCTACATGCGTTATGTACAAGAGTGCCATGTTTTTGTGCATGTATCCCTGCCTTGGCTATGGACCCTCTTTCCCATATCACTACCTTTAGCAAAGGCATCCCTCTTAAGCTCGCAGAGTATTTCCAAGTATGTGGCTTGCTCAGCTTCATTGAACTGTCGTGGCACACTATGTCGGCACATCCCCTGTCCCTAAATTTGGCTCGTGCTATCACCCAATGTCCAGCATCCAACAGTGCCTGGCCCATTGTGTCACCATCTTTCACCATCCACATTACCCTTGACACTATTATCTCCAACTTTTGCCTTCCAAATGAAGGCCAAAATGAAATTACACAATTACTTATCGCCACCATGAATCAACTTTTTCTCATAATTCATCCAATGAGTACACCATTATGTGTCGAGCCGCCCTGGAGTGTCACGCTCTCCAATCCCTCATGTCTATCATTTATCTCCAGAAATAGAATTACGGTATCTCTCAACTGATGTATTCAATCATCGATGTGGCTACTCGTCAGCCCATTAACTGGGTGATATTTTACTTTCGTCGCATTCAGAAGGAATTCCAGGTGGTTCTAAAGCAGTTGTCCAAGGAAGAATTTCCCCGTATTTGTCTTTCTCATATTTTTTCCTTTTCTGGTACCGATTGCACCCCCTATCACATCACTTTCCCTAATGCCTCCTCTTCTTGCATCTGGACATTGATGATGAAGTTGATGAAGTACTCCTCTGTTTCCCAAACAAACGATGTTGTGTGATGACACCCTCTTAACCAATTTCCAATACTTCTTTGGCACCCATCAATTCGGGTATCCTTCTCACCCAAAAAGAAGCTTCTACCATCATGGGTGTCTCTATTGCGTCAATTTTAGAAACTATAACTTGTGTCATGTTTGACAACATTCATATATTCCAGATCCATAATTTCAAGTGATTCTGTCTATTGTTGATACACGAAAACTTCGTTTTTCTGAGATCGAACTATCACGTCATGGTGCGATAGTGTTCAAGCAGAAGTGTTGCTTGTAGTGTTTTGTAGTGTTGTGAGTAGCTGCAGAAATGGCAAACGTAGATGGAATGAGTCAGCTTATGAGCAATAAGTTGGACAAGAACAACTTCCATGCTTGGAGATTTAGAATGATGAATTTTCTGATGGGAAAAGGCTATTGGAAGTGCACCAAAGGAGAGAATGAAAATGCTCCACAGTTATAGGAAAGGAATCGCACTATAGGCCAATTAAGAGCATATGAAGAATGGAATCAAGGAGCATGAAAGGTAATGTATTAACTATTTGTTAGCATACATGATAGCATGATTGGGCACATACGAGATGCCAAGACTCCGAAAGAGGCTTGGAACAGTTTGGTCACATTGTATGAGACTAATAGGAAGGCACAAGAACTGCAACTCAAGAAGGAGCTACATACGTTGGAGAAAAAGAGCATGTCGATAAGTGACTATACCCTAAAAATCAAAAGCATATATGAGTCACTTGCATCTATTGTAGTGAATGTAGATGATGATAAAAAGGTGGAAGTATGCCTTCATGGTTTAGGAGTTACATATAAGCAATTCAGAACTTCTATATAGACCAAGGAAAATATTGCAAATTTTGATGATTTGGTATCTATGCTGGTTATTGAAGAAAAGAATCTTGGCAAGGATTCAAACTCCCAAGGAAAAACCAGTGTTGAGCAGGTATTCTACTCTGGAAGAGGAAGAGGCAGAGGCAAAGGCTTCGAAAGCAAAAGAGGACACAATAACCAAGACCAAGGTGAACAACAAAATCATGTAGGAGGAAGAGGACAGTTTGAGGCAGGGGGAGCCAAAGAGGTCACATAAATTTTCAAAGAAATGATTCAGGTAATGACAGTAAAGGATGCTAGAATGTGGTAAACCTAAACACTTTGAACGTGATTGCAGGTTGAAGAATCAAAATAACAAAAGGTAGCAAAACATATATGCATCCACAAGTGCAAATGATTCTTAGAAGTTGTTCATGGTTCAAAATCACATGATGAATACGATGTCTGTTGGTGTTTCAAAATCGAATGATAATGTCTGCTATGTTGAAATAGGTGCTTTAAATCACATGAACAATCATGCAGAATGGTTTAGTACTTTGCAAAAATAGCCAGTTCTTGGATATGTTGAGACAGGTGATGACACATCACACCCTATCGAGCATACAAGAAATATATCACTATCTATGCTTCATAGGGTGTGATAACACATCACACCCTATGGGGCATATAGGAAATATATCATTGTCTTGCTAATGTGCTGCATGTTCCAAATATAACAAAGAATTTGGTTTCTATTGGACAAATGGTTGACCAAGGATTACAAGTCAGGTTCAATGCTGATGGATTATATGTATAAGAATACAAACGGGATGGAAGATTGATTGCCAAAGGAAACAAAGGGGTAGGATGTTCACCTTAAATATGAAAATTCTTGAAATGAATGCAACCATGTTTGCAAAGGGTGTAGGAGTTATTGCTGATATAGAGATGTGGCATAAACGGATTGGACATGCAAACTTACAAAGGCTGAAATCGATGCAGTCAAAGGAGATTGTCCATGGACTACAAAATTTCAAGGTTGCAAAGATGCAAAAGGCATGTGCAACATGTCAATTTGGTAAACATTCAAGATCATCGTTTCTGCATGACAAGCATGTTAGTGAGAATGTGCTAGAAATAGTATACACAGATGTTTGGGGTCCTGCAAAGACCACATCTATGGGTGGTTGCAAGTTCTATGTTACTTTCATTGATGACCATACACAAAAAGTGTGGGTATATTTAATGAAAGAGAAGAGTGAGGTGTTCACTCACTTCTAGAATTTTAAAGCTATGGAGGAAAAGCAGACAGGAAAGTGTGGGCATTGAGTTTATACATACAGAAACATGTATATGGATGTCAAAAAGGTAATATGCCTTGAATATGCTGCAAAAGTATGTTCTGGTTGATTGTAAGCCAATTTCTATGCCATTAGATCAAAATTTGAAGTTGGATACTACATCAGGTGAAGCATTGGAAAATGCTACCATGTACAGGAAAATTGTGGGAAGTCTTATATATCTCACAATTACAAGGCTTGATTTAAGCTATATTGTTCGACTTGAAAATCAGTTTATGCAGGTTCCCAAGAAGCCACATTTGGATGCTTTGAGGCGCACTCTACGTTATGTGAGTGCTACTTTGGATTATGCATTGTTTTATGAAGCTGGTGTGGATCTACAAGTTCATGGATACACCAATGCAGATTGGGCAGGTAGCATTCCATATAGAAGATCTACTAGTGGCTTTCTATTCTCACTTGGGAGTGAAGCTATTACATGGAACAACAAGAAGCAACCCACTATTGCTTTGTCGAATATAGAGGCTGAGTATAGAGGTTTTGCAATGGTAGCATGTGGGGCATCATGGCTGGAGATGCTACTTGTAGATTTAGGTGTGGAAGTGCAAAATCCTATCACTATCTATTGTGATAATCTTAGTAGTATACAGTTAGCACAAAAACCTATTTCTCATGATAGAACAAATCATATTGAGGTACACTATCACTTCAGCAGAGAGAAGGTATTAGCAGGTGATATTGATCTTGTTTATGTGAGAACAGATGAGTAGGTTGTTGATATTTTTACTAAATCACTTGGAGCAGAGAAGCTAAAGAATTTTTGAAAGATGCTTGGATTAGAGGACATGATTTTGAGCTTGAGGGGGAGTGTTGAGATATCAAGCTCAACATTTGATGATCCAATATGAAACGTATCAGGTTTTTGTTCCTTTGACATGTATAGTGGTCATGCCGGTATATGTTAGGGATACTTCACTAAGCTTTATTAGATTTATCTACCGAGAGTGATGGCACATTTGTTTCTTGCCAGCTCACTCATTCACGGACATTAGGTTTTTCCTTATGTACTAGTCTTTATATATTGTAGTAGTTGTATTCTTGTTTTAGGTCATTCTTGTACACTCCTTATCTCCTTCCTCTTGATAGCTCCCCCCTCTCAGACTATCCAATGTCAACCCATTCCCCCCAACATACCTTCCATGTCCATTATGTCCCCTAAAGTGCAATCCTCTTCTTATGCTTCTTCTACTGCTTCACCTCAAACTTCCCCTGATTACTCCCCACCCAAATTCCAAGAAGTCATTGTTGCCCGCACCACCATTGCTATGCCTATAGGGTTTCCCACTTGAGGTTCATACCTATTCTCTTTCATTGGCCTCATATTTACGTTGAAGTTCGTGGAGCTGGTGTTTTAGTTTTTGGATCTCCTTTGTAAGAGTTTTGTAATTTTCCATGGCTTCTTTTGTTTCCTTCTCTTTGTGTGTAAGTGCCTATTGAGCATATAACACCTTGGCTAATAGGTCTTCACTTAATACTTTAAACTGATTTTTCTCTATCATAGCTTTTTCATAGTCTTTGTCTACTTCCATTAGCTATTGTTGTGTGTCCATGGTCATTTGAATCATTTGTCTTACCATAGGTTTTGGTTATGCCACATCCACATTCAAAAATGTTTTTGGTATACTATGCTCTTTATTTCTAAACACATCTTTGCCTTTTTTAATATGCATTGTCTTGCTATAAGGTTGCCTAATTTGCAATTGAATTTGATGATCTTCTTCTTTGACAGTAGTAGACTTTGTAGCACTTCCTTGAACGGTTTCATGTAGAGGTGATGGTTCTTCCACCACATTACGCAACATAAGTGGTTCTTGTTTGATTAATTCTTCTTATGCTGGTTCTTCCTTCAAATTCAACGTAGAATGACCTTCAAGCATAATTTCAGTGACTTGAAGTTGTGTTGTGTCATTCATCTTAATCGAATGTTTATCTTCCTTTTGTGGTCTCGCTTCTCGTTCATCCTTGAATGTAGTATCTCGTGCTTAATCTTGCCTTTGGCTTTCCACTTCATGTGAATCCTTCATTCACATGTTTTAGTTCTTCCCATTTGCCATCATCATTTGTTTCACTTGGGATATCTATGTTCGTGGTTGATTGCTCAACCCCAATTCTCTATATCTGTGGAGCTTGGTTAGTCTTTTTCCTTGCAGATTGTGAGATTTTTCCTTGGCCTCGTGGTACTGAGGCCCCAAAAATGGTAGATTAATATGTCCTTCCATGAACGCATGGGTCTTCTCCATAGCTTCTTGTAATTCAGCCTCACTGATAGGTGTGGACTTTTCCACTTGGTTTTTGGGGAAGACATGTATCCTCTTTGATGTGGGACTTACTTCTTCTTCTTTTAATACTTCCTTAAGGTGTTTTTCTCTTGGCATCACAGGTTGTGAGCTTGTTCCTTCTTCTTCTATAACCCACACACCTTTCTTCTTTTAGGTATTATCGCTGACTTTGCATATTTAGCCATTTCTCTGGAAGATGGCATTTCCCTCAGATATTCTCAACTAATGCTTGGTAGATCAAAACTATTAATGCCACACTCGCATTTATAAACTTCTTATGACCCCATTGTTTCTTGGCTTCAAAAAATCTTTCTTGAACGTAGGGTGTTAGGTTGATTTGGTTGCCAATTTGTTTGGCTGCATGAGATAAGAGTTCGGCCACAATTTTTTGAGGTGTTGTTTATCTATGCATATTAGGGAAACAACAATGTTGGTGCACCACACAAACTAGCTCGTTGATATCAATACGATTCATATCTAAAAAAGTTCTTGT
This sequence comes from Ceratopteris richardii, assembly GCA_020310875.1. Taxonomy (NCBI): domain Eukaryota; kingdom Viridiplantae; phylum Streptophyta; class Polypodiopsida; order Polypodiales; family Pteridaceae; genus Ceratopteris; species Ceratopteris richardii. The sequence continues at coordinate 152,276,470 of CM035413.1, forward strand.
TTTGGTCACATGACTTTCTTCCTTGAGGTCAGTTGTTCCATCTTTGGTCCATCCAAATGCTTCTTTAATGAGCTCCTACAGAAATTGTATGGTTACCCATTCTCCTTCTACATTAAGAACTTTAGCTTCGGGCACGGATGGCTTGTCTAGAGCCGGATGTAACGTGTTCATTTCTTGAGTGCAATGTTGGAAGTCAGGTTTGTAAATTGGTAGCTCAAAATACTTTTGAATGCCAACCTTTTTCAGAACCTCAAGTGTTGACGGGATTTCATGTAAGACCTTGAAATCTTGTGACATCACTGGGAATTGATGGTTCGTATCCATGATTTTTATGGTTACTAAAAGGAAGTGTTCCCCTGCCAACTAGTCTTCTTGTAACCAATGCCCTTTGGCCTTAGTCACACTCTTCATGGGGAATTCAGGCACTTCTTCTTGGACTGTCACTTTAGAATCTTGAGAAGCCATCTGCACTCTTTATGTAGTGGAGGATTAGTCTTGAGAATAAACCAATTCAACCATGTACTCATCTGTAGTGATTCGTGGCTTGGTATCCCTCTTGCTAAGTAGAGACAAGTAAGGTACCTTACCATATGTTTTCTTTTTTATTTTTATGTTTGAAAGGAAACGAGAGATTAGTTAATAGCGGAAGCATTTATTTATTTACATCATATGATCATTCCTATGATAGTACAAGCTAGGTCCTATTTCGGTTATGGAAATGTGCACTACTACTTTTATTGAAGAAACTGTGTGCCGAATGCATGGCCTTGTATTGTGGCCCTATTGTGCATTCTTTGGATGTGATTGACTCTCTATGAGTGCAAGAATGGTCTCTTGGATCATCTTGGTTGATTCCTTGTCGTTTCTTTGGTGTCTGTATCAACACTATGTTCCATGGTCCTAGTAGTTGCTTTTGTCACATAGCCCTAGTTTCATTTTTGAATGTAGTGTTTGACCGTTTTCTACCCTTAGATTGGAATCTCCATGTTGTAGACATCTAGGGATGTCTGCCTTCTTGGTTGAGTGATTCGTTTGCTTGGTTCCAGTGATATTGCATCTTAGGTATCTTTTCCTTCTCTTGATATGCTTGTCGTAGGGTTGATGTTGGAATCCAAATGAGTTGTGTCCTCTACGCTTCGATCAATGGCTTTGGAAGACATATGCATAGAAGTCTAGGTTTATTCCATGGAAATTTCTACTCAAAGCTATTGTTGTGCATCGTAGATTGTTGATTGATCCTTCCAATCTTCTAGTCTTCCTTCTATGGAAATTGATGCCTCCGAATCCATTGTAATTGCTTCTTTGCGTCGTGTTGCATTTTCATGGTCAACATATGTATACCCGTTTCAACATGCTTGCTAAAGTGGTTAAATGGAATTTCTTTTCTCATCCTTATAGTTTCACTTCTTACGGTAGACGTGTCTATAAGAGGAGGTGGTACATTACAATGTATGGACAAATGATGGTTATGGATTTTTGGATTCAAGATCATATTGGAAATTTTGTTTCGATCCCCTTCTCGACTTGTTGCCTTAGGAACTATTGTTTGATTCACCTTGGGATGTTTGGCTTCTAGGAGACTAAAAATTTCTTTGTGTCCTACTTTAGCCGATATGTATCCTTGTGCAAGATGTATGCTGACTTCATTTTCAAGAATCCAATCTTGACCTAGTATGAGATCTTCAAGGAGGTCTTCATTCTTGCATACCAGGAATCATTGATTCATGGTAGTATTTCCCAGATGAAGGGACATTGATTCTTCTCCTATACACTCAATGACTTATCCTCTGATTCCTATCATACTACCTTTAGTAGGATTCATGGTCTTTTTGAGGTTGTCGACTAATGAGACTCCCATGCAACTTAATGTAGCTCCTGTGTCAATCAGAGAATCTATGAATTGCTATTCGCTTATGCAAATCCCTAGATTTAAATATGGTCAGGTGATACAAGTATTTATGTTTTTGTTACCTACTTAGTAGTTTGCCATGGGTATAGGTTCTTCTCCTTGTATATATTGTTCATCCTACTCTCATATCCGCTCTTTCCTCTTTCTGATTCATTTTAGAGCTTCCATTTCTACTTCTTCTCTAATCCTTTCCTCTTCTTTTTTTCTATTTTGCACCCGTAATAGTCTTGCTAACATTTGTTCCGTAAATGGCTCCATGCACCTTTTGATTCTATAGCCACTTATGTGATTAGGAAGTATGTCTCCATCTAAAGTGGCTAAGTTTACTAGTCCGATGTCGGAGAGATTCTCTCTCCTTGTTAGTTCATGAGAGTCAGCAAAAGTTTGATGCTTAATGGTTTTAATTCTTTTGCTTTTCATGTTGAAAGAATTGATTAGAAGTGTTTACATTACTCTTTTTGCGATGCTATGAGGCGATGAAACTTAAGAGGTACCTTCAACGAATAATAATAGCTAATGAACATATAAATGAAGAATGTGTATGTGCATAACTATTTATGTGTGTGAAATCGTAAAAGCACCTATGTCTTTTTGAACCTATGATTTAACTGACATGTGCTAAATGTATTATACTTTTACCCTACATATGTGTTTGTGTATGTGAATGCATGAACCATGTGTGTGTGTATGTCAAATAGGAACAAACATAATATTTTAATATATAAGTTAATCCATATACTAGTTAAATTTACGAAACTCATACATCTTTTACGGTTCAATATAGATGGATGACTTTTAAATATGGCTCTATAATATTTATACTACTAAACAATCATTTATCAATTTAATACGTGTGAAGTTTACTAACGCTAAGTGACAGTGATTTGTATTAGTAGTAGCATGCATGTGCACAGTTTTAGTTAAACAATAGCATGCATGATTTTTTGTTACGAATGCAATTAAAATACCTATATATATATAGGTATATATATATATATATATATATATATATATATATATATATATATATATATATATATATATATATATATGAGGTGATAGTGAGAGGACAAGGGGGGAAGATTTTAGCGCGAAGGCTAGAATTAGTTGACATGCATATGAGGCGTAGAGGAGGCCCTCGTTGACGCTCTCATAAGAGAGAGAGAGAGAGAGAGAGAGAGAGAGAGAGAGAGAGAGAGAGAGAGAGAGAGAGAGAGAGCAAATGTACGTAGAGCGGGCCGATTGGTTTTGTTTTTGACAGGCATACATAGAAGGAGAAGGACTGCGGCATAGAAGGAGATGGGGTCATTGTGCTCTATCTGCATCTGAGAGTTTACACGCAGAGAAGCCATGAATAGGAGGAGGATCATTGTATAGTTATGATCTACAGAGAATCGGGGAGCAGACCATTCGAAAAAGGAGAGAAGGACGTGTCATCCAATAATGGGAGAGAACAGCGGGCTAGAGAGAGGGAAGAAACCCCTTTAACATATCTGAGACTCTCTTTCCAAAAGGGGAGGCGACTGAAGTAATCGACAGAGGACATGTTTTAAGGCGCTGCAGAGAGGGAGTTTTGGCATAGAGGAGTTTGGCAATTGACGAATCGCTAATGGAACAATGTAGAATGAAGCTTTAGTCTTGTTTTTCTCCAACCATACTTCGGAGGGTTTACTATTGACTGTGCTAATCATTTTTGAGAAGGCATAACGTGTGTGACTGTAGTTTACCATGAAAGGCAATACATCGTCAGATGTCTCCAAGCTACCTATGAAAGCACATGCGTGGAGAATCATTCAAATTTGATGTCCAGCAGATAGCTAATTTTCACTCAAATAGCAGCGACTGAACAACACCTCGGATTGATTATATTCTGGTAATAAACTCCTGTGAAATTTCTCAGATAAAACCTTTATGTTGAATTCGATAATCTAGTAGAGCTCTGTAATGATGCACGGAACCTGCTGAGAGTTTTTTGTTACTGCTGATCTACGCTTTGAGGTACAATGTCAAAGAAATGATAATGTTTACATCACGTTTGACTTAAAGTTTATGCTTTGACACTGATCGCTTCTGTAATGAGTCTTCATATGAGTTTAATGACGAAAACCTGGACCTTACAAATTATTGCTTCTCTTGCAAATAGTTTTAATATAAACCAGACAAAGTTATAGGAATAGCACGAGTTATCCATAGCAGCTGTGTGTGTTGAGTGTTTATCAGTCATATGATTTCGGCTATGTTACTTTCCTATCCTGAAAAGGGAACTCCAGGAGAGAAAAACGGACTACTGTGCTAGCTATTAGGCTCGGCCCCAAAATTTAGATTTTATTAAACATCTGTTTTTCTTGTTATCCTTTATTCAGTGAGTTTGAGCGGAGCATGATGTGTGCTTTTGAAATTCATTAGTATTGTAATATGAATCATTGTGTTGATCTAAACTTTGAAAATCATTGCAATACTTTCATGCGAAAAAGTTTCCTCAAAAGACTTTTCATTTGAATTGTTATGTTCTACTTATTTCAAGTTCGCAACCTCACATCGGTCATCGACAACTTTTGGACCATGGGTTGAACATAATACATAGTCATTAAAAGAGCAAAAATACAAAAATGCATTCTTGATTGATCTGCGCACTAGGTTCAACACTTTAGTCTTGACGCCACCAACTACCATAGTAACAAAAATAATAATGAGATTTTGTTATGCTTTATAACGAATTTTGTTAATTGGCTGCTACAACTTACGATTAACGTTGTTGAATATACAACTTCAAAAGAATTAACAAGTTTTTCTGTTGACTTTCATGTCTTTCTAGTTTGAATGAGCAGCTTTCAAGGTTTTTTTTGGTTTTTTTTTACGGTGATGTGTATTGAAATGTTGCCAAAAGAATATAAAAATGAAAGTAAATGAAAGCAGTAATGGTAAAAAAAAAGTTTGATAATGAATGACGAAACCTTTTTGGTACATTGAACTTCAAAATAGTAGAAGAATATTAAGTAAAGTTTTAAAATTGACAAAACAATTTCTTTGATATTAGAGAGGATTGAAATTCTTTTTGAAAGATCAGAGCATTTTGGGAAATCTTTCTTGTTCTAAATCATCCTCTTGAGTTTTCATGTATTGAAGCCCATTTACCTTTAAGTCTCTTGATACTTGAGCTTGCTCTAAGCACCCGGTGTGCGCCGTTAGCGAGACGGTTGTCTTGATCCACTAGCCGTCATAACTCACTCCCACACTGCTAGTGGATATTTGATTTATCAAAATTGATCCATATCTGCATTCCTGTTACTTTTTTAAATGTTTTTTCAATGTGTATACCAACACTAAATCACCTTCCCTTAGACCCTTATCTTTAATGTGTCCATCATAATAGGCTTCTTGTCTTCTTTTGGCCGCATAGATTCCTGCTAGTGCTTGTAATTTGGTTTAGTGCAATTTTTCAATTTGATCCAATTGTTGAGATAGTTCATGACCCGTCCATTTGTTTTACTGTGCAACTCGTAAAGTAGGGACTAAGAAATAAATTGGCAAAATTTCATTTTGCCCAATACCAAATTAAATAGAGTAGTTCCAACGGTGGTCTTTTATGCCATACAGAAGGCCCATATTGCATGATGCAATTTTTTGTCCCCATTTGAGCTTCCATTGTTAAATATTTGAGTTAACATTGTGCACAATACTTTATTGGAACTTTTAGCTTGTCCATTGGCTTGAGGATGATAAGGAGCTCATCCTTATGAATCACCAAAAACGCATTCATCACAGATTCAATAACTTCATTGATGAAATGTGTCCCTCTATCACCCTTTGTAGGATATTTGGTTCTTTGGCACACTTCACGACTTCTTAAATACATATTGGCATCCATATGTAGAGTTTGCCATCACAAGCATGCGAAGAGAATCATTTCTATATTCTTCTCTGTTGAAAAATGACCTCCTCGTGCACTTGCATGTGCCGTCTCTAATACACAACCGTATTTACGAATATTCTCCTTTATGAATACACAACCGTAGTTGATCATCCTTCCCCCTTTTAAATAATTATCTTCCAATTATAGTGTAATATTTACTCATTTGCTCTAGAGCCCTCTTTCTTGCTAGACTTGCTCCTTCTTCATGCGTTTGTAGTTTTAGAAACTTCACCAATGCTTTACTCCATTCAAGTGCTATGGTATAGAAATGCAAGGATGAATGATCCTCAGGGGTATTCTCTTAGCATTCTTGGAAAATGAGAATGTATTCATGTACATCTTTTTGCATGTTTGACCAGTATACACCTAGTCTTTTCAATTACCTTGTTGTTCCATGAACACCCTTATATGTTCTCCATTGGCTCAAATGAGCTTGTTCGAGTAGGTTTACATGTTTTGCATCCTCCACACATCTTAATAATACACCATTTGGTTCTTTGTAGTATAAAGTACCGGCCATAATATGTAGATTCGTTGATTGCATGAACTCTTTCCTATTGGTCTTTTGGCATCAGATCTACCAAAATTGATCCTACCACTATCGTTTCAGATTTTTGTAGCCTAATGGGACGTCCTTTGCCCTACTTGTTCTTGAAACTCCTTCCTTTCTTTTACCATTCTTTCTTCTTCCTCAATCTTCTTCTTCATCCACTTATCCTTTAGTTTCTCTCCTTGCCTTCCATCTTTGTGTCTTCTTAGTTTTATCCATTTCCTCCAGATGTTTTGAATCCTCCACTGCTTGGATTTTAGGATCTAGTCTTTTATCCACCTTAGATTTGCATGGTCTTTCCTTTGCCATAGTCTCCTTGGCTTGAGCTTGAGTAATGGCCTTTAGTGGATGGTGTATTCTTTATCCTTCCTGATGATTAGATCACTTCTATCACATTAATATGAGTGGTGGTGGGACCCTTGTTGGGGTTCTTAAGGAAATCTATAAACAAGTGTTTCTTGATGTAGTCATTACAGTAGCTTTTCCATACTGGGGGGGGGGGTGGTGGGTTGTATGGCATGGTGCATTCTCTTATGAAGTTATCTCCTCCACACCTATAGCACAGTCCTCTAGGGGGAAATGGTCTAGTGGGTGGTCTCATTGGAGCTTGGGCCTTCGATGGTGTGTACATGAGATTCGCATACTCTAGTTCATAGGAATTTTCATATCATTGTATCCATAGTATTGTTGATCATAATTTTGTTCATATTCTATTGGGCTTGCATCATAAGAGTAATACTCTCCTTGGTTCTAGTCAAATCCTTGATTAGTTGTTTCTACACTGGCCAAGGGTGTTGCTAGTACTATAGCTCTAAGTTTTCCTCCGATTGAGTGTACATAATTGGCACTACATTCTGTCGATGGGGTGGTTGTTGTCCTAGTATAGGTTGTGGTTGACCATATCCTCCATGTTCATATGGTCTAGGTGCTCCTTGTGGTCCTGGGTAAGGGTTATACCTAGGAGCTTCTCTGCCTTCTTCCATAAGTAGATATCCATATGGTCTATATTGTGGTTGTACCACTAGTCTTGGTTGCCTGTTAAATAGGCGGTTCTCAGTGTTGTGGTTGGTGTACTTTTGCTCAATGTGATAGTACATGGTAGGTCCGTGAGTTGGCTCTCTATGGTAGGGATAAGGTTGTGACATCCCTAAACCTCCTCTTGTGTAGACATGGGATGGATGATCTCCACCACACAACATACATCTTCGTACCATTGGTACTCTGAAAGGGGGGTTCTAGTAGTTCCTCTATCCTTGCACTCATAACTTCTTTGCTACCAATTTTGCTAATTCCTCCACATTACTCGAACTAGAAGTCACATTGCTCCTCGTGTCCTCTGATTTAGTTGAATTTTGTGGGGTCTTAATATCATCTGCTAAATTATCTTCCAAATCTATGCACTCTTGAAGACACTCACTCAATGTTTTCAATCATTTTATGTATATTAAGGTTCTCGATGTTCCATTAGTTAGCCTGCCTAGAAATAAGGATATCATTTATTGCTGAGAAGGTCTCTCTATCATAGGGCATCAGTCGACTTGAAACTATGGATTAAGGATGACAAATTGTGCTTAGTCCCTCGCTTGGTGAATTCCCCAATGAATTCTTGGAAGAATCATTTGATATTGCCAAAGCAATTTGGATCCAAGGGTTGGAACCAATTCAAGGTTGCTTCCATGAGGGTTAGCCCAAAGGATTCATATTGCACAAAAAAGTCCACTTGCTTTGCTCACATTACTTGCTTGAATTCTACTATGTAGTCATACGTTTCTCCTGCTCCATCGTAATGAGTCCGCATGCATTTGGCTACTTGGATTAGTTTATCTTCTCCTTGGCTCTGGGGGTCTGATTACTATAGGAACTGCTAGTCTTAATGGGTGTATTCCTAGTCCTACATCTAGTTGTGTTCTTGCTCTAAAGGTTGTCCTATTCATATTTCTTGTCCCTAGACTAGTTTGGTTGTGGGGATTCATTACTAGCATAGCAAATTGCATAAGAGGTCTGATGGGAAGAGTATGTTGGTTAATTTGTCCTAATGTTGCATTTTCTATCCCTTGATGGGTTCCAAATGGGTTTTGCGAGGTAGTTGCCTCCTCTTGAGGAGGGAATACAGGCAATCCCATATACTTTAGCCGTGATCTATCCATTTCATCTACTAGCCAATACCTTCATTGATTTTGTTCTAGATAAGTGACTCTAGAAAAATCCTCCAGATCCCTTAGCTCGTATATAATGACGAGATTGTTGCCCTCTCTATGTGTCAATGAGTCAGTTTGTAGGAGTAGGTCTGATCCATGGATCAAATACACATCCATCAAGTAGTCATATTGAGGTATTAGGTCCCCTATCAATACTTGAGTCACTACTAACTTTCCCCTTGGGGTAGTCACAGTGGCTCCATGATTGGTTCTCCCTAGAGTTCCTTGCCCCTCTAACTCTCCTTTGTCATTAATCTGGTCAGGATTTTCTATCACTATGTAAATTTAGCCTCTCTTGTCCATGTACACACCACCTTCATACTTGACTGTTGGTCTCAGAACTATTTCTAATCCATAGTGTTTACCATTCTTGTTAACGACCTTTTTAGACCACCAAAGTAAATGGGTACTCATTGCAGGTTGGTGGACACATACTGCAAGGAGGCCATGTATTCTCCCTCTATTGTAAACATAAAGCCTTCCCTAGGTACCAAACTATGCATCTCTTTAGAATCCATGGGCACTTCCTCCTCAAAGTCACTAGAGGTGTCTGAGTAAATAGAATTATGGCTTGGTTGGGCTACACTTCCTGCAGAAGATATGACACTTCTTTGACCACCTAACACTCATCCGGATCTCAAGTTCACTCACCACCTAGGTGCTAGGTTTCTTGAAATCTCTCTCAAGTCTGTGTTTCCTTTCACTATTATCTTCCAAGCTCTTTTAATTCCCTTAAATAAACAATACCTTTTTGGGAGATACCTCTTTTTGTAATACAGGATATCAACTCGAGACGATACATGATACTCCTTTTAGATGATAACCGCTTTTCGACAATACAGGACACCTCTCGAGATGATATGATACCAATTTTATTGGTGATACGTGATATTTACTGATGATGATACACGATACCTCGATAGTATCGCGATACTCAAGGAGGTGATATGCGATACAAGATACTTGGCGCCTATTGTGATACTAGGGAATTCTAGTATCGCAATACAAGAACTCAACCAACCACAATACTACAAACCAAAATGATCTAAATTTCCAAATTTTTAGGGTACAGTGATCCTTGCATACTCCTCTATTTCAACCCCTTGCGGATGAAAACTCTTTATCACTAACCCTTGTTTTCACCCCTGTGATAGTATTATAGTGTCATGTCACTTTTGTGAGTGTTTTCTTGATTCTCAAAGATTAATATAGCAACATCTTCACCTTCAAGACTACACCTTTGAAATTTTGTGCTCAAAAACCCGCAAGCTTGTGTGTTCTCCATGATACTTCACTCGCGATACCAATCGTTACTCTGAGATGATACTTGCTTTAGAACAAGTGACTCAAAAACTCAAATGTTTTTTAATTTTAGGGCCTTGGTTGAACAAGGACCTAAACTCATATAAGGGAATTGATTTTTTTCTTCTTTTTTCTATATATATATTTTTTAAACTTTTGATGGTAACCTACCTTCCCTAGTCCTCCCTCTCTCTCTTTCCTAAACCCTTACTCTTTCTCACTCCCTCACTCCTAAACTTAGAAACTCATTACACACACTCTTAAAGTGTGAAGTAATAAGTGCTAAAGTATTTGGTGACTTGCCACTAACTAAAACTACTTCTACTCACATGATTCGCTCCATAGCTATCACCATCATGAAGGCACCTTGATTGAACTAGCTCCCTGAAAATGGTGCCAAAAACGTGTGTACCTAAGTCGTAAGGCTTCAGCGACTTGTGTCAACTGAGATTGTACATCAATCGCCCCACAAGTGCATATACTGGTGGATTAATACACGCTTAATTATCAATCCGTCAAAATAGACGTATCAAGTGTATGAAGACATGTGCACACATGATCGTGAGTGAAGTGACAATGCGACAATGCAAGTACTCAGTTCAGCTACCTCTATACATGTGCCCTAAAATTGGTCCTTTCACACAAGTGAGCGGCACTTTTATTGAAAAACACTAGTTTCCTATTATGTTACAAGGATAATGTTACAAGAACTGGGATTTATGCATCGACAGAACTCCTCTAGTGCATTTATAGGACTCATGATGTCTTTGAAGAAGAAAAATTAAACTTAGATTTGAAAAATTTTATGGGCCTGCTTTTGCTTACTTCTTTTTCCTCTCCAACAGAGAGGTAAAGGAATTGAACAAAAGAAGAATTGCAGGTAGAAAAAAATTGGGGGATTGAGAGCGAGAAAGAGAGACAGAGAGGGAGACAATTGAGAGAAACAATTGAAAGAGGAGAGAGAGAGAGAGAGAGAGAGAGAGAGAGAGAGAGGAACATTGTGATCACATGCTGATGTAGAACAAGAGAGAGGATGAGCTAGATTGAAGTTGAGATGGAGATAGATTACAGAAGGGGCATCACAAAGAGAGAGAGAGAGGGAGAGAGAGAGAGAGAGAGAGAGAGAGAGAGAGAGAGAGAGAGAGAGAGAGAGAGAGAGAGAGAGAGAGAGAGAGAGAGAGAGAGAGAGAGAGAGATTGGAAGGGAGGGAGGGAGGGAGGGAGAGAGATAGATAGAGAGAGAGAGGGAGGGAGCGAGGGAGAGAGAGAGAGAGAGAGAGAGAGAGAGAGAGAGAGAGAGAGAGAGAGAGAGAGAGAGAGAGAGAGAGAGAGAGAGAGAGAGAGAGAGAGAGAGAGAGAGAGAGAGAGAGAGAGAGAGAGAGAGAGAGAGAGAGAGAGAGAGAGAGAGAGAGATTGGAAGGGAGGGAGGGAGGGAGGGAGAGAGATAGATAGAGAGAGAGAGGGAGGGAGCGAGGGAGAGAGAGAGAGAGAGAGAGAGAGAGAGAGAGAGAGAGAGAGAGAGAGAGAGAGAGAGAGAGAGAGAGAGAGAGAGAGAGAGAGAGAGAGAGAGAGAGAGAGATTCAATTAGAGAGAGAGCCATAGAGAGAGAGAATAGAGATGGCAGAGTCTGACAATGGTAGTGATAGATAGAGAAAGAGTTCAATAGCTTTGGATCAGTTTCTTTATGAATAAATTCACATAGAAGAATTCAATGTTTAGTAGATGAACGAGAGAGAGCATTAAAGATGCAAAGAAGAGAGAGAGGAACCTGTTACACATGACATTGATACAAAAGAACATAGAGGGAGGGAAAAATTTCACATGTTGAATGGAGAGAGAGAGAGAGAGAGAGAGAGAGAGAGAGAGAGAGAGAGAGAGAGAGAGAGAGAGAGAGAGAGAGAGAGAGAGAGAGAGAGATTGAGAGAGAGCGAGAGAGGGGGGAGGGAGGGAGGGAGAGGGGGGAGAGAGAGAGAGAGAGAGAGAGAGAGAGAGAGAGAGAGAGAGAGAGAGAGAGAGAGAGAGAGAGAGAGAGAGAGAGAGAGAGAGAGAGAGAGAGAGAGAGATTAAGAGAGGGAGAGATTAGGAAGTATTCGGCATGTTTATGTTGAGAGACAGAGAGAGAAAGAGAGAGGGTTCAAAGAATTCAGGGATTAGAAAATAGAAAGATTTAAGTAAGAGACAATAGCAAGACAACTTCAAAATAATGAAAATGATGCAATAGAATGTTAATGGATGAGGAAAGGAATGGATTAAATAGAGTGCACATGCTATAAATGAGAGAATGTACATAATGTTTAAACAATTAATCATGAATTGCAAATAGGTTCTCCATATTCAAATATACATATGGGAAAATGACATCATCAAGATGCCAAGTGTCTTTTTTATCTCCTTGATCCATATTATGGAAATGAACACAAGAAGATAAAAGAAGAGAGTTGTTTTCTTATTTTTCAAAATAAAGAGATAAAAAGAAGAGAGTTATTCCTTTATTTTCCTTCCACATTGTATTTACTTTATAATTGAAATCTACATAGTGAAGTCATGTACCTTTGTTGATAAAATACATCTTTTCAAATCGCACTGAGATAAATAGAGATATTGTTGTTTGATAATTTATTTTGAAAATATGTTGACCTTTCCCATTAATTTTTCAAGAAATTCCCATGATTTGAAGAGAAGGTTTTGAAATAAACCTGAGAAGAAGAGATTCTCAAAGATTGAAGTAAAGAGTGAAGTGAAGAGGTGTACTTTTCCACATTGCAGATGAGAAGATCGATCAAGCATTCCGTCTGGCTGATTCGCACTGTAGCACAATATCTCATTATGCTTTCCCAATTGCACTGTAATGGTGTATTCAATTTTTAGCATTGTATCATCCACATAGTGATTCACTTTTGTATTTAGCTTCCTTGATTGATCTTTTCATGATCAATTTTGATGTATTAGTCTATATGTGGATCACCCATTGGTTGTATACATTGATCTAGTTCTTGAATATTGATCGAGATTTCTATGTTTCATTTGATCCAAAGCTTCTAGGTAATGAGCAAATACTTGATCAAGAGAAAGTTTATAAATTGGACATTGATAAAAACAAACAATGAAATAACCAAATCGAACAAAAGAAGAGAAAACATGGAATTCATGAAAAACAAGTGAACAAAACAAAGAAACAATTGCTTGATGATATTATCAAGCAACTCGAGGGAAATATGCAAATGACTAATTAAAAGATATTGAAGGATGATAATATTATTGAAGAAGGAATCACAATGATGAAGACTATGATATTGATCAAGAACTACTAGAAGATGATGATGATGCTGAGGTTGATGAAGAAAGTTAAATCAAGTGAATGTACTTTTTTCGATTTGTCCATCTTCAATTTTATTTTGTATATTTGATTTTCATGCATAGCATGCCTGCATTTCATGTTGGTTTGAGCAAATAGAATAAGGTTTTAAATTGTGATAGGAAGTGATTAGAAACATAAGAAGGGATCTATGCACTTGAGAGAGTAGGATCAGATACCCTATGTCTGTTGTAAGTACCTAGATAGGATACTCTTACTTTTAGCTCTCAATAGAAAGATGCACTTATTTTATATGAGTAGGTTGTGTGAAGTTATAAAAACACTTAGGAAGTAAAATCATGACCCCTAGTGCATGTCTCTAGATCCTCAACTCTGATTAGGGGTTAGGCCTTTTCCCTTTTAAAAAAACATTGCAAAGGAAAAGAAATAAATGAGAAAGTAGTACAAAATGGTTGTTGGAAGAGAAAAAGAAAAACAAAAAGAATGAGAAAAAAAAGAAAAAGAGAAAAGAAAAAAATTAAAAACAATTTTCATGACTTAGTTGTGGTCTCAAAACCATTTTTGAGATTTATATGCGGGATATACAAGGTGGAGCTATGCAATAGTGGAGCTATATGCATTTTTTGTTAGGTGTATAGGAACCAAATATAAGAACATTTATATAAAATGATGATCAAATCAAAACGAGTTAATAGGAAAGATTGTTATTGGAAAGTCTAAGTAATTCTATACGTGGAGTTTGATATATTCTCATAGGTAGTATGTTGATCAAACAGGTTTTCTCATCATGACTTATGTACTTAAAAATCATCTTTATTGTGCTTGGAACATGCATATGCATAAAAAAATCACGTTTCAATATTTGAAAAGAAAAAGATAATTACAAAAAAGAGTTTCAAAGAAATCTTGATAGGCTTCTGTTGGATTTTGTAGGTTGGCCATGTAAGACAATAGTTACACAATATAGCACATGACCAGTAGAGAAGATAAGAGATATAGGAGAATCTCAACAATTTTCTACTAATAGCAAGTACAAAGATGATGACATTGTCCACCAGTGTGCTCTCAAGGTAGAGCTTAAATGGTGATCTAGACAACTCTAGATAGGGAGATACAAGGTAGAGGTATGCTGGCTCGATTCAATGCCTCATGTAGTGCAAAAGTCATGTATATATAGGATAGTGGGTAGCCTTCCATGGACAACTATACATGGGTGGTAGAGCGTGGGCAGCCACTACCCACATAGTTGCCATACATGGCTTAGGTCGATTAAACGGACCTAACAAATATAAATGATTTTTGACTTTGAGAGGGAATATTCCATGGAATATTCCCTTTATTGTCCGTCCCCTTGGAACCCCCCAGTCGAGGTTGCTCACCACTACCCTGGACCCCACAATTGGGGACCCTAGTAACTCCCTTTCCTTAGAATACCTTACATGGTCCAATATGACCTCCATCCAACATGCAAGCTGGGATTCCCATCAATTGGGTAATGCATGCTTGGCATCTCCTCATAATGGGGAACTTACAAAATGTGCATACAATCATGAGGGGTAGACATTAATCATATACTAACAGGCCAATCGTGATGATGTGCATGTTTAGTGGGGGTGGATGGTGGGATTAAATCCCTCAAGGATTGTGTACCAATATTTTTTTTTCAAAATTTATTTCTTTGCTTTTCTGACCAAGAACTGATGTTTTGATTGTAAGAAAATGAGTAAGACTTGTAAATTGTTCAAGATTTGATTGATTTGATTGCTCGTGTGATGAGAAAACATCTGTAGTTTAGGCTTATATAATTGCATGTATAAAGTCCATTAATCCCCTAAGATCCCAAACCCTGATTGTATTTTTATCAAAAACCTTTAAAAACCCCATGAGTTTGATAAAAGAAAAGACCAAACCCCCCCCCCCCCCCCCCCCCCCTAGAACATTTCTCTTCATGAATCTCTCTTAAAAGTTATGGGGAATATCGATTTGTATATCGTTGACTTTGAATATGCATCATAAGGAGTACTTACGTTTTTCGTACTTGATGTCTTTTGTCCAATCAGATTACGTTCTTTGCCCTTAAGTTGTGCCTTGACTACATGTTAACCTATTCTTATATTAGAGAACTTAGAGGCTCTTAGGGCTTGGGTGTTCCTATCGTGCCTCTAATCAATCAAAACCACTAATCGCACTTAGCCTAAGCGAAGAATTGAATGAGGGAGTTGAGAGCTCTTCCAACCTCAAGTCGCTTCTCCTTGCTGCACTTATATGCTCAGGATGCACATTCCCAAGCGTGCACACACTAGCACTTTGCTTTGATCTCTCCAAGAGCTCTCAATGAACCTGTAAAAGCTCCAATCTTAGCTCAAGCTTTTAACTTCAATTGAGAGACAATTTGATTCACACACATTTAAAGATCTTTTCTCCCCCTTTATATTGCACAAAAAAAGTTTTGGAACCCCTTAGGTTTTCTAATCTCAATTGAGGGTCAAATTCGAAATACCCTATCTAAAATCAACGCATTATTCTTAAGAAGAGCTTTCCAACAAGCTCTAGAGCTTAAAAGATGAATTTTGTATGAAAAAGTTATGTCGATTCAAGGTTTTGGGGGGTTAAAACAACCAAACATGACCTCTCAGGTATTTAGTGTATTTTTCTAAAGCCTTTGGAATTGCATATTGAGGAAAGTAAGAAAAAATGAGGGAAAGTAAGGAAAATACATATGACTCAAGCATCATAACTCTATGTCTTACTATCACAGGCTCCTCCTTGAAGCTCTCTCCCCAAAAATGGCGCCAAAAGTTGTTGACATTGTAGCAAGACAACTCATATTTCTCAAATCGTGGATCATCTCATGAGATCCAAATGCTGCTTAGAAGCATTTAGCAGACGCTGTGGTGATGAAATCCCTTAGGGAAGTATACATCAAATTTTTTCAAGCTCATTGATTTTCTGGTTATGGTGTGATATTTTGACCAAGAAAGAGTCATAATATGTGTATGTTTTGGTCGATTCAATTAATTATGAGATGTGAAACCATATCAATTATGTACTATAGTCTTGTATATTTGTAAATAGTTCATTAAATTAACTCTAGACCCTTAAAACCCTAGGTTACATCCTTGAAACCCCTGGAAAACTTGATTTTTACCCCATAAAAACCTAACCTAGACCCTTAGAAACCCTTGGAGTTTGGGTCCTAATTGTCAATAAACCCTTAAATTAAAGTTTCTAACCTTAATTATAGGCAACCCCTAACTTCCCCAATCAGAAACACTAGGTTGGAACCTTAGTATTCCCGTTTATCTTAAGTCTAACTCTTTAATTTCTTTAAGTTTGTACATAAGGTGTGAAACCAAACCTTAGTCCAAGGAAAATAAAAAGATAAAAAGAAAAAGAAGTACAAATGGGAAAAGAAAAATTGGAAAATTAAAAGGAGAAAAGCCAAAAATAGAAATAAAGCATCGATTTTCCAAAATAGCAAAAGAACATGCACAATGATTTTGAAGACAGAAGGTACAATTAGGGAGGTTAGAAGATTCTAGAGAGAAGTTCTAGGAGGGGCCTATAAATAGATGACCAATTCCTATTTGTCTTTCCCCGCAGATTTTCTCTCCAGGTATGCTCCTTACCTTTTCTTGTTCATTCATTCTTGTTTATGTTTTTTATGTTCTTGTTCATTCACTCTATTACTATGCCAATAAAAGAAAGAGAGAGCAAAGAGAGAGAGAGAGAAAAGATTTTGTTCATAAGTTGATTTGTTGAATACTGTATGGTTGAGTGCAAATGATGCAAATGAGATGTCTTCTATGCACATGTCTTTGTTCCCCCCTATGCTATTTTGTATTCGGTGGTTTGGACAGAAAAGCTGCAGACAAAGAATCCGGTGAGCTTTCTGGTGGTAACCTACCGGATGATTATGTTGTAACAGACATTAGAAAAACTTCTAAACAATCATTAAGTTAACATGAAGCCTCTACTGCATACACAGATGGCAATCACGATGCAGAAGAGTATTCAGGCGATGCCTGCGCATGTGGAGAGAGAGAGAGAGAGAGAGAGAGAGAGAGAGAGAGAGAGAGAGAGAGAGAGAGAGAGAGAGAGAGAGAGAGAGAGAGTCACGATGTTGCAAGAAGGACGCACATAGAAGGGAATCGAGAGAGAGAGAGAGAGAGAGAGAGAGAGAGAGAGAGAGAGAGAGAGAGAGAGAGAGAGAGAGAGAGAGAGAGAGAGAGAGAGAGAGAGAGAGAGAGAGAGAAGGTGTGTAGCACATGCGCGCAACGGAATCTGCTCAGAGAAAGAAAGATGGTGCCAGAGAGAGAGAGAGAGAGAGAGAGAGAGAGAGAGAGAGAGAGAGAGAGAGAGAGAGAGAGAGAGAGAGAGGGGTCGGTGCTGAGAGGCACATGGAAGATGGACAGATATCAAGAAAGGTGGTACAACCATCAATTATGAGAAAGAGAGAATGGAAAAGCTATAGACTATAGTACTCAAAGGATTACTATAGTCAAAAGGAACATAAGGCTACGATGTTAGAAAGTGAACAGTAGCTTATGACTACAAAATGAATAAATTCTCATGACTATAAAGGCTCAGTAGGGCAACATTTTTGGTGGTGCTCTGTTGGCCAATGGGAACGGATGGGTCAAGACTTCCATAAAGCACAAATTGGTAGAGATTATGTTGTGCAACCTCTAATTGAAAGAAGATAATGAAGCCAAAATTTGTATCGTGCCATATGCCTTATTAAATTTCATCATACAACATCAGACATGGCATAATTGTTACAACTTCAAGAAGTTTCGAGTATGGAAGCACAACGAAGAAAAAATTGATTCTTAGAATGAAGGTTCTTATCAGCATACTAGCATAAATCCATTGGGAACCTTGTAATTACCTTCCAAATAAGCTGCCACGTGAGAGAATGAAAAAGAGATTTCGACTTTTCCTTCCGCTTTTTGATTATCGCCTTAAAACTTCCTTGACCCCAATTGTTTTATTAAATCATTGAGTGGAAAAGGATATAAAAAACGGGATTGATATAAAGAAAGAATTTAATAATTAAATAAAAAGGAAATGATTCTTTTTTGAGTGTGTTCTATTATTTTCGAGTGTACTTATGATGAATTTATTTGCACTTGGCCCTCCCCATGGATTTTCTCTCCAGGCCGAGGATTCTCATGATTTGAAGTACCATTCAAGACATTATATGAAGTGAAGAGAAAGGTTTGAAGATCCGAAGTAAAGAGTACCCTGTGGATCTTTTTTGTTGATCTTCTCTCCAGGATGTGGCAAAACTTGGAGGTTGCTACAGGATTCGGAGGCTAGTGCTGAATTTGAAGTAAAGAGATCATTTGAAGTAAAGCTTTTGGAAGACCGAAGTCTCAAAGTGAAGAATTAATGTAGACTATAAATGCAATATCTGACACTATTCAGCTAATGAGATTTCAGAATTGAAACACAAGGTTGAGTTGTTGACCAAACAAGTTAAGGACCTACAAGTATTGAAATGTGATAAGGAACATGAGGCAAATGTTCAAATCATATCTAAACATAAAAAATCATTGGGTCCTAGAAGATCCATGCCTCGAGTGATACCTAGGAAATCAAGTTGGGTTGAGAAGAGACATGTACGATGCTTTTGGTGTGATCAGTATGGACATATGTTCTGGGAATACATAGCATATGAAAGTGCATGCAGACATAGACTAGTGAGTGAACGTGAAAATAAAATTTGTAAATATCAAGATAGATCACCTTTGCATTTGAATGCAGAAAAATGTGGGATGAAGGAATATTTTGAAGAGACCAAAACTGGATCAAAGTCATTTCAAAAGATATGGAAACCAAAAAATCATGAATATAATAGATCTGATGAACAAACGAGTATGCTATCTATTGAGAGTCAAGAGAAACCTAATGAAGAAACCAAAGGTAGACTGATAAAGGTTGAAAAACAAAATACTGAGCAGATATAAAGAGAACAAATGGAAATAGATCATAAAGAGAATCTGATAGAGAAATTGGAGAGAAATCAAAGAAAGACCAAAATGTATATGTTTCATTTGATCCAAAACTTTTGACTAATGAGAATCTATTTGATCAAGAGAAAATTACAAGATTATAGTCTCAATTAAACTTTGATAAACAGATTGAACTAGAAAGGAGTAAAGAAGAAACTCAAGAAGATATAAAATCTGACAAACGAGTTAATGAAGTAGATAAGAAGTTGATTGATGATATTGTTAAGAAAATTGAGGCAGGAGTAAAGATGACTTCAAATCCTTCTAAGACTTTGAAAAAGAATAAGAGAAGTAAAAATCTAACTTTTCAAGATATATTAGCAAATATTGAAGGATGCTAGTATGATTGATGAAGATTCATAATGCAAACGTATGAGGATGACCAAGAGTTATTGATGATGATGATGATGATGATTGATACAGATGAAAGATGGAAGATGATGATCATTGATGATTGATGATGATGAATGATGATTGATGATGATGATGATGATGATGATGATGATGATGATGATGATGATGATGATGATGATGATGGAGGACACTGATGATACTAATGCTGATGCAGATAAAGAATAATAAATCAAGAAATTGAAGAAAATTTGGATGATACAACAATGAAGATGGACTAAAATAACCAGGTGAAACATTTCCAATTTCAAATTCTATTTTCTTTTTTAAAGACCATATGCATTACATTATTGTGTGTGATAAAGATCTGTACAAGTTTAGGAAAATCGAGTAGGGATCAAGATAACAAACATTTATTATGGTTTTGCATGAAGCATGAACGAATAGAAATGATATGAATGGAACCAGTTAGCACACTAGAGACTTTTGGGAGTGAAAGCTTGGGAGTGTGATGTCCTACTTGTCAGGGGAGCACTAGGTTGTGCTCTCTGACTACAATAGATAAGATTTTGGAAATACACTTCTGATTACAAGAACACCCATGAAGGAAAAACAATACAAGAATACGTGACTTATATAAGATGTCCCACAACCCCGGACTGATAGGTATGAATAACTCGACTAGAGATGATACAGGAGATCCCACAACTCGAGATCATAAATATGAAACATGATATCTGGATTACAAGAACTCCCTTCTGGGAGATGAACTCGATACAAGAAAGAACTCGATAGGATCTCATACTATGAGATGACAAGAGGACAAGACAAGATGTCCAAGAACTAGACTAGACAAGACTCGAACAAGGAACAAGACAAGAACTAGAACTGGAACTTGGAGAGTACTTACTTGGCAGTCATGACTCCTTGAGCTCCCAGGAATGATATTGGCAAGACTGAGAATGAATGTGGCCAACCCCTTCTTATATAGGTTTTTCAAGGGTGGTTGAAGGGTGGTTACGAATTGATGATGTCATCAATGATGTCATCAATTCAAAGCATGGTCTTTGGATGTCAGAATCAAGCAACAAGACAGTCGATCTTAGGATTTTGCCATGTTCCAGATGCAATGGAAGCATTATTTTTTCTCCTAATTCTAAACCAATCATGAGATATAGGATTCACATGGAATCTGAGGTTTAGGATGGTTTCCTTTGTCCATGACATCACCTCCCCCTCAAGCGACGAGTTCCACGAGGAGCAGTCATGTTCTCTTGTCTCGGCTTCATTGGATTTCTCTTATGGAATTCTCAAACCTTGACTGGTGCTCTCTCAGGGTTTTTTGTAGGTTTGCAAGTACGATCATTGATATCATACCCTTTCCAATGAATAAGGTACTCCAATATTCTTGGGGATATTCTCGAATCTAGGACATGCTCGACTTCAAATTCTTCATGATCCTCAATCTCGATAGGTGGTGAAGGACCTGGTGTCTCCCCCCTCAATGGTGAAATCTGATATGGTTCGAACATGGATACATGGAAAACCGGATGTATTCTCATGGTACTTTTGTAATTGGAGCTTGAAGGTGACTGGATTAATCTTGGCCAAGATGGTGAAGGGACCAAATCTCTGATGGTCTAGTTTTGCACAAGGCCTTGAAGTTTGCAAATTATTCCTAAGTAACCACACTTTATCCCAGATTTGATAGGATGGACTTTGAATACGATGCTGATCTTCATGATACTTGTACTGCTCTTCAGCTTTATGGATATCTTCCTTGAGTTCTCTGTGAATGTCCATGGGGTATTGGGCCTTATCTTTGGTAGCTGGGTTCTTGACATGATTTGAGAGTTGTATATCCATCCTTGGATGTTTTCCATAATTTGCAAATAAGGGAGTGTGCTTGGTAGATATATGAATGCTATTATTATAGGAAAACTTTGCAAGGGTAAATGCTCAAACCAATCATTTTGATGATAATTTATGGTGCATCAGAGATATGAGAAAATGTCTAGCAGTGAGCACACCTGTGATTGCCTTGGTAGTTGGAATGAAGTGTGCTATCTTTGTAAATCTATCAATAACAAGAACGGCATCATACTTTTCTAACTTTGGTAGATCTGTGATGAAATCCATAGACATTGAAGCCCATGGCCTCTTTGGAATGGGCAAAGGTTGCAAGAGGCCATGAGGTTTATGTCGAGGTACCTTAGATCTATTGTAGGTGTCACCGGTTTGGATATATTCTTTGACTTCCTTCCACATTTGAGGCCACCAAAAATCCCTTGATATGAGTTCTATTGTTTTATTCACTCCAAAATATCCTACTGCAAGGTTGTTGTATTTTATGGAATCATGGAAGGTTAAATGAATTTTTAATGTTTTAAATGTCCAGAAGGTTTTAATGTGGTTGTGTTTGATCTACCAGGTGAAGAAGCATGAGAGCGTGGATACAAGTGGATGCGTGTAAGTAAATAAATTCGAAGACTAAATCGAAGTCTTCTAGAATAGTTATATTTAGGTTTATCTTGTTGTAAAAGTAGTGGTTCGCTTTAGAAAGCGATGCCTTTTGTAAATAAAGTAGTTTTTCCTAAAAGTCGCTTCTAAAAGCGATGGCCCTCATGTAACTTCTATTTTCAGGACGTAATAGAAATAAACCTATAAATACGTGTACTCTGAGAGACTCATCCATCAGAGTACACAGGGGGAGATTGCAGCCAATATCGTGTCGATTGTTTTCTCTGTTTCAGATTCCTGTTTTGTCTTCTTACTGCCTTTCTCTGTGCATGCGCTGAAGGACCTGATACCGGTGGTATAAGAGCCTTGCACGTATCACTCTGGAGGGGTTTGTTTGTGTTTATCTCCATTGATTTCTGATAGACATATTAAATGGGCTTCATTTCTGCAAAACTTCCAACCTCTGATTCAATATCACCCAGGAAAAGCTAATAATGTAGCTGATGCTTTAATTCGTCTCCCATCCCGACAAACAACTACTATTTCAATTAATAATATTTCTACTATTCAGATTCATTCATTTCATGATATGATTTCCACTTATGCATGTGACCTGTATTTTTCACAAGCATGGATTGCTTTCAATAATTCCACATCACATCATGAGGATCATTACACATTTCATAATGGATTCTTGTATTTCCAACACAAGTTATGCATTACACAAGTATTCAAAGAGTTTGTTATGAAAGAGATGCATGAACCACCATATATGGGTCATAGGGGCATACAAAGTACTAGTTCTACATGTAAAAATTTCTTCTTTTGGCCTAATATGGAAAAAGATGTTGCATAGTATGTTTCTCACTGCATTGTTTGTCAGCGTGTAAAACGACATCATGGTAAACCATTTGGATTAGTAATGCCACTTCCTATACTTGATGGACCATGGGAACCGATTTCTATGGATTTCATTACTGGTCCTCCTACAACTACATCTCACAATGATATGATTTGGACAATTGTTGATAGGTTTAGTAACCATGCATACTTCATTCCTTCTCAAAGACTTTAACTGCACCTCACGTTGTTAAGTTATTTATTACATGTAATTTTCCACATCATGGTTTTCCTAAAGTTATTCTTTCACATCGAGATGTTTGTTTTTGTAACCATTTTTGAGTGGCATTATATCAACATCTAGGATAAAAAATAGACTTTAGTTCTGCATTTCATCCTGAAGTTAATGGTCAAAGTGAGGCTACAAATAGTACTATTTTGGATTTATTACGTTGATACTCTTTAGATAATCCAAGTAATTGGGATGAAAAACTCCCTTTACTTTAGTTTGCATATAATAACACCCCACATACTACTACTGGTCATGCACCATATGAAAGTTTTTATGGAAGAAAGCTTCCCACTCCCATGAGTCTCACTCAAACTGACATTCCTATGGCTGATTCTTTTGCGCACGATCATATTTCTACACTTGCTGAAGTGCATGAGCATATTAGGAAGGGTCAAGAACGTTACATGCGCAGTATTAATAAGAAGCGTATAGCCAAACAATTTAATGAAAATGATTTAGTTTGGTTACAAATCATTAAAAGGCGTTTAAAAAATATTTCTCAACATCCTAAGGTAAAACTTGATCCACGGTATTATGGACCTTTTCACATTATTGAGAAAATAAATGAAAATTCTTTTCAATTAGATATACCTTCTCATTGGGGTTTATATAATTCTTTCCATATAAGTTTGTTGAAATCTTTTCAAGGTATTTTACCACTCACGCCTTTTTTAGATGATCCTCCTTTACTTGAAGAGGATGCGAAAATATTGATTCCCGAGAAAGTAATAGATTATGACATTACCACTACACGAACTGGTAAGCAATATCAAAGGTATTTGGTCAAATATAAAAATCACTCACTTGAGGAATCACAATGGATAGATAAGACCTCCTTATCACCTCACTATGGTCATTTAATTTTTGCATATCATTCCCAATTATATTAAACTTTTAGGTTTCCAATTCCATGCATGTTTTTTACATGGTTCATGCTTAATATTGTTCAGTGATGGGACATGCGACTGATCATCCATGTCTATTTTTATATTTATCAACTGAGATCAGTTGCTTGTCAATTGGGAGGCATGTCGTATTTTATGGAATCATGGAAGGTTAAATGGATTTTTAATGTTTTAAATGTCCAGAAGGTTTTAATGTGGTTGTGTTTGATCTAGCAGGTGAAGAAGCATGAGGGCGTGGATAGAAGTGGATGCGCGTAAATAAATAAATTCCAAGACTAAATCGAAGATTAAAGTGAAGACTTCTAGAATAGTTATATTTAGGTTTATCTTGTTGTAAAAGTAGTGGTTCACTTTAGAAAGCGACGGCTTTTGTAAATAAAGTAGTTTTTCAAGATGTAATAGAAATAAACCTATAAATACATGTACTCTGAGAGACTCGTCCATCAGAGTACACGGGAAGAGATTGCACCCAATATCGTGTCGATTGTTTTCTCTATTTCTGGTTCGTGTTTTGTCTTCTTACTGCCTCTGTGTGTGCGTGCACTAAAAGACCTGATAATAGCCGTCATGACGTTGTTGAAGTACTTAGATCTTGGGCTTTCCTGGAGGGACATACAATAGGTTCTTATAGAGTAGTAATCCATCCTTTTCTTGAAATTCGTTTATTTCTTGGACTTTTCCTTCTTGAGCTTTCTGCTTAACGTTACAAAATAATTCATCCTGTGGTAGATTCTCACGGATCAAATGATTCAAGGATGAGTCTTCATGATGCCTCGAAAAGATGGTTGCTAAGTGTAGATGCTCAGGCTTGAGTAATACACTCTCTTGTTGATCAAAGGCCTCTTCACCCTTCTTTGGTGCAGGGTAAGATCTTCTCGATAGGGCATCTGACCGACATTGTTGATGTCCTGGATGATATGTGATGACAAAGTCGAATCTGGATAGAAAGTTACTCCATCGAGATTGCCTTCTATTGAGGATGCGGGTGGTCATAAAATACTCTAGCTTCTTGTGATCTGTATACATAGTAACTTTAGAGCTGCTTCTTCTAGATGGTGATGCCAGGTATTAAACGCATCCACTATGGCAAGATGTTCTTTATCATGAATTTCATAATTAAGTTTTGGAGGGGATAACTTCCTTGAATGATATGCAATTGGATGTAGGTGTCCATCATCTCCATATTGGGAAAGAATGGCCCCTAGGGCAAAGTTTGATGCATCTATATCTAAGACGAAGGGCTTACTAGAATCAGGATGAAATAGAATTGGAGCAGTAGTGAATGCTGATTTCAAGGTCTAAAAGGCTTTTTTTGCTTCTTCGGTCCATGCGAATTTGGAGTTCCCTATAAGCTTGGTAAGAGGTGTCACTATCTTGGAGTAATCTTTGATTAATATCCTATATAAGTTGGCAAACCCTAGAAAACATTGTACATCTCGAACACATGAAGGTGGTTGCCAATCAAGGATTGTCTCAATCTTTAGGATCCATAAAAATTCCTTAATCATATACAATATACCCTAAAAATTCCACTTCTGTCTTATGGAAAGAGCACTTCAATTTTTCATATAATCCTTTTTCTCTTAGTTTATTTAGGACTATCTTTACATGACATTCATGATCCTCTATTTTGGAGAATTTCAAGATATGGTCAAGGTATATTACAACAAAATCATCTACATATTTCTCGAAAGATATCATTCATCATATGTTGGAAGATAACTCGAGCATTTGTAAGACCAAATGGCATAACTACATATTCAAAATGGCCATACCTTGTTTGAAATGTTGTCTTCCATTTGTCTCCCTCTCTGATCTTGACAAGGTTGTAAGCTCCTCGAAGATCAATCTTCATGAAGAATTTTGCTTTTCCGAGGCATTCCAAGAGCTCTGATATGAGTGGTAGAGGGTATGTGTTCTTTATAGTGACTTTATTCAATCCATGATAGTCTACACACAGCCAAAGAGTCCCATCCTTCTTCTTTACAAATAAAATAGGAGCTTCTACTAGAGACTTTGAGTGTTTGATAAACCCCTTTGCTAGATTCTCATGAATGTTCTTGTGTAGTTCTATAAGTTCCTCTAAGGATAGTCAGTAGATTGGTCCAAAGGGTGGTTGTGCTCCCCCTTGAAGATCTATGGAACAATCATAAGTCTATGCTCTAGGAGGATATATGCATTCTTCTTTTCAAAAACATCTTCAAAGCCTTTGTACTAATTGGGTAGCTGCACTAGATCATCTTTCTTGGATTCTTGAGCTGGTATGGCATAGATCATATATGTCAATTCCTTCCTTACTGCATGTATGAAGGTGTTGGAAGATGCATTTTTGGAAACCTTTTTGAAGGAAAATAATTGTAAAATGATAGAAATTTGTAGAAATATTTATGTAATTGTTGTAAAAATAAGGAAGAGTCTTCCTTATGTAGGATAGAATCTTATGTATTTTTTTTCTAGAATTTTTGGAAACTCCTAGATAGCATATTTTTTGAATAATAGAGGAAAGGACCAAAATCCAAGTGTGAAAAGGGACACTTGAAAATGTATATAAGCTAATTTCCTCTATTATGAGGGGGTTGGTTAATCATTTGTGTACATGCTATCCAAGTGATTAGAGAAGGAGTTTCTGCTGAAAATCGTGTTTCTCCTCTTCTATGTGGTTTCTTTGATTTGTGAGTCTAGATCTTGTGTATCCATGGAGATTTGTGAGCTTTTATTGTGTAAATCTGTTGAATGTGTATGAAGAGAGTTGAATACTGTTGTGTTGAGTGATGAGTTGATGAAAAATGGTGCTAGAGCTGAAAATCGTCTATTTGCATAGAATCACGATTGTCTCGTCTGTATGATCTAGGTGATATTTTTTTATTTTTACTTCATAATTGTGTTCTGCTGATAAAATAGCATGGAATAGACACCAAGATTGTAGAAAATGGTGTAGATTTGCTCAAGATAATCCAAACCCTAGAAATTTCCTCTTCATCTTCACTATTCTCAGAATTCCAGCCATTATTCTCTTATTTCTTGGATTCTATCATCTTGAAGGGGCTGTGGTCTCAAGAATACTTCCAGGATTGACAAAATAAAGATGTCTTGTTGATTCTTTATGCTAAATGATTGGAGAGGACAACTCCAAAGATCAATAACAAACAGAAGGCCTTGGCTCCAACATATGTTGGGTTCTTCTGAATATCTCGACGGGTGTCTTTATTGTTTTCCCAATTGATGTCTCTATTATGCTTCTTTAACCAGGGCATTTTGATGATAACTAGATGTATTGGGCTCGATATTACATTGAAACATATATGGGATTCATGGTCACCAAGTTGTACTCTTAATGGTGTGGTTTCCATGGTTATATTCCCAAATACTAGAGGTCGTACATCTACTACTTCAGCTACTACTAGTTTGTTCTTTCGACGTACAAGAATTCCATGTTTCTTAACCAATCCTTCATCGATGAAACATGAGGAGGCTTGTGAATCTACTAGGGCTGTAAGGAAAGGTTCTTCTTGGGCATGATTAACTTGACAGGTGCAAGACATGTTTCTATGGGTGTAGCTGGAATTATGAGACCCTTTCTTATATCATGGTCTGACTGTACAGTCTCTTTTACAACTAGACTTCCTCATTTCCCTGCTCTACGAGGGTGGCTGCGACTCTGGAGTTTGTTCTCTTGTTGTGACAATTAATTGCAATATGCCTAGGGTTTCCACAATAGAGGCATAACTTCTTATCTCTCCTTCTCTGTTTCTCTTATGGTGTTAGGGGCTAGAACCTAGTTACATCTATTTACATAGGTTCAGGCATAGACTCACCTTTAAGAGTGGGTTGGAAAGGTTTCCATTGGCGAGGTCTTCCTTCTACTTGTTTTTCTTGTTTCCTTTCAAAAAGTTCATTATCACATTGAATAGCTTGCATGATGTAATCATTCAATGTCTTAACCTCTAGCATCGTGAGTAGAAGGTCCTTCACATCATCTCTTAAACCCCATCTAAATTGGCTTATGAAATAATCTTCATGCCACGTGAGATCACATATCAACTCCCTAAATTTTGATGCATAGGTAGCGGTAGGGCGGTTACCTTGATGTAGCTTCCATAGTTTTGTTTCTACCACTCGACTTATGCCTGCATCTCCAAATGTGGTGGTGAGTTCCCAAAGAAACCCTTCATAGTCTTGAAGTACTGCCATGTTCTTCTCCAAGATTTGGGCAAACCATGATAATGCTTGGCCACAAAGCAAGGTTCCAATAAAGCTGACCTTGGATGCCTCGTCAGGGTATCTATCAGGTTGCATATGGATGTACAAATTAACTTGCTGGAGAAATCCACAAAACTTCGTGCGATCCCCATTGAACCTCTCTAGCATGCATATCTTGGGTTCCCTCATGAAGGATGTAATAGGCCATTGATCTACTTGCATACTCCCTTGATTTGCATGAAGACTCTCGATTCGTTCTTGTAATTCTTGGAGGAGTGCACCTGCATTCACTGGATGTCCCATCTCGACTTGTGTCTGTCGATGAGTTAGGTCTTCGACTTGTTGTTGGAGACTCTAAAGTGATGCTACAATCTGTTCATAAGCATTCTACATGATGGTAGGTCTTGGATAGAAGCTAGTCTTACCAAAATATTAGGGGAGCACTAGATTGTGCTCTCTGACTACAATAGACAAGATTTTGGAAATACACTTCTCATTAAAAGAACACCCACAAAGGGAAAATGATACAAGAATATGTGACTGATACAAGATGTCCCACAACCCAGGACTGATAGGTATGAATAACTCAACTAGAGATGATACAAGAGATCCCACAACCCGGGATTGTAAGTATGAAACATGATATTTGGATTACAAGAACTCCCTTCTGGGAGATGAACTAGATACAAGAAAGAACTCGACAGGATCTCGTACTACAAGATTACAAGAGGACAAGATAGGATGTCCAAGAACTAGACTAGACAAGACTGGAACAAGGAACAAGACAAGAACTGGAACTGGAACTTGGAGAGTACTTACTTGGCGGTCATGACTCCTTGATCTCCCAAGACTGGTATTGGCAAGACTGAGAATGAATGTGGCCAACCTCTCCTTATATAGGTTTTCCAAGGGCGGTTCAAGGGCGGTTACGAATTGATGATGTCATTGATGATATCATCAATTCGAACCATGGTCTTTGGATGTCAGAATCAAGCAAGAAGACAGTCGATCTTAGGGTTTTGGCACTTTTTGGATGCAATGGAAGCATTGATTTCTCCTAATTCTGAACCAATCATGAGATATAGGATTCACATGGAATCTGAGGTTTAGGATGGTTTCCTTTGTCCATGACAGTACTTAAACTGATTGTGTGTGTATATGTTGATGTTCCAAAAGGTGCTCAAAAGCTCGCATAGATCTTCAATAACATAAGTCAAGTCCGAAAGTCAAGAAGACGGCTAGGTGGGAACTATGATTTATGTGAAGCTTAAAGACATCATAATTTTGTAGCCATTCATTTGGGAAGTGTTTTTTCCCAAAAGCTATTGTAGAGGGTTGTGGTCTTTAAAGGAAGACACCATAAGTTGAAACTCCAAGAAACCTCATAAAATGAGAGAGCAATTTCCTTGAGCCACTATGAGATTGCAGATTTTAGATTGATCCAAGAAGTACTAAATGTGACAATTAAGAGTGTGCCAGGTGAGGTCTAGAGTCATTGTGAGCATTGTGGCAAATGGAATTCTCAAGGAAAAGCTCAAGTTTTAAGAAAGCACAAGCAACAACTCCACGGGCCAAAGATGGTGCCACTCTCCCCCTTGCAATTCATTGCACCATCCAAGTTAACTTAGACATTCGCTCTTATACTTAGGGGTTGAAGGTTGAGGATTTTTGAGGAAGAGACACATTGCCAACGTACTTGGCAAAAGTGCCCACCAAGATTCTAATCCAAGACACCTAGAGAGCCATCATACATAATATTTCAAGGATTAAAATTTTGAAGTACTCCATTGAACTCATCTTCAAGAGGAATGTTTGAGGGTGCACTAAGATTCTCACTTGACGTGCCTTTATGCGTTTGATAAAGGAGAAGATTAGAGAAGACCATTCTAGAACTTAAAAAACTTGGAGTGTAAATTCAAATAAACGTTCTACTATTCCCTTAGTCCACATACCCTCACTTAGGGAAGATTAAATTCATCAAGGCTACATAATAGAAGCAAATGCAAAGGAAAAATCCTCTTAAACCACCAATATAACGTCCATTGTATGACTAGATTCGGGGAGGAGGATTCAACCTGATCAAGTTTCTAATTGTATGAAAGATTCCAATGAGGGTCATAGGGATCTGAAGGACCATATCCTTGAATTCAAGAAAATTCTTCATTTAGAGCATGTAGACAAATTTTTCACTCAGTATAGTCTTCAAGATCACTTTGAAAGGCTCTTCTTTCACTTGGTTTCAAGCCCTATGCATTCAAGGTATAGGGACTTTCGATCAATTACTTAAATAATTTATAGGTGAAGTCCTAAAAAGAGGGGTTCTTCACGACATCTCCTCTATAATGTGCAACTTCACAATAAGTGCGTTGGAATCGAAACGATTAACCACACAATAATTTTAGTATATATCTAGATGTACACCTTGTGATTTTCCCTCCTAGAACAATATGGTTTCTTTATTCATGGATGGACTAACAATCAGCGAAACCCAAAACTATTCTATATCTAATGGCCATTTAAAGTGGATGAGTGCATCAAGTAATGCATTGACTTAGAGCATATCTAGCAAGATACTTTAAAATATTTGAAAAATCATATAGAGGAGGAAGCTCTTATAGTGTCCATTTGGACACTTCCTTTGATAACTTGGCAGGTAAGCTTGCAAATATACTAAATACCACATTATCATTCACAAACACTTAGCAAGAACTCCCACCATTAGTTAGAAATTTTCTTAGTTGTGGTGGTGACCAATCTACAAACTTCTATCCTCAAAAAGGTTAAGGCTATCGAAATAACCCACCCCAAGCTCGATGAAAATTACAACGTTATGATATTGAGCAAAGTGTGACCAAGCATTCAATCAAAAATTGCTTTTACGATAGGAAAAAGGTGCAACAACAATAGTCTTGTGGGCAAACACCATATGGGTATCAATTCCAACCTTAGTACTAACGCTATCACCACACACACCCTCAAGGATGAGGTAAACCTTACGGTTCTAATAGCCATATTATGCTTTAAGGCCTAGGCTAGATCAATATTAATAGCCACTACCACAAGTTCTTCTTGAAAATAGCCATCAAAACCTATTAGTTGTCTACCCTTAAAGTACACCATGGAAGAAAATTTTGACAAAGCTTTAGTGACATAAACACCTATTTTTGAATCCAGAAGCTCTAATTCTAGGTATGACTGTATATGATGCCTATGTTGAAAATCCCTTGAATTACTTACGAAGGGAAAACTACAAGCATAAGCTTGGAATCAAGTCTAATAGTCTTATGGTGAGAATGAACTTGAATAGTGATCTATTTGTTACACTAACCCTAGAAATCAAGATAATGCTAGAACAGGGAAAGCACAAAGAGCGAAAATGCAACGAGGTGCTTTTTGTGGTTCAACTTTGAATTTTTTGAAGCAAGAGACATTGGTCATGTGCTAAAAGATTGGGCTAGGAATCTCAACATGGGTAAAGTTCGCTAAGCATGGTTTCTCACATAACATCAAGTAGTGACAATGACAACACAAATCCAATTCAAGTGGTTGCAAGGACTCATGCAAAATCCAAACAAAATAAGAAGATAGACTCTACCACAAGTGATGATCTAGAGAGTTCCGATTCTTCTAGCTGAGAATAAAGAAAGACCTTGAAGGGAAGAAAAAGTAAAACAAAGAATAAAGAGAATTCTCTCTTGAGTCTCATAGAAACACAATCATTGAATATGATAAGAAGAACAAGATTTCATGGAAAGTTAGATAGTAGAAATGAGTTAAATTTATCAAGAAAAAGATCTCAAAAATGGAAAA
This sequence comes from Ceratopteris richardii, assembly GCA_020310875.1. Taxonomy (NCBI): domain Eukaryota; kingdom Viridiplantae; phylum Streptophyta; class Polypodiopsida; order Polypodiales; family Pteridaceae; genus Ceratopteris; species Ceratopteris richardii. The sequence continues at coordinate 152,308,532 of CM035413.1, forward strand.
TTTTCTCTCACTATGGAATGCGTAATTGCATGATAAGGGGATTGAGCTAAGAGTGAGATCAACTAATCACAAGAAATCTAACATCCATCAATAGAGATGTCAGACAAAGTCTCAAATAGATATTCATCAAGGGATATCCCCATTTGATCATCAATTTCATCATTAGGAGCAAATGAGGATCATTAAAGAATCTCAACCTTCCCAAGAAAAAAGAAATATTAGAAGAGAAAGGAAGAGGAACCACAAACAGTAATATCCCACTTAGGTGATGAAAAGGATCACATACACTCCAAGATATAAGGGGCATACCGACGGTCACTCTTGGCATCAGTATAAATGTTGGAAAAGTCCACTTAAATATACCGAAGGTCAAGTGACTGTCGGTATGACCATTTAAAATGGATCGTCGGTGTGTGTCACGACCGTCGGTATAGGTGTCGGTACGGGCATCGGTATGAGCGTCGGTATGAGCGTCGGTATAACCGTCGGTAATTTATTGGAAGTTATCGATGCCCATACCGACTCCCATATCGACATCGAGTTTTAAACATACTGGGAACCCGAGAGCAAAATTGAACATTTTTGCACGTGTTTGAGTATTGGTTGTCTTCTGTCGAACTTGCATGCACAAACCGAATTGCGACCTACATTGTCTTGTACACACACACACACAAAGATCTTTCTCTCTCCAGACACACACATTCTCTCTCTGTTTAGATCTCACATCTTGGTAAGTGGTGCGTGTACTCTTAGCCTTTGTCTTTCTCTATGCTTTAGGTCTTATAATTTCTCTTCTCTTTGATTTTGCAGAAGTTGTTTGGCGTCGATTCTTTGGAATTCGATGATAGACGACATACATTATGCTTTGATGACAACAATCCAAAAGAGGGACATACTTGTAAGTGATTGTTTTATTCTCTATTGATAGAGAGAGAAAGAGAGAGAGATGAGAGAGGTAGAGAGAGAAAGAGAGAGAAGAGAGAGAAGAGAGAGAGAGAGAGAGAGAGAGAGAGATAAAGATAGAGATATAGAGAGATAAAGAGAGAGAGAGTGAAAGATAAAGAGAGATGAAAGCGTGGAAGATAGAGCATACATACACACACATACACACACACACATCTACACATCTACACATGCATACATATACACATACATGTACACACATGCATGCTTACATATACACACATGCATGCATACACACACATACAAATATACACACATGCATACATACACACACATGCATACACACATACATACACACACATATATACACATATGCATACATACACATACACACACATGCATACACACATACATACACACATATACACACATATACACACATACATACACACACATACATACACACATATACACACATGCATGCATACATACACACACATATACACACATGCATGCATACACACATATACACATATACACACATGCATACATACACACACATGCATACACACATACATACACACACATATATACACATATGCATACACACATACATACACACATATACACATGCATGCATACATACACACACATACAAATATACACACATGCATGCATACATACACACACATACACATATATGCACATGCATACATACACACACATGTACACACATGCATACATACACACACATATGTACACACACATATGTACACACATGCATACATACACACACATACAAATATACACACATGCATGCATACATACACACACATACACATATACACACATGCTACATACACACACATACACATATACACACATGCATACATACACACATGCATACATACACACACATATGTACACACATGCATACATACACACACATATGTACACACATGCATACATACACACACATGTACACACATGCATACATACACACACACACATGTACACACATGCATACATACACACACATATGTACACACATGCATACATACACACACATATGTACACACATGCATACATACACACATGCATGCATACATACACACACATATACACACATGCATGCATACCTCACACGCACACACACACATACATACATACACACATGCATGCACACACACACACATGAATGCATACACACACATACACATATACTCACACATGCATACATAGACACACATACGCATATACACACATGCATACATTCACACACACACACACACATACATACACACATGGGCACATATACACACACATAAGCTAGTGTTTTAATTAAATATATAAAATTTCGATTTTAAAGTTGTTTTTATATCAAATATATAAAAATAGGATTATGGTTTTTAGGCTATTTACACATACATACACATATACTTATACACATATATATGCACATACACATATATATACACATGCATACACATACACACATGTTTTAGGTCTAAGTCTTTCTAATTAGGGTTTTAGGGTTTTTACACATGCATAACATATATGCACACATACACATACACATATAATACATATATACATGTATATACACATGCATATAGAAATATACATATTTTAGGTCTAGATATTTAAGATTAGGGTTTTAGGTTTGAGGCATACATATAATTCAATTACATTTATATTAAGAAAAAATATTAAAAAAAGAAAAAAATCTGAATATATAAATAAACCTATATATAAAATAGGATTAGGGGTTTAGGTTTTTTTAGGTGTCTAAGTATTTAGGTTTTAGTATTTCACGTTTAAGTCTTTAGGTTTTGGTATTTCAGGTTTAACTCTTTCTAATTAGGGTTTTAGGTACATAACATATATACACACATACACATACACATATAATACATATATACATGTGTATACACATGCATACAGAAATATACATAGTTTAGGTCTAGATATTTGAGATTACGGTTTTAGGGTTTAAGCATACATATAATTCAATTACATTTATATTAAGAAAAAAATCTGAATATATAAATAAACATATATATAAAATAGGATTAGGGTTTTAGGATTAGGGGTTTAGGTTTTTTTAGGTGTTTAAGTATTTAGGTTTTAGTATTTCATGTTTAAGTCTTTAGGTTTTAGTATTTCAGGTTTAACTCTTTCTAGTTAGGGTTTTAGGGTTTTAACACCTACATAACATATATACATAGATACACATACACATATAATACATATATACATGTATATACACATGCATACAGAAATATACATATTTAGGTCTAGATCTTTAAGATTAGAGTTTTAGGGTTTAGGCATATAAAGAGAAAATATAGAAAAAAATTAAGGAAAAAATCTAAATATATAAATAAATATACATATAAAATAGGATAATTATATAGATAAATAAATATAAAAAGAAATAATTTTTTAAATAATTTAATTAAATATATATAATTAAATATATGTAATTAAATATATAGAATAAGATTAACTAAGAAAAAAATCTGAATTTCTAAATAAATATATACATAAAATAGGATAATTATATAGATAAATAAATATGATAAGAGCTAGTGATTTAAATAAATAAATTAAATATATATGATTAAATATATAAAAATAGGTTTAATTTTGATCATTTTAATCAGAGTAAATATATATACACATACACATACACACATATACTTATACACCTATCTATATACACATATATATACACATACACATATATATACACATGCATACACATATATACATGGTTTAGGTCTAGGTCTTTTTTATTAGGGTTTTGAGGTTTTAACACCTACATAACATATATACACACATACACATACACATACACATATAATACATATATATATGTATATACACATGCATACAGAAATATACATATTTTAGGTTTAGATCTTTAAGATTAGGGTTTTAGGGTTTAGACATATAAAGAGAAAATATATATAAAAATTAAGGAAAAAATCTGAATATATAAATAAATACACATATAAAATAGAATAATTATATAGATAAATAAATATAAAAAGAACTAGTTTTTTAAATAATTTAATTAAATATATATAATTAGATATATAAAAATAGGAATAATTAAGGAAAAAATCTGAATATATAAATAAATATATATATAATAGGTTTTAAGGTTTTAGCACCTACATAACATATATACACACATACACATACAAATATAATACATATATACATGTATATACACATGCATAAAAAAATATACATATTATGGGTCTAGAACTTTATGATTAGGGTTTTAGGGTTTAGGCATACATATAGCTCAATTAAATTTATATAAAGAGAAAATATAGAAAAAAATTAAGGAAAAAATATGAATATATAAATAAATATATATATATATATAGAATAGGATAATTATATAGATAAATAAATATAGAAAGAACTAGTGTTTTAAATAATTTAATTAAATATATATAATTTAATATATAAAAATAAGATTAATAAAGAATAGGATTAAATATATATAATTAAATATATATAAAATAGGATTAGGGTTTTAGGTTTTTTAGGTGTTTAAGTATTTAGGTTTTAGTATTTCAAGCTTAAGTCTTTAGGAGTATGATTTTTAGGTTTAATAAAAAAACAAATATTCTAAAATGTCCATTTGTATCAGATGGCTAGTTTGGATCCAGAGGAGAGAATGGCATGTCCTTGCACTCAGTGCAAGTATCAAATTTATCAAAAACGACAGATTTGTACTGCACATGTTAGAGAGTATGGATCCTTTGATAAAAGTCGACTAGAAAATCTACGCTACCATTCACATGGTCCCCCAGGCGAGCAGATAGTGTTAGTCGTTAAACTTCTGACTTCAGACTCAAAACACTTTCAAAAGTCGGACGTTCCCGAACCCTTCAATCTTTACTCTTCCATGTTCAGGTAAATCAATTGGCGATACCGAGATAACTAATATTAAGCTACCTCTTAGCCACGTGGGTTCTTGGGAGTGGTAGGGGTCTATTAGACAGAGGCCTTGTACTATTTTCCCAACTTCTCACACAATCATAAATGCTCTATCGCGTCTTAGCTCAGTACTTGACTCTGAACACTGATAATTGTTCGGCGTACTGGGACTTAGAACTTCTGGACTGGACCTGCTATAGCAACAGAGCAGTAGTCTGGTTCTTACTTATAACTAATAGAATACTCAACTGCATTAACCGAATGCCACTCAATATGCACTTCTTCGTGACAGATAGGTATACCAAACAATAACACAACAGACAACTATACTCGAAGGTATGCAAACTTACCATATACCCAACTCAAGCAACAAGTTCCTACCAACAGTGGACTCGTCACAAACTTATCATTGTTTCCACTCGCGTTCAGACCATTACCGATACGAGTACTTCCTGTGATCGGAATCAACAGTGAGCGCAGACTATTGTATCGAACCTGGTTACTTAACAAAAAATGCTAACACGCAAATAGTTCGCTTCGGCCTTACAGAGTCCCTTGTTCAATAGAAAACTGATAAACAACACTTATTCCGTGATAAAATCCAGAACCGCATATAACTATCACCAAACAGATTCACAACACAATACTACCGAGTCGTAACTCTGCACTATAGGGAGAATAGTCGAATAGACAGATCCGAACAAAACAGAACAGAGCTCAATCTTCTCATCGACACATCACACACAGATTCAAACAGTATGCTCACAATTCCCCAAAATGGGCTCTCTACCACTCTTTTCTCATTGCCTTATATAGAAGATTTGTTACAAGGGTGCGCGAATCTTTAGTTACACGCGCATTTCAAAAAGGTTTTTTTACATTTAAGACGTCTGTCATAGTACATTTGTTCTTTTTCGGCGGTCGTCTAACACTGGCATGCACTGTGGACTCGAACCCGCAGGTTCCTATGGTTCTTCTAAATACATGCTTCAGGTGAGCCTAAACGTTCCGGTAATTTTCTTTTTAATGGTTTCTATCATCTGAACTAGAGTAGTCGGTTCTAATAACTGAGCGTCCGTTCTAGCGGAGCTAAGAGCTATGGCTTGGGTTAACAGAATTTCGGCCTGGGTCTGTAAGAAGGCCTCTTGTAAATAAAACTCATTGGATAATGCAGCGTCCCGGGATGTCTTTATTTCGGTGACTTTCTTCTACATATCAGTGACTCGATCCTTCTGATTTTGCAACTGGTTATCTAGTCGCTCGAGTTGCTGGTTCTGAAATTCGATAGTTTTGTAGTATGCATCTCGTTCTCTGCGAGCATTTGCTAGATCCTTTTGGTATTTTGTAATTGGTGTCTCAGCATATTGTTCGCCTCGTCCAAGCATTCCTGGGCTCTTCGTAGCTCGTCTTCAACTTGTTTTGCTTCTCGCTGCTGTTCCTGATTCTTCTGGATTATATCCTGCAATTGTGCTTTCGTTTCTTCTACCAATTCTTCGAGTGATGTGCTGATATCTTCCTTTTCCTGTAGCGCGATCTTCAGTTCCCTGATTTCTTCTTGGGCTACGTTCAATAGTTGGTCTTTGGCAGCAAGTTGCTCCAATGCGTCATTCCGTTGCTGTATCAGTGCCTGTTGTGCCGAAACTTGGCCTTGGAGATCTGCTAATTGTGTCTGTAATTGATGATTCTCTCTTTTTACGGCATCGATTTCTTCTTGGAGAGGGATGATGTCGGCTTCCAGTAGGTTGACCTTGTGCTGCAGGTCTTGACGAATCGTATTTGTGACATCGCTAAGCTACACTGGAAGTTGCTGAGAAAGGGAAATAAGCATTTGTCCCATGGCAGTAAGCTCGGAGAAGACCAGAACGGAGGGAAGGAGAAGTGGGTGTTGTGGTTGCGCAGAGGTTTGGGTGTGGATTTGGGGGGATGTCGGGGGTGAATAATTGAGGGAGGATGAAGAGGATTCCGAATCCGGTGTGGGAATGGGGTTGACTGGTGGAGGTCTGTGAATGGCAGAGTCAGTGTTTGTTACCTGATTGCTTGGTTGTTGTTCATCTGCATTGTTGTCGGTTGTGGATTCGACGGCCTTCAAAAGTGTGTTTAGTGCATCCCTAGCGGATTGCTGCTCGTCTTTCTGTTGCTCTAGGTCTTCTTCGGTTGAAACCGTTTCTGTTTCAGTTCGATTCTGTTGGTCTTGTTGGTCTGCCGATGATTCATTGTGCATTGAGGTGGCTGTATCATGGAAGGTCTCTTGCTCCGCGTCTTCAGCATCTTTGTCTTTTCCGGTAGAACGTTGTGCCTCACTTTCTGATGAGCTGATTCTGATTCTTTTGCGGCAGAATAACTGGTTTATTTCTTCGTCTTCTTCTTCATCGTCTTCGAGTGGTTGTACTGATTCTTCATGCCTTAGAACCGGTCCTTGGGGTGGTGGTTGTGCGGCAAGGATGGCTGGGAAGAGAAATGATATGATATGGGGAAGGCGAGAGCGCGGGGTGGTTCCCTTTTTGACTTGCTTCACTATAGCTACACACCCTTTATGAATTCTATGGAAAAAGTACGAGGCGAAGTTCACGGATTCTCGGGTAGCTAAATCTAAGGCAGAATAGAAGGGGCGGGAGATACCGTAGGTTCATTTCTGAAGGTTGAGGATGGCGACTAGAAATTGCAGAGCAGATCTTTCGGGTTCGGGGCGGCAGAGAATGGTGTATTCGTTGGACGAAGATTGGGGGAACAGTTCGGTCATGCGGGCGAGGGGGATACTAGGGCCATTTTCTCGGCCTTGCGGGGAGAGGCGGAAGGCTTCAGAGAATGCTTGGAAGGTGATGACGGTTCGCGAAGGTAGCGAGGGGAAGACCCATTGGCGTTCGGTGGCGGGGGACTGGGCAATGGCAGGGATGATTTGCGCGAAGAAGGGATGGGCTTCCACTGAGTGCCAAGGCAACTCAGCGAAGTTGGCCAATCCTCTGCAATGCAGGTATTCACCTACCTCGGTAGGGATACCATCGCGGAAGGCAGCATAATCGGCTATCGCTTCCATGGCGTTTGCTGATACAGACGATGAACACGAATACAAAACGCAAGAGGTCGCACAGAACACTAACACACAACATAGTAGCGATTTTTGGCGTTGCCGAAAGGGTTAAGTAGGAACAACATGGTGGGGAGGGAAAGGGGGTGGGTATCATTATGCGGTGCGGGAATGATACGGTTTGCATGCTGGCATGCGTGCTTGAGTGACTGGTAAGGGGGTGGCTGGTAACATAAAGATTTTACAAAACACGGCTATTTATAAAAAGGGAGAAAAAAAAGAAAAAGATTACACAAAACGCGGCCCACCGCCGAATAATTTAATGCGGACTAGTAGCGTGATGATACGGCCGCAACTTCGACCCATTGATTACTTTTGGAAGTGGATTTCCGGTCAATGTAATCAACCAAAAAGTTGCCGGACCGATTTGTTCTGAGATCTTGAAAGGGCCGAACCATCGTAGTTTCAACTTTCCTGCTGCTCTATCCGACTTTGCGTTATAGAAGAGTACAAGCTGACCTACTGAAAAGATTGGAGTCTTCAAATATCGATCGTGTGTCTTGGCTTGCCTTAGTTGTACTTCGCGCATGGTTAAAAAGCTGAGCCATCGGTGCTCATCAAGTTCTCTGAGTGCGTCCATTCGTGCTGTCAGCGAATCTTCCGGTAGCATCTTCTGAGTGATTGCTACACGCAGACTTGGGATGACTACTTCCATGGGTGCTATTGCTTCTAAGCCATAAGCTAGTTTGAAAGGTGTCAATCCTGTTGTTTCCTGGTAGTTCGGTATGCCCATAATACTGCAGGTAGTAGTTGATCCCATCTTTCCGGTGCTTCCATGATCAGTTTCCGGAGGATATTCAACAGAGATTTGTTTGTACTTTCGGCCAAACCATTGGCACGAGGATAATAAGGAGAACTAAATTTATGTGTGACCTGGAACGAATGTGTAAGTGCCTTCATTAAATTGTTTACAAAATGAGTGCCTTGATCTGAGACAATTTCCAGTGGTAAGCCAAAACGTGGAAAGACATCGTTCAGCAGACATTTTGCTACTGCAACCGCTGTAGCAGACCGTAAAGACCAAGCTTCTACCCATCTCGTTGCGTAGTCTATACAGGTTAGTATGTATCTGTTATTACTGAAGATTGTTGGAGGTGTGATCGGACCAATAAAATCTAATCCCCATTTCTGAAATGGTTCTAATGGCATGATTGGTTGCAGGGAAACAAGTGTCGTTGCAGCGGTTGTCCAGACCTTTGACAGTTATCGCAGTGTTTGACAAATTGGGCCACATCTCTATATATCGTTGGCCACCAGAGACCTCCTTGCAGAATTTTCCGGTGAGTCAAATCTGTGGCAAAGTGACCACCAGTAGGGGTCGAGTGAGCCATTGTGATGACTGAGTTAATTTCATGCGGAGGAACACAACGAAGTAGGATTCCGGTGTGATCTACATAATATAGTTCTCCAGCAACTAACCGAAATCGGCGGCTAAAGACTGCAATTTTCCTTCGGACTACCTTGGCTGTCTGGGATGGAAAGCATCCTTCGGTGAGAAAAGTTAGAATCTGATCATAATATATAGGTGGTGCTTGTGATTCGGCAGTCTCATCGGGCAGTGGTTCAGAACTATAGATCGCTGGAGTCATGTCATCTATGCCTATCGGAGCTTCACCGGAATCTAGGCGAGATAAGAAATCTGCTAAGGCATGTGCATTTCCGGGTCGGTGGATGACTTCATAGTCGAATTCCTGCAAGAGTAGCACGCATCGTGCTAATCGTCCGCCTAAATGCTGCTGTCTTACTAGATAGATGAGGGCAGAATGATCCACATGGAAGGTGAATTTCCGGCCTAGTAGATAATGTTTGAACTTTTTGATGGAGTAAAGTAATCCTAGACATTCTCTTTCGATGGTAGAATAGTTCTTCTCTGCAGGTGCAAGCCTTCTGCTGGCATAATAAACGGGGCAAAACCACTTATGTGTTTGCTGCATCAGAATACTGCCAATCGCAATATCTGAAGCGTCGACAAAAACATGGAACGGATTGTCCCAGTCCGGTGGTTGTAAGATTGGGGCCTGCGTCAATAAATACTTGAGTCGATCAAATGTAGTTTGGCATTCTTGAGTCCATTCGAACTATCGGGGAGTTTTTGTGATTAGCCTGTTCAGTGGTACAGCCAGATGAGCAAGCCACCGTAAGTGTCTGCCGTGCCACCGTACTTGACCCATAAAACGCATTACTTCTTTTGGAGTGGCGGGTACCGGGGCTTCTAAAATTGTTGAAATCTTATCTGGATCTACTCGGATACCTTGTGCAGATACAATATGACCAAGTAGTTTGCCACACGAAACTGCAAACACAGATTTGTTTGGGTTAAGACAGAGTCTGTACTCTCGACACTTTTGAAAACAGCATCGTAGATGAAGCAAATGTGCCATCATATTACCAAAAATCGAGAAGTCATCGAGATATACTTGCATAAATGAAGTGAGATAAGGAGAGAAAATCTCCTGCATACATCGCTGAAATGTGCTTGGTGCGTTTCTCAATCCAAACCACATTACGGTGCAAGTAAAGACACCCCAGTTGGTAATGAATGCAGTTTTTGGTATATCCTCTTCGGCCATTCTAACCTGATTGTAACCGCTGTATCCGTCTAAGAATGAATACGTTTTGTGACCTGCTACCCTATCAAGCATGGTATCCAGAAAGGGGATCGGGAAAGGATCCGGTATTGTTGCTGCGTTTAATTTTCGGTAGTCTACACAGATTCGCAGTTGCTTATTTTTCTTTGGCACGATCACAATTGGTGAAATCCATTCAGCATGTTCTACTGGTACGATGAATCCGACTTTTAATAATCTATCAAGTTCGGCTTTTACCTGTGATGCATAATTGGGATTCATTCAGTAGCTGGGCTGTTTGTTCGGTTTAGCTTCAGGCTTCAACATGACTCTATGCTGATAGATGAGCGGATCTAATCCTTTCATATCTTTGTAATCCCATGCAAAGACGTCTGAGAATTTGCGAAGTAGTCGAATCAAATCAGCTTTAAATGTTTCCGGTAAGTTTTGCCTTATCTTTACAGGTCGCGGATGCTCTTCGTCTCCTAGATTGTACGTGGTCAACTGGTCTTCAGGGACATAAAACTGTTGAGGTTTCTCTGTATCGTGTGTTGACTTGAACAGTGGTTGTAATTTCATCGTCATGTGTTGAGACAGTATCTTCCTGCTTAGCTTTTTCGGTGATAGGTACAATTGTACAAACTGAAGTGTTCCAGTTATCTATAACGGACTGTAGATCAACAGTCCCTAAGGACATTAAATCAGCGTTATTCTTCAGAAATTCCTCTTCTTCATCATCTGATAGTCCATCTAACATGTGGACTGGTTCAGCAAAATATGGTCTGGCGTGAAGTTCACAAAGTTGTATAGCATCTAATTTTACCACATATCTACGATTGGCATCTTTGAACGTAAGCTCTTGTGCAGACCAATCCTGTATTACCTTCGCATGCTTCAGCCAAGGTCGGCCGAAAAGAAGGTTGTAATCCAAAGTGGATTCCGACAGATCTAGTATAACAAAGGTCATTTTGAAGGTCGTACCTTGTAAAGTAATGGGTACATTCCGCACAAGTCCTACGGGATGGACTCTAGATTGATCTGCCATTCTGACAAAAAATTGAACTGGTTCGATTTCGGTCCATCCTAACCTTTTGCATAATGTCGCAGTCGCAATGTTTACACCAGAGCCTCCATCAATTAATACCTGCGTAATCTTATGATTCTTATACCATACTGTAATCAAGGGAATTGAATGATCAACCGTAGAGTTAGGTTCCGGTTGAACTGCTGCTGTCGCCGGAATACAAGAAGGCACCGGACTGAACTGTTGCTGGAACTGTTGTCGAATCCCAGGTACTAGTGCTAGAAGTTGGCCTAGAGGCAGGGTGATAGATGCCTTGGATAAAATTTCCCAGGCCTGTTGAGATTGGTTTCCTGCTCCTTTGAACTTGAGGTCTCTGCCGATGCAGAAGTATCTGCTGGCATGTCTACTGCTGATGATGGCTCCGCTGCTGCTTCCTTTTGTTGTGTTCCTTCCTTTGTCGACAAAGCCTGGGTCACCGGAATAGGTTCTGGGAACACTGGTGGTTCTAGTGCGGTCCAGTGACTAACCTTGTTATACATCCTATATTGTTCTCGTATCCCCGGTTCGAATATTTCTGCTGCCGACTGCAGTTGTTTACCGGATCGGGTCTGGACTGTAGCAGTTTGTGTTTCTACTGGTATGATTTGTACCATGTTGGCCATTGGGTTTTGTCATTCCTTCTTTCTTTGATCATACTCAGCTGCATCTTTGCAAAATCTTCTAATGTGTCCAAATTCACCACAAAAATGACAGCGTGGTGGTGGTAAATTGGGATTTTCCGGTGGTGGTCCGTTCTGCCAGCGGTTTGCATTATAATTGTTGTTCCTCTGTCCTCGGTAGTTCCGATATCCTTGCGGTTGATTGTTTCTCAGTTGCGAAGGTACATAGTGATTTGCTGGCTGTCCACGTTCTTGAATAACTGCATTGACCGTTGCTGTTCCCTATACTCTGGCGTTGTAGACACAGTTTGCGGTGGTGTGTCCGGCAGTGTTGCAGATAGCGCAGAACGTTTGATTTAGTGCACAATTGGCACTAGTATGACTTGAATTTTTGCATGTGATGCAGTATACTTGTCTGGTTATATCTTCGCCATATTTTTGTTTGTTTTTAACCACCCCAGGTCTTCTGTAAATCCACCGAATTTGGATTCTAGTTGCAGAGCCATTGCAATGACTGCATCCAGCGTCATAGCTCCGACACATCTTATGATCATGATCTGCTTCAGTATTGGGGTTAAGCCATTGATGAACCACTGAGTGATGACATCATTAGGTAAGTTAGCGTGGGCGTGTGGTATCTGCCGCAAGTGTGTTCTAAAAAGTGTAGCATACTCCTGGACAGTCTGATTTGCCTTTTGACGGTTGTTTTGTAAATAATCAAAGATTTTGGTGGGATTCTTCTTTAGCCTGAATCGTTGCAGAAAAGCATCTCGTACTGCGTCATAGGTACCGAAATGATTAATATCGTATTCCGTAAGCCATCTGGCTACTTCATTGACCAGTGTAGATTGAAAAACAATGGCCTTATACTCCTAATCCGGTGGATGGTTAAGAATTGCATAACTTATCTCGAAAGTGCATACGTGAGCATCCGGATCATCTCCTGGGAATCCACCGAATTTCGTGTATGTTACTCCTGTTGGAGGTGGCCTTGGTTGACATAACTGTTGTTGTTGTTGTTGTCCGTTCATTGTGAGTGTATTAGGCCTTCCTTCTGTATCCCGAGGTTAATTGGTTGAACTATCGGAACTTGTATCGCCGGATGGTGTGCCTTTCGGTGTGCTGTTTTTACTTAGGATGCTTTGGATATCTGCTTCGAACAGCTTTCCTTCCTTCTGGATGTCCAATATCCGAAATCTTTCTTCCAAGCACGATGGTTGGGTTGAGGATTCCACAAAAAATGCTAAGCCTTCGCCGACAATTGGTGATTCTATCACCGGAATATCACCGGAATGAACCGAAATTGTGCCAGAATGCAATGTTTTTCTACTTTTACCGATTTCTTTTCCTAGAGTGTTTCTGATCATAGATAACTCTGAATCTTTATCCAAGATTGTTAAACTGGTTTCCAACGGCGTCTTGGTAGATTCTGGAATTACTATATCTTTGATAGGCTGGGTAGATGTAGCACCAGAATGTACCAAAGGCGTTGATCGTTCCACCGGAATATGACCGGAATTAATTCTAACGTCCTTAACTTGCTTGACTGGGTCAGACCGCGTTATACCTTCTTCTCCTAGGGTTGTCTTTAGCACTTTACGTGCTCCAGCCTTATGGTTCTTAGGATACATTTTGCCAGACCGAGTAATCGGCATGTATCATTGCGCAGTAACACTATCTGAGCATTGCACCAATCTGGCTCTGTTGCTACTGTCAGTCAATCGAACGATAAACGGGATGTTTGATTCTGACAAACAGCTGGCACTCTAATGCCACCTTCCCACAAATAACTGGCAATCTGATGCCACTTTCCCACAAATAACTGGCAATCTGATGCCACTTTCCCACAAATAACTGGCAATCTGATGCCACTTTCCCACAAATAACTGGCAATCTGATGCCACTTTCCCACAGACGGCGCCAAATGTTAGTCGTTAAACTTCTGACTTCAGACTCAAAACACTTTCAAAAGTCAGAAGTTCCCGAACCCTTCAATCTTTACTCTTCCATGTTCAGGTAAATCAATTGGCAATACCGAGATAACTAATATTAAGCTACCTCTTAGCCACGTCGGTTCTTGGGAGTGAAAGGGGTCTGTTAGACAGAGGCCCTATACTATTTTCCCAACTTCTCAGACAATCATAAATGCTCTATCGCGTTTTAGCTCAGTACTTGACTCTGAACACTGATAATTGTTCGGCGTACTGAGACTTAGAACTTCCGGACTGGACCTGCTATAGCAACAGAGCAGTAGTCCGGTTCTTACTTATAACTAATAGAATACTCAACTTCATTAACCGAATGCCACTCAATATGCACTTCTTCGTGACAGATAGGTATACCGAACAATAACACAACAGACAGCTATACTCGAAGGTATGCAAACTTACCGTATACCCAACTCAAGCAACAAGTTCCTACCAACAGTCGACTCGTCACAAACTTATCATTGTTTCCACTCGCGTTCAGACCATTACCGATACGAGTCCTTCCTGTGATCGGAATCAACAGTGAACGCAGACTATTGTATTGAACCTGGTTACTTAACAAAAAATGCTAACACGCAAATAGTTTGCTTTGGCCTTACACAGTCCCTTGTTCAATAGAAAACTGATAAACAACGCTTATTCCGTGATAAAATCTAGAACCGCATATAACTATCACCAAACAGATTCACAACACAATACTATTGAGTCGTAACTCTGCACTATAGGGAGAATAGTCGAATAGACAGATCCGAACAAAACAGAACAGAGCTCAATCTTCTCATCGACACATCACACACAGATTCAAACAGTATGCTCACAATTCCCCAAAACGGGCTCTCTACCACTCTTTTCTCATTGCCTTATATAGAAGATTTGTTACAAGGGTGCGCGAATCTTTAGTTACACGCGCATTTCAAAAAGGTTCTTTTACATTTAAGACGTCTGTCATAGTACATTTGTTCTTTTTCGGCGGCCGTCTAACAATAGACCCAAACGACATTGCACCGGTAACCTCTCGTGGAAAAAAGAGAATGAAAAAGGACTTAGATGTACAAGCAAGTACTAATAGCATTACACGGAATGAACATATGGAAGAGATGCTTAAAGCATTTTATGAGATGGACGAAGATCATGACGGTGGAGAAGATGTCGAGAGTTTCATGGACACAATAGAACTTCCATGATCAAAAGTCGATGAAGAATATGAAAACATGTGAAGACTAGCTCATTTACCACTTTACAATGGAGCAAAGATATCTGTACTACGTGCGTCACTCGTGATGCTCAATCTACAATCCATTTATGGATGGTTAGATAGTAGTGTGACTGAATTGTTTAGGTAAGTGGATTTGAAAAAACTTTCATTGTTGTATCAAAATAACTTTATTTACTAATATCATTTTAATTTTTTATTGCAGGCTTCTTCAATTTTTGCCAAAGGGCAATGACATGCCTCCAACACGTGGAGATGCAAAAAAACTTTTACAGTCCATTGGAATGGATTATACTAAGATTCATGCTTGTTGGAATGATTGCATCCTCTTTCGGAATGAGTATGAGCATCTCCACATATGTCCAAAGTGTGGAGCAAATAGATTTAGAGAAAACCTTGTAGGTGAAGCAATCCGTGCAAAGGTTCTTCACCACTTTCTTATCATTCCACGAATTAAGAACATGTTTAGATGCAAATCTATAGCGGAGTTAATGTCATGGCATACAAAGAGCAGGTCTACAAATGGTGTAATGCGAGTGCCTGCTCATTCTGATGCTTGGAAGCACATAAATAGTAAGTGGCTAGAGTTTGCTAGTGTGCGTGACATGTCTCAACCTATAAGAAGACAAGACGTGCGAGTGCAAGGCAAACTTATGTGGATGATGCATGATTGGCATGGTTATGATGAATGTTCAGGTTTATCGATTTCGGGTTACCATGCTTGTCCCTTATGAGGACCACGACTCGAAGCGCGCTATTCCAAAGCACTACGTAAGACTGTCTATGAAGGACACCATAGATATTTTCCTGATGGACATGTTTTACGTGAAGGACAAATTGGTCGACAAGTGCAACGCCAAATGAAAGCTAGCGATTGGAAACAACTATGGGATTCAGAAAATCCAGTTGCTGGCATGAAACGGTTGTCCATTTTTCATGAACTCCCTTATTGGACTGAATCATTGAGCAATCATTTGGTAGACCTGATGCATATTTTTAAGAACGTGGGAGAGATTCTTTGGAAGACTTTGATCAGAAAAAAAGAAAGCAAAGCACAAAGGGAGGACTTAGAAGATCGAGCTCGTATGCGAGAGTTGTGGGCAATTATTAAGCCCAACAGAACAATATCGTTACCAAGAGCTCCTCGGGTGCTTTGCAGGATGGAAGAGCAACAAGTGAAGAAAACAACTTCAGAGTTTCAGACACCTACTAGATGCATGAGGTTTCTAAAGATTGCTTTCATACAAAACAATGATCTTGGAGGGCTCAAGTCTCATGATTGGCACAAGTTTTTACAGTTTGTGCTCCTTGTAGCCCTAAAAGATTGTCTTTAAGAGGATGTATGAAGAACCATTTACAAAATTAGTTCTTTAGTACGGTGGATCTCTTCTAAAGAGATAAATAAAGATAGCATAGAGAGTGTGAAGCTCAATGCTATCGAGGATGTTTGTATGGTAAAGAAATAAGTATTCTCACTATTCAACTTCATTTACTGGTTCCTGTGGTAGATGAAGTTGCAATAGCAGGAACTATCCATAATCGATGGATGTTGTTCTTAGAGCACTTTATGAAGTCATTAAAAGGGTTTGTTCGTCAGAGAGTACGTCCAGAGGGTAGCATGGCCGAGGGATGGCTTGTACAAGAGTCTCTTGTATTCATAACTGAGTGTCTACGTATGTCGGATCCCGAAATGCCTCGCTTATGGAGCGATGATGAAGATGTTCGTCTCATAGGTGATGAACCACAAGGTAAAGGATTGCAAAGAAAAATGGATGCAGCTTTCAGAGAGAAGGCAATGAAGTTTTGCATAGTTAACTCTGAGCCTATGCAGAAGAGGTTAGAAAAGTATGAGCTTGCCAAGGAAACCAATGCAAAGGAAAGAGCTCAATTTCGAAGGAATCCTTCCACTCGATTTTTGCCTCTTCCAGAAAGTCTTTGACCTCTTTCACCTTTTCCAATGAGGTGATGGCTAGATACAGTGGTTTCACAAGCAAAGGCAGCGGGTGAAGATATCTCTGAAGAAGAAGAAGAACTCGCAAAGGGATGTAATTGGGACTATACTAAATATGATGCACTATGGTCTCATGGAATACACTTTCGGATCGCACAAATCGATAAAAATAGGTCTACTTTTGATAGTGGGATGATGATGAACTTTTTTCAAAAAAGTAGAGCGAGTGCAAGAGATGATAATGCTCAAGAAGGCCAGCTAGATTATTGTGGTGTGATTCAAGATATCTTGAAACTATCTTTTAAGAAGTTTGATTACTTTGTTTTTTATGTGAAGTGATTCAAAGTAGTCACCTCAAGAAGAAATGCAACAGTGAGGTGGGATAAAAGCGATTTGCTTCAAGTCGACTCCACAAAATTATGGACGGATGAAAGGGATACATTTGTACCTCCCGAACACTGTGAGCAAGTTTTTTTTATACCAGATTCAAAAGAACGAGAGTGGTTATTTGTTTTACAAGTTGCTCCACGTAATAGAAAAATATGTGAGAACATAGATGTAGGAGAAAGTCCATCTATAGTGGACTCAGAGATTCATTCGATCGTGGAAGAGGAAGAGATCATTGTTCGAGAAGAAGAGGTCAATGAAGAAGAGGTCATTGTTCGAGAAGGCGAAGCAATGGATGATGATCAGGAAGAAATCAGCATAGCAAGTGATTTAGATGTCATCAATATAGAGATAGATATTCTCGGTGCATCGGATCTCCAAGAGGATGCTAGACTAGAGGATCTCTGAATCGAAGACTTGTACGTACTAATTTTTTTTTATTTTTTTTGCTAGGTTTTTTTGTACACTATCATTTCTCTATATTACCTTAATTATCACATGCTAATTATTTGAGTTCTTTTGTTACAGAGCACGATGGGAGACAGTCCTCCAGTCACTCCACATTCAATGACAGAGGAGCAGTTTTAAGAGTTCATCTCTTAGGTACCTCCCGCGTATATGGCTGCTGCATCACAGTATTGGATCGCTCGTGGTAGCACTCCTCCCGGCCTCACTCTTGCCGGCCTCACTCCTGCCGGCCTCACTCCCATCGGTGTCACTCTTGTCGGTGTCACTCCTGCGGGTGGTGCTACTCCTGCAAGAGGCATGTCTCCTAGCTTTATGACTCCACCATGACCATCTTTTCAGCCATCCCCTACTGGCTCTAGTAGTAGACATGTGTGTTCGACACCTCAGCGCAATACAGGTTCTGGCCCGTCTCGTAGGTTGAGGTCACGCTCTAGAGCAAGAGGTTCAAGGAGTGGATCTACAGGTAGATCTGGAGGAGGCGGTTGTTGTGGAGGCAGTGCGACAGACGTTGTGTCACCTACTTCTACTCCTAGGACAAGTACCTCAGATGTAGGTATGCCACGCGGTACACCATGAGGAACACCACGTACACCTTAGGGTGCTCATGACCATGATGACTCCAAGGTGTACAGTATCCGAGATTGAGCTCCGGTGATGGATGCGGTTGGCAAAGCAATGTGTGCACGTATACGATAGCTTTGCTCCATACAGTTTGGACACTCTATCATGTTGAAATGGAGTGAACAAGATAAAGATCGGAAGAATTATATCACACAGATGATTTATTAGGAGTTCCGACCAGTCGATGGATAGCCTCTTGTCAGTTCAGAGTGGATTCTGCACACCACACGTGAAGTTATGTCCCATCGACGATCCGAGGCTTGTGATGCTTTCAGAGCAGGCTTACCAAAGCTTGTATGGTTAGATGCTAAGGAGTGGGATATGATTCGTGACGAGAAGCAGCAGACTCCTGATTGATATCGTGAGTAGCGAGATGCCACAGCCACACGTTTAGATATGCTTGAACCGTCACATTTGGGCAGCGGCACATATGACACGATGTGTCATGAGTTTGTAAGTACCATTTGATTTATTGAATTTGTTTGTGTTAAGTTTCTCATGTATGTTTCTCTAATGTTTTGTATATTTGTTGTAGGAGCTGGCAATGGGTCGTCCTCCAATATGAACGGAGGAGGCTTATGGATATGGTCATGGATTGGATTGACTGCACTATTGGAGGACTTGGAGGGACGCGATGCGGTTGTTTCATGGGAGCGTTTGCGATGAGGTGATTAGTTTATTAACTTGGTTTTTACTTGTTGTTTGTAAATTTCATGTGAATTTATCTAATTTCATTAATGTTCTTTGTTGCAGTACTCATGGTATGGAACGCTCTTTGCATGTGTATGGTAGTGGCACACCCAAATTTTGTATTTGATTTTTATATGGCAATGCAATGTTTTGCCACATTTTGTAAAAGCATCATATATGATGGTGGTTTGATACACTTTTGTACATGCTTCATTTATGAAATATATAACTCTTTTTGTACATGGTTCATGATTCATTATGATTATCTCTTTTGTGTCCAATAATATTCTGTTTTATGATATCATATTTCGGTTGACATTAGAGTACACATCACATGTACTCGGTTTTTTTTTGGGAGAGTGTATTGTCTTTTGCTAAGCAACATCATGGTAATGTTGTTATTAGCAAAAGACAACATGCTGTCGGAAGGATTTCCTCACTCCAATTGTCATATGGAAAAATAAAAATATTTTGCTTTAGAGTCAGTTAAATGATATCTCTCTCACAGAAATTTTACTGTATATGTTTGAATTGACTAACTTTTTCTTCTTTCTCTTAGTACCTGCAGACAACAAATCTGTGAAGAGTTGACTAAACAAAGATTTCATGTAGTGGAGTTTATGAATAAGTACTTTATAAGTATTGATATTGAATCCAAAGTTAACAAGGTATTGAATTGAGTATTATCTTTATGTTTGCATTTTTACATATATGATTTCATAAAAAGGTGAGAAAATACATGTATATATATTTCTGTGTACCAAAATACATTTTTAATCTTATATGTCAATGTTTATTCACCCAAAAATATCTATTATTATCAAGGAACTTCTAATAAATGTGTAATTCTACCTTATGTCTATATCTGCTATGTATGTATTTTCATATCTTTTCCACTAAAAGCATCTAATTCCATGTGCTTTGGATCAACTAAAAGGTATCTAAAAGATGTGGTTAGAACAGATAAGTATATATAAGGTCATTGAGGCAATAAAACATAAAAATGATAATAATTCAATTATTTTATTTACTAAGTTGTTTATTTGAATATATATAATAGTTTAGATTTAATCAAATAATATCGTAGATAAATATGTGCATTCGTAAATCAAAGAAAGTAAGTGTGTGTGTGTGAGTTAACTAAGAATCGTGTGCATGCTAAAGTGAGTACGTGTATGAAATGCATGTAATTTAACTAAAAAGGTATGCATGGAAAGTTGTGTGACGTGTGAGTGTAAGTAAATCTTATAAATAAAACTAAAAATATTTGAATTAACTTATGATCTGTTCTGCAGGTACGGATTCTTCTTGTTCTAACTCTGTGTGTGTGTGTGAGAGAGCGAGAGATATTAGAATATGTACGAGAGACATTTTATACACGACGTAGAGATAGCAGAGGGAGAGAGATAGAGAAGAGAGGAAGGGAGGATGTGAGGAGGAGATTATGCCATATCTCCTTCCTCTACTCCTCTCTTCGACTATGTTTTTGGCAATGCTTCATCTTCCTCCTCGCATTTCGGCTCCTATGTCTGCTTTCCCCTTTGTTTTTTGTGCATGATGCGAGTTGAAGAAGATTATGTGTCTGGTCTGCTTTAAAC
The DNA here is from genome assembly GCA_020310875.1 of Ceratopteris richardii. Lineage (NCBI taxonomy): Eukaryota > Viridiplantae > Streptophyta > Polypodiopsida > Polypodiales > Pteridaceae > Ceratopteris > Ceratopteris richardii. The sequence goes on from CM035413.1 coordinate 152,329,646, forward strand.
GTTCAGAGAGAATGCATGAACTTGTGTGTGAAGCCTTCACTTTATCGAGGACGGAGCGATTGAGGCTTGCTTGTAGAGAAGGTGAAGGGCACTGTCTATGTTGATTTCTCCTCTTCAGAGAATTTTGTTGCTTCTTATGCAGCCATGTTACTTTTATTTGCTGGGAATGTTTCTTCATCATTATATTATGTGAGTGAAAGAGTTATTGCAGGTCTTCTCCTTCCCCTTCCTTCCATCATCTATTGCAGACATAGACATCGTCTGTTGCAGATGTAGATAGAGAAGGTGTGCAGAGAGAGTGAGAGTGAGAAGCGATTGAGCGTTGCTGTAGTAAAGAGAGTGTTAGAATTCTGGTGGTTATCCATTGCCCATGCGGCTGCTGGTGCAGAATCTGGCAGATAGAGCTCCTCTTAGCGCTGTGAAACACAGAGGCGTATGAGGAAGAGATTGATTCGTACTGGAGACTCGAGTTAGACAGAACGACGGAGATCTGGCCAGCTATAGGTGTGTGTGGCAGAGATAAGCAGAACTGGAGCGCTGAATTTAGAGAAAGAGAGAAAGAGAGGTGTAGAAAGAGAGAGAGCACAACCCTCTCCTTGTCTTTGTCTGTGTTACACTCGAATGCAAGCGGCCCGTGATGTTCGTACTACAACATCTTCGATTGCTGAGTTAGGAGTACTTCTAGAGGGAAACATCCGGCATATCTCGTACAAAATTGAGCGCTGAGCTTCGAAACTTCCATGAGGAGCTTTTACCATTTTGCACTATTCTAGTCCATGATAGATGCAGTTTTGGAATTGTGTGATGCATAGATGACCATTTTGTTAGCATCTGCTTGGACAAAAGCGATAATTTTCTAGTGTTGCAGAGCTACGTTTGCATTAGTATACGTTAATAGATATTTCATCTCATTAGTATCGTTGTAGAAGTGCGTTTGCATAAGCGGAGACTTCCAGGTCTTAGAGCTATTTCCACATTCCATGATTATGTACCTAGTGAAAATATTCACATTACATTTAGTTATTATAAACATGCCCGTACTTGCCAGGGTTAGAAAAACTGCTTGATTTATATCCATGGTTCAACACGGGGGTTGTTTCATTTTTCTATCTGAATCATGTAGACTGAATCTATGTGATAGGAAAGCTTAATGGAAATGAACAGCATGATGATAGGGCTTTTAATCATTATTTTACGGTGTGGTTTATGAATATGTCATCGAACATAACATTAGTCATAGGTTTCTATGGCAATCTCGATTTCGGCATTGTCGTATATCTACATGTATGTATGCAGAAGAGTGGGGAATGATCTGCTGTTGATCAGCAAGATAAAGGGATCGTTGATGAAATTATGGAGAATAATTTGCTTGACATTCTATTCTAATCGAAGATCCTGTGGGATCCCTTTTAGGTGTATGCTAATGAAGAATGCGCAACAAATCTTCGATTTGTGTAGAGACTCCAACGCATCTCTAATGCATGAAGAGCACTCGTCTGTTATAGCTTTCCGTGGACCCATCTATAAGAATTGAAAATATGTGGTTTAAAGTATTGTTTCAAATTCTCTACTGATAGTCTTTCTGAAAAGACGTTTTTCAGATATATACATGTCAGTAGATCAATAACAACATGCCCAAAAATTTTACATTTTCCTTTCACATTGATCATTGTACCAATTCTTTTCCGTGATATTTGTGTTACCAGAACTATTTCTGATGACTCCCTACAAATCGAATAGTATTAATGAAACGTTTCAATGCGCATTATAATTTCCTTATATCATGTTAAAAAAGGGAGTTGGATGACGGAACGCAATTTATAGACAGAGAGAAAGAGAGTGAAGACGTATATATCTATTTATGTATTAATGATGTATGCATGTGTGCATAATATTAATGCATAAGCATGATGCATGTGAGTATTCAATGAGTGTTTCATATTTACTAAAAACATACTTATGTTTTTATTTTTCTTAATGATCTTTTCTACAGATCATTGCAAAGGAGAATACAAGTTTACGAGATTGCGACGTTTGAAGCTTGAAGCAAATTATGTTCATTTAGAACTATTAAGTTGTAGAGGACTATGTACAAAGAGATTGTATTAGCACTTAACATAAGATTTGTATAGGCTTAAATAGATTGATTTTGAAGTTCTTCATATCTTTACTCTGAAAATCAATTTAGTTCTTTACAGTTCGATTTCGTATGTCTAAAGATTTAGGGTCTACAAGTAGTTTTGATATTCATAGCAACGAATTAGATAACTTTATTATAGGAACACTTCTTCCATCTTCTATTGATAACACGTTTAATAACGAAAATATAGAAATAGAAATTATTAAAGATAAAATAATTGACAAAAATTTACATACATTAGAGTACGATCGTACTATTTCCAGAATTTTACCTTTAATTTCTATAGTTTTGCCAGAACCGGAGGAGAAAGAAGACGTATTTCCACCTAATTTAATTAGAAAAACTAATTCAAATCAAATTGAAAACGAAGTAGTTGACATACTTAAAAATAAAATTACAAGTGAGGAATTAATTTTGCCTTCTTACTTAGAAGTTGTAGCTAGATATAGAAACGCACTACCATACGGCCCGTACTTCTAAGAATCTAGTTCTTAAATTATACTCGAATAGATTAGATACCTATAGCTTTTATCTCTCCTAAACTGAAAATTCAATCCAAGACCCGAAGCATACTTAGAAGCACCCCACGTGTAGTCACATGGTTAGGTTAGTGTGATTCTTTTGGATGAACGTCTGCCTCCCTTCACACCCCTCTACGACAACATTGGTGAACCCGACATGAAGCGTGAGGATAGTGTACCTAGGGCTTACGTTGTATTTTCAGTTTTAATTTAATTTACTAAGTTCATCTTCTTCTTGTATACAGGAAATTGAAGACAGAAGCTATGTCAAAACAAGAAGAGTTTGTTGTTTCTTTTTTCCTTTGGTGTATAGGGCTAGTCGTATGACCTAAGCACCTCCACGGGAAGAAGGATTTCCAACCAGTGGAGCTTCTGTTGGAGATAGAAGTCTGCGGAAGCACGCGAACAACACAAGGAAGAAGAAGAAGCTTGGAGCACAAACACACAATACTGAATGTATTACTAGAGAATGTACAAAGATACGTAGCCCATTAGGGCAATAGGCGTATATACAAGCCGGGGGAAAAAAACCTCCTAAAGAGGGAAAAAAGTGCCCCGGCGGTCCTAGAGTGTTCACACACATCACTACCTAAATATATCAACAAATCCCCCCTGGGAGTGATGCGGTGAACAAGGAGCTAGCACTCATGTATAAGGAAGTGCCAAGCTATGTGGAAATCACTCCACAAAAGGAAGTAAGCCCAAAGCTTTGCGGAAAGCTTCAAACTTCTCCCTAGGCAGAGCCTTCGTGAAAAGGTCTGCAATGTTCTCCTGCGTGGGCACATATGCCAAGCTGATCTCCCCAGCAGAGAACCTCTCCCTGACATAGTGATAATGCACCTCAATGTGCTTAGTGCGAGCATGGAACACAGGATTCCTCGCAACTGCCAATGCGCTCTGACTGTCAGTGAAGGTGGTGGCAGAAGACTGGCCAACACCCAAATCAGCCATAAGGCGTCTGAGCCACACACACTCAACAGTCGCTGTGAAAGCTGCCCTATACTCAGCCTCACAACTGGAAGTGGCCACAGTAGGCTGCTTCTTGCTCAACCAAGATATACATGAGCTACCAAGCATGAAGCAAAAACCACTGGTGGACACACGAGTGTCATAGCAACCAGCCCAATCTGAGTCAGAAAAAGCATGCAAATCTGGCGGTAGTGATCCCGCCTTGGGATAAAACAACCCAAGTAGCCGAGTACCACTCAAGTAGCGAAAGATGCGCTTAACCGCTTTCCAATGCGTGACTCCTGGGCAATGCATAAACGTGCTCATCTGTGAGACAACAAACTGAATATCTGGCCAAGTAATGCATAAGTAAATCAAGCATCCAACAGCCTGCTGATAGAGAACAGCATCAAATGCATCTCCAGCATCATGAAGACTCAATCGTAAACCTGTCTCCATAGGAGTGGCAATAGGCTTACAGTCTTCAAGGCCAAAATGCTGCAATAATGTGTCAATATATTTCGTTTGACACAAAGCCATTCCACCATCAACATGCATAAATTGAATGCCCAAATAGTGATGCAAATGCCCCAAATCAGACATCTCAAATGAGGCATGCAAATCAGCCTTAAAATCAGCAATATGTGTCTCAATAGGACCAATGAGCAGCATGTCATCAACATAGACAACAATGATCAGAAGCACATCATTAGCATGTTTAACATATAAGGTGCTTTCAGTTGGACTGTTCTCAAAACCATGTGCAATCAGATAGGCATGTATCTTCTCATACCAAGCACGTGGTGCTTGCTTTAAACCATATAATGCCTTCTTTAACCTGCAAACCTAGTTTTCATGCCCTTTCTGCACAAAGCCACGGGGCTGAAGAACATACACGTCTTCATGCAAGTCACCATTCAGAAATGCTGTTTTAATGTCCAACTGATGTACATTCCAACCATGATGGGCTGCAAGTGCACAAATGCTCCGAACAGTAGTCATACGGCATGTAGGTGCAAAGGTCTCATCAAAATCAATGCCTCTTTCCTGTATATAACCGTTTGCAACAAGCCTAGCCTTATACCTGTCAACTGTACCATCAGGTTTACGCTTCAGCTTGTATACCCACTTAGTGCCAATGGCCTTCTTGCCAAGAGGCAAGTCACATAAAGACCACGTACCATTCTTCATTATAGCATCATATTCAGATTGCATAACAGCCATCCAATTTTTTGAATTTTGTGCTTCATCAAAAGAAACGGGCTCATTCTCATCACAGAGACTAGATGCAGCCATAACATAGCAATCTGATGCAAAGGAGGCACTATGAGAGGCTGAACGAGTACGATATGACAAAGGTGCATCTAATTTGCTATCACCAAAGTCTGCACCAGCCATTTTGGCATAGTTTTTGCCTGCTCAATATCAGCTCTCTCATCAACAAGTGCATCATGTAAATCTGCATCAGAAATGGAATGATCTACATCATCATATGAAACCTGCAAAGGCTGAGAAGTTGCCTCATTAGGACCAGCACTAGCCTGTCCACCTGTAAAAAGAGGCATCAAAGTATCATACATGTCTTTGGAGCTAACAAATGTCTCCTTAGTACATGAAAGCAATGGCTGAATAGCATCTTCCACAAAGACAACATCACGACTAACCAGAATGCGTTTAGTCTATGGATGATACAGACGATAGCCTTTACTTTCAGAACTGTACCCAACAAAAATACATTTTACTGCCTTATCATCCAATTTTTTGCGATGTTGTTCAAGCACTAATGCATATGCCAAACAACCAAAAACACGTAGATGAGCAACAGATGGCTTGCGGTCATGCCAAGCCTCATATGGAGTGATAGACTTCAACGCTTTAGTGGGACACCTGTTCAGTATATATGCTGCACACATGACAGCCTCAAGCCAGAAACTATGTGGCAAAGCCTGACTTTTGACCATGCACCTCGCCATCTCCATGAGTGACCTGTTCTTTCGTTCAGCAACTCCATTTTGTTGAGGTGTATACGGCACTGTACACTGGTGTTTTATCCCACGTTCAGCCAAAAATGCATTAAAATCTGAAGACATATATTCCCCCCCTCGATCAGAAAGGAGGGTGCCTATTTTACATGCTCACAAATTTTCAGCCAAAACCAAAAACTGTTTGAAGCACATGAACACTTCGGACTTTTCTTTGAGTGGATATACCCATGCATGCTTGGAAAAATCATCAATGAAAGTCACGAAGTAAAGGTAATTTCCAAAAGAGGGTGTCTGCATAGGACCACAGACATCACTATGTACAAGCTGGAATTTCTGTGTAGCCCGAACTGAACCATCTTTTGGAAAGGAAGAACGCTGCATTTTGCCCAAAATACAGCCTTCACAAACATGTTTTCCAGGTGCCTCAAGTTTGGGCAAAGAGGACACCATTTCATATTTCTGCAGGCGTAATAAACTAGCAAAATTCAGATGACCAAAGCGTGCATGCCAAAGCTTTGCATCTGACATAGCCTGAGAATCATGAACTGCACATGCCGAATCATTCACAGATTTTTCATAGTCTATGAGCTTATACAGCCCATGACATAAAATGCCAGAAGCAATAATCACATCGCCATTTGAGAGATCATGGGTTGTACACCTTTTATCAATGAATTTCACAACCAAGCCAATCTTGGCTAATGCAAAAACTGATAAGAGATTCTTCTTGATCCCTGGCACAAATAAAGCATCTGACAAAGTGAAAGAACTACCATCAGCAGTCGTCAGAATGATCTTACCAACTCCCATAACAGGATAAGAGGAGTTATTGGCGCATGTGACAGTATTCCCTGTAGGGGCAGGCTCGAGTGAAGAGAAGAAACTACGCTGCAAGGTAATATGTTTGGTCGCCCCACTGTCAAAGTACCAAACATCTGAGTCTACTGTAGACATGCACTGATCATGAGAAGATGGGTCAAAACTGCAGACAGTAGTAAACGCCCATTCTTCTTCCTGCACAAGATTTGCAGACTCTGTTTTTGGTGTAGAGGCCTCTACAACAACCATTCCAGCCTCTTTCTTCTTTGCCTCTTTAGCAGCCAGTTTTGGATAGTTCTTTATAATATGATCATTTTCTTTACAGTACTTGCAGAACAATTTCTGCTTTTCTGATTTCTTCTCATCTTTATCCTGGTTCTTCGATTGTGCAGCATTTGCAGATTTCTGCTTACTAGTAGAAGAGCTCCATTTTCCTTTGCCCTTCTGACTAGCCAGGAAAGCTTGATCTGCAACACGCATAATGGACCTGTTCTACCTGGACTGATCTTCTTGCAACAGAACAGAGACTAATTCCTCAAATGACAAGGCATTCGGATTGCCTTTCATCATCAACCGAAGAGTAGAGGCAAAACTCTGATATGAATCAGGAAGACCATTCAGAACGGTCTGCACAAGTGAGCTATTTGGTATAACCTCATCAGCAGAAATCAATTTTTCCTTCAGGTCTTTGATCTTTGTAAGAAAATTGTCCATAGAATCACCTTCATTCATGTGCTCACTCTCCAACTGTTTTCGGAGGTAAGCAACACGAGCCTCATTCCTAGCCTAGTACAAAGTGGTAAGTGTATCCCAAGCATCCTTTGCTGTTCTGCAAGAGCGAATGTGAGGAATAATGTTTGATAGACAAAGCTATCAATGCATGTGCCTGGGCATCTCTGCCATCCCAACGAATCTGCTCTGCAGTAGGTGCAACAGAAACAACAGCACGAACAGGAATCTACGGAATATCATCTTCGGCATCATCTTCATCAGCTCCAACACCTGTATTTGCAATACCTGTCGTTACAGGTGTAACAGGACGTCTTTCAACACCTTGCACAATGTTCCACAATCCTTTTGCAACCAGTACATGTCGCATCATATAAGCCCATAATGGGTAGTTGGTACTATCCAACTTATCCTCAACAGCCAACATACGGAATACATCACTACTTTCAGCCATGGCCGGTGACTAAAATACCTTGATGCAGAAAATTGACTGTATCTCAAAAAGTTGAACGGAACTGCCAAGACGAGTTCTGCTAGACCTGTAGCAGACTTCGAGATGCTTAAATTGGGGAACAGAAACTAGTATATACCTTTGGCACAAAAGGACGAAATAGCCTGCACAAGCGCTACGATAGTGCGTTCGGAGGCCGAAACGAGCTTAGATCGCGATTTCGGCACCACAAAACGAAGCTGTTTTGATCTCGGAAACACCCTGAGTATGCTCACCAAATTTTGTGCGAATCTGAGACTGCAAACGGAGGAGTGTCGACGGTGCCCTAGAAGAAGCGACGACCTGCTCTGATACCAATTGTTGGAGATAGACGTCTGCGGAAGCACGCGAACAACACAAGGAAGAAGAAGAAGCTTGGAGCACAAACACACAATACTGAATGTATTACTAGAGAATGTACAAAGATAAGTAGCCCATTAGGGCAATAGGCGTATATACAAGTCGGGGGAAAAAAACCTCCTAAAGAGGGAAAAAAGTGCCCCGGCGGTCCTAGAGTGTGCACACACATCACTACCTAAATATATCAATAGCTTCGTCATTTCATTTCCCACCCCCATCAATATTCAAGAGGAACAAGACATTCACAGTCACTTCAGTTTTGTGTTTAGGATTGTTTCACGTTCACTTTAGAGCCTCTTCAACAAGCAAACATCAAGTAAGGTGTTTTTTTTTAAGTTCTTTATTTTTAGTTTACACACATCACTTAAAAAGAAAAGTTGTTTTTATTTGCAGTAGGATTTAAGCACTTTCATATTGCATTAAAAGAGTATTTAAACCTTTCTTCTTTATTTAGGAATGATAATTTTTACTTAAAGCATTTAAATATCTGCATCTTAGATTTTAGGAAGAGTTATTATTTTTGCATCATCAAAAAGAAAAGATTTTAACTTTTTGAAAAAGAAAGATTGTTTGCTTTATTTTCACTGCATAAAAAGAAAGCTTTTAGCATAAAAATAGTTTTAATTTAGGGTTTTTTAATTTATAGTTAAAGCTTTTATTTCTTCAAAGAAACTAAGATTAAAGAAATTAATAATAAATTAAAAGATTTAATTCAAGAAAACTATTTTATAAAGAATACCTTAAACCCTTTAAAATTTAAATAATAGAGATAATTTAGGTTTTAGAAATCAAAAAGATTTTAGAAAAGAAGATTAGAATTAGTAAAGCCTAGGACTAGGGTAAAGCCATCCCTGACTTTATCAACTAGTGATAGATTTAGACAGTTTAGAGAGCAATTAGATCCGGCTATTAGGGACCTTCTTCTCCATTCGAGGCATTATCAAGAACGCAAAATGGAGGAGATGTTCAAGAACATGATGATAGAAAAGCAAGGGACACGTACAGTCCAAGCTATTCTAATAGAAAAAGGAAAATTTACTAGATTGAACATTACGGAATACTTGGATGTGTTTGAGGAGCAAGTGCAAATCAAGGGATTACCTGATGATGTGCTAGTTAAATACTTTGGCCGTGTTGTTTCTAGTTCAATTCTAGAAACTATACAAGAACATGCCAACAAACCTTGGGAGGAATTTAGAAAGGAACTTCATAAAATGTTTTACCTCGAGGCCTTTAGCCAACATAGTCGAGAAGGTTTCCTAAGTTGGTTAAACACTGTTAAGAGTGATGAGTCTTTAACTCATCTTCACGGTGAGTTTATGAGACGTCTGGCTCAACTTCCCGAAGATGATAGAAATGCTATAAACCCAGATGTAATTATATATTTTCTTAAGATACCTAGTCTTGAGGATAGAGTTGAAATTGAAAGGCGTATAGAAGAGCCTGGAAAAAGGTATGGGCTAACTGATGACTGGGAGAAGGTCAAAAAAGAGATAGAGGTTGTTGCTCAAATGAAGCAAAGGCAAACAATTTTGTATACTAAACCAAATGCTTTTCTGTTGGTGCATTTCAAGCCTTCACACTTGGCTTGGAACCTTGGAAGATTGGCTTGGAACCCTTGAAGGATATCACTATGAGGAGCTAGAACCATAGGAACACTTGCCTATGTGTTATTACTTCTTTACCCCTTGTAAAAGTCTAAATGACTTGGCATTATGCATACACACCTAACTGATTAGAGTCGTGGAATTTGGATGGTGTGATTGGAGAGAATATCTCCCTACTTTTAGAGGAGAGATTCTAGGGAGCCTAGATTTGAATTTCAAATTCAAATGATCACTAAACATCTATAAAAGATGATGTAAAAATATCGCGGGTGTATCACTCACTTTAGCTCACTTCCCGAGGCATTTTATTATTGTAACTCATTGTGTGTTAGTGCTACTTCATAGCCTACACCACAACACCTCATTTAGCTATGCTTGTCAAGCTAATGAGTATGTACAATTACATCAATCAATAGAAGTATACACATTCACTATCTCTGTTGTCTCTGAGTCATCTACTCTAAGTCTGTCAACTTCAAAGGAGCATATCTCAGGCTCTACTGAACCAAATCAAGTGATTCAAAGCACATTGGAACCAGCTCTAAGTCTACTACACACCTACAAAATTTCAAGTCAATTGGATCAGTCATCTCGGAGAAATCTTGCTCGAAGTGCACACTGGTCTGTGTCTGCAGAATTCCTAAAAAGTCGGGGGTACACTATTTTTTGCTAAACATCTTTCTCTGAGTATAGTCCATCATTTTATCTCATTCCACTTGCAAATGGTAGCTTGTTAAGCTAATTTAATATGTCTAGAAGGAATTAGATCAACTGTTAGTGTGCTGGTCACACTGAGTGAAAGACTGAGCAGGTATCAAGACAAAATTAGAAAGTTTTCAAGACTAGTGAAGTGCAAACTCATCTGTTTTGATCTAATCATTAGTCAAATCATTTCCAAAGTACACATAGCATATTTTGGTATCATTTGGAAGCTCAAGGAGTCTACTAAGCATATCTGAAGCAAAGGAGGGCTGAAGCAAAGCAGGTCTAGCAGCTTCAACTCAATCTCTTGAGTGCATCCAACCATCACTCCCAACATTTTCAGCCTAGAGAGATTCCTACTACAAGGCAAGTTGATATGCCAATGCCTACTACTACGGCTACGGCTAATGATGCAGTTGCTACTAAAGCTCTGATAGAATTCCAACTAGATGTTCTATGTAAACAGATGGAGAATGTCATGAATATGCAAGCATCTCTTTCAAAAGAGGTTGCTAATTTGAATAAACAGGTTTACTCCAGAGTTTTAATGATCTAGGGGCTAGCAGTAGTGGTGCAGGGCAAGCACCGCCTATTCAACCAGTTATGCCTCAGTATGTTCCACCTCAACCAGTCTTCCAGCCAACTCCTCAGTTTGCTTCACAACTAGCTCCACAATTTGTTTCATAGCCACCCTTTCAAAGAAATAATGAGAAAAGAGGGATTGGTGGGAAGCGCTGTGTATGGTGCGATAGTCAAGAACATGCAACATTTGCTTGTGAAGAATTAAAAAGTGCTAAGGCGAATCAATTAGTCATAGAAATAGACAGAAGATTATGTGACTTTAGGTCACGTCTTCCTTTGTCCGTCAATTGGGGCAAAGGAGGAATGAAAAAGCTTTACGAAAATTTAACAGTCTCAAATGGGACTGCCAGTACTTCGGCTGCAAGACTAGAGCCGGTTGAGGATAGGCCTCCTTCAAGGCCTAACCAAAATCCGTATTCAATAGAGGCACTGGTACGAGCTCGAGATGAAATAATGTACAAAACTGCATGGAAATCTCCTGTAGATCAATCTTCCGTTTTTTCTCACATTGCTAATATTGAGGAAAACTGGAGACAAGAAGATATGCAGGATGATGTAGAAGAAGGAGATAGGAGGGTGACTAGGAGGCAATCGAGAGAAGAAGAAAGGAAAACTGATAAAAAAGTTCAGTTTGATGAATCTAATTTATCTCAAGAAGAGAAGAGAAAAATGATAAAGGAAGGCAAAAAGCCGACCAATGACAATGTTCAATTGCAAGAAGAACAAAAGAAATCGGAAAAAGAAACCTCTAAACCTGAAAATAAAGAGGATCAAAAGCAAAATGTGGAAAAAGGGAAGAAGAAGGGTAGAAGAGCTCCACATGCTATTATGATTTTTGAGCTCGAAAAGAAAAATGATGCTAGAGAGATTTTAAATGACATTCTTCTAAAAAGTCAAGTAATGATGTCACTTGAGCAAGTGTTTTCCATAGCGAAACCGGAGTTTAAGGACAGTTTTATTCAACTTATTAGAAGAAGATGTTTTCCTTTGCCACAAGATGAGGATATGCAAGACATGGTAGAGGAAACTCTATCTATGAATGATGCAGTTACATTGAATGAAAGTGACTATGAGGATGATAAAGAATTCACAACAGGTAGTGTAAATAGAAATTTTCTAGGACCTATACAGCCTGATGAAGAAATGTTAAAGAGTGAAAGTAGATTCAATTCTACCTTCTAGGCACGAGGCACACCAGAAGTGAAGATTAGAATTGGAGATGAGAAGGATTCCTGTTTAGCTTTGGCTCTCATTGACTCGGGATCAGAGATAAATGTTATTTCAAATATGTTTTTCGACAAATTTAGATGGCCAATCGATAAAGAGCAGTTGGCGGATGAGAACAACTGACAATGGCTCTCGCATATTATTAAGAGCATGTGCAAATGTGCCTATAATGATAGGTGGCATTCGAGAAGAGTTTCACTTCTTTGTTCAAGATAATTGTTCGTATGAAGTGGTTCTCGAACAGCCATTTATAGCTGAGATGAGAATGGAAACAAAAGCAATGAACGATGGGTCAGCGTATGCAAGAATTCGATCTAAATCAGGGATGGATTCTTTGCAAGTTATGATAGTGTGCCCAGACCACACTAGAAATAGAAAGAGCTTAAGAAGAAATCCCATTGACTCGATCAGTCATGTATGTGATGATCCACCGGCTGTAAGAGAAAATGGGGCTTACTATGATCAAAATTTCTGTTAGATTCCACTATTGAGCGAGACAATAGTGGACGTTGTTTTGATGTCTCACCTATCAATGAATATAAATTTGAGAATTATTTAGTTTATACTCCTACGACTAGCTTACACTATATTACTAAAGAAAACCTTACAAAAACATTTAGAAAACAAACTGAAAAATATTTTAGAAAATCAGGATTAATTTCAAATGACGAGAAAATTGAATGTATAATTGAACTATCAAAAAGTTTTACTTTATTAGAAGAATTAGAAAATGTTTCTCATGAAAATTTAGAATCAAATCTAATAATTCTTAACTCTATTCAAGAGTATGAAATCATTAGTGAATTCATCCTAGAACATGAAGTTAGCATAGAAACCAAATACAAGACTGTAGAAAAGAAAATTAAACCTGTAGCTCAACCCTTACCCAAAGATAGTCATGATATATTTCGGCGAGTATCAAATGACCCAATTCTTAGAGATCGATCTAAGATAGGTCACATATTTACTGATGAGAGTAAGAAATATATTAAATTTGGTGATGAATTTCTTTCTCAATTTGAAAAAGAGCAGTTTACCAAGATGATTGTTCATCATGGTAAAGCTTTTTCCTTATTCCCACACGAAATAGGATGTGTAGACCCAAGGTTAGTAGCTCCGATGATTATTTTCACAGTACCACACATTCCTTGGAATCTTCGTCCGATTCCCGTCCCAAAAGCTCATTTACCTGAGCTAATGAGATTGTTAAAGGAGAAGATTTCCATGAGAATCTTGGAACCATCTTCAGCACCATATTCCAATAGGTGGTTCACTGTACCGAAAAAGAGCGGGAAGCTATGCTTTATTCAGGATCTGCAGCCTCTGAATAAAGTCACTATTTGGAATGTAGGAACGAGACCCATTGTAGATGAGTTTGCCGAGGCATTTGCCGGTCATTCCATCTATTCAATGGGAGACCTGTATTCAAGGTACGATCAGTTTCAATTAGCAATTGAGAGTCGAGATATGACCACAATGAAGACTCCTTTGGGGTTAGTATGCATGTGTACCTTACCACAAGAAGCCACAAATTCTGTGGCACACATGATGAATGCTATGAATCTGGTCCTACATGACTTTATACCAAAAGTGATGATGCATTTTATTGATGACATTCCAATAAAAGGGTGTGTGGAAAAAGAAAAAGATGAAAGTTTAGATTCATCTGGTTGCAGAAAGTTTTTTTCTAACCATATTTCAGATTGTGAAAAGATATTTGAAAGATTTGAAAAGGTTGGACTAACTTTCTCCCTAGAGAAATCAACTTTTGGTGTTGATGAAGTGCTGATAGTTGGGCATTTATGTGGCCATTACGGTCGTAGGCCCTATCCAGAAAAAATTGATGCCATTAGTATAATTTCTGAGAGATGTCGCAATGTTAGTGAAGTAAGGAGATTCCTAGGTGCATGTGTTTTCTATGTCATCTGGATCCCTCACTTTGCTCATGTAGCGAATCCGCTTTATGATTTATTGAGAAAAAGAAAGAAATTATTTTGGACTGATGAGCATTCTAGAACAATGAGACGTCTAAAGAAACTGCTAATCAATGGTCCTATTTTGAAATGTATTGACTATACAGGAAATAAGCCTGTAATCCTAACTGTTGACACTAGTCCTATTGGTATAGGCTGGGTCATTGGATAGGATGATGAGGAGGAGCAAAGGTACGCAGTTCGCTTTGGAGCGAAAATTCTTCATGATACTCAAAAGAATTACCCACAAATTAAGAGAGAATTATGGGGATTAGTTACAACTTTAAAAACAGATAAAGAGTACTTTATAGGAGCTAATGTAATAGTGGAAACTGATTGTCTTCCGTTAATAGGTTTAATAGCTAATTGTTCCTCTCCAGACATAGCTATGCTATGATGGATAGCCTTTATTAAATTCATTAATCCTGCTTTTGTACATATAGCCAATAAACATAACACTGTCGCTGATATGCTTTCAACAGCAAAATTCGACAATAATAGTGAAGCATTTAATAATCATATTAATTTAATAAATTATGAAACATCTACCTATACACATGAGAGATTTAGAGAAAATGATTATGAAGGAGAGTGGCGAGATATAGGAAACTATCTGAGTTCATTTCATCCTTCCCCAAACTGGTCTTCAAATCGATTCCGAAACATCATAAAGAAGTCTTTTAACATCTTCTTGAAAGATGGAGATCTTTGGAGACACACCATAGGAAAGGTTCAAAATCCTCAAAGAGTTCTAGGTTTGAACGTTTTTCAAGTGCAAGTTATGCAAGAGATGCAAGAAAGCCTTTGGGTTGGTCATAAAGGCTTTGTTGCTACATATGAAAAGATTATGGAAAGCTACTGGTGGCCGAGGATGTATGTAACTGTCAAAGAATTTGTAAGCACTTGTAGTATGTGCCAGTTACATTCCTCTATCAAGCATAGAGACCCCCTTCACCCGACCTATCCACCTTGTATTCATTACAAGTGGGTAGTCGACCTTGTGACCATGCCTAAAAGCAATAGTGGCATGAGATACATCATTCTTGCACGAGAGGATTTGACAAATCACGTCGAGGGTAGAGCGCTTCATTCCAATACTACTTATAATGTATGCTATTCCTTTTAGAAGAAGTTTTATCCAGATTCGATATATAGAAAAAGTAGTTGCGGATAGAGGTGAGTTAGATGCTAGAGAGGCGAGAGAATTCTTTGCACAACATGGGATTCGATTGTCTCTTACGACTGCTTATAATCCAGAAGCAAATGGCAAAATAGAACGAGGGCATCCTTCCATAGTGAAGGCCATTTCTAAAGCTTGCCATGGAGATATTGGTCAATGGCCAAAATATCTCCCATTTGCTCTTTGGGCTGATAGAATGACGCACACGAGAACAACTGGTTTTATGCCGGCTGAACTCATGTACTGCCAGAAACCATTATTTCCTGTTCATACTCAGATAGTTAATTGGATGAGTCTAGGTTGGAAGGATAATATTTCAAGAGAGGATTTATTAACACTTAGAATTAAGCAATTAAAACAAGGAAATGAAAATCTTAAAGAAGCAATAAAAAAATTAAAAACATCTAGATTGAAAAATAAATTATATTTTGATAAGAAACATAGACTAAGGCCGCAACCAATAGAGAGTGGTGACTGGGTGCTTGTGTATGATAGTACGTTTGATACTCAATATGATGCATGTCGGAAACTAACTAACCGTTGGTTTAGACCTTATGTTGTGGTTTCAGTTTATGAAACCGGAACATATAAATTACGTGAATTTGATGGTTCTATGTTAAGGAATTTGATTGTAGGGAAAAGAATCAAGCTGTTTAGAAGAAGAGAAAGCAGTAAATTCGAATTGGATGAAGACTTTCTAGAGGACGACGATGAAGAAGAATAAAAATGATCAAGTGAAAGAGTTCTAAAACTTTACTTATTGTTTAGTTGTTAACATGATTTTTTAATTGATGCATTTCATGTGTAGATATGAACATCCTTCTCGTAGGAAAGGAAGATTATTAAAATTATGAAACAATGAACTTACAACTAAAGTAGGAATGTGTATGAAGAGAAGATAAGAATTAGAGACCCTATGGCTTTCATGAGGATAGGAGAGGGAACACTTGACTTGCGACTCCTAGTAAGAAGCAAGCTTATTATATATAGGTAGGCTACCTTAAATTCCAAACCATTTAGCTAATGAGATCCTAGTTCCCACTATAGCATTCCTCTAGAACCTCTGCTCTGAATAGGGGTTAAGCCTTTCCCCTCTAACAAAAAAGTTACGAAGAAAGAAAAAAGAGAGAAGCATAAGGCAGTACATTAATGGTTGTTGCATTATGAGAAATAAAAAAGATGAGAAAAAGAAAAATTAAAAAAAAGAAAAAGAAAAAGAAAGAAAAAGTTATCATGATTCAGTTGTGGTCTCGAAACCACTTCTGAAATTCTATACGAGCAATATGAGGTGGATTTATGCTATAGAGGAATTAGTTAGAAGCATCTTATGGTGAGTGGTTAGGGAATGAGGGATATACCATTTATATAAAATATTTATTACTTTTGAACTGGTTAATAGAATAGCAAGTACCACAACTGTCTGATTGACTTCTATAGGACTTTCTAAAAGTTGTTTTCAATTTCATGCATTGAACGAAAAAGTTTGTGATTCAAGTTTGCATAATTTTAAAAGTCTTCTTAACTATCAAAAGTTGTACTTCCTTTTAAAAGCATATTTCATATAAGTTTGAAAATAATTCAAGAAACATTTTTCCAAAAGAATTTGATACTGCTTTCCTATTGAACTGCAGGTTGGCCCATCGAGGACGATGTGCAGGTTTGGTGGGGACAGATGTCGGAAGGATTTCCTCACTCGAATTTTCATATGGAAAAATAAAAATATTTTCCTTTAGAGTCAGTTAAATGATATCTCTCTCACAAAAATTTTACTGTATTGGTTTGAATTGACTAACTTTTTCTTCTTTCTCTTAGTACCTGCAGACAAAACATCCGTGAAGAGTTGGACTAAACAAAGATTTCATGTAGTGGAGTTTATGAACAAGTACTTTATAAGTATTGATATTGAATACAAAGTTAACAAGGTATTGAATTGAGTATTATCTTTATGTTTGCATTTTTACATATATGATTTCATAAAAAGGTGAGAAAATACATGTATATATATTTTTGTGTATCTAAATACATTTTTAATCTTGTATGTCAATGTTTATTTACCCAAAAATATCTATTATTATCAAGGAACTTCTAATAAATGTGTAATTCTACCTTATGTCTATATCTGCTATGTATGTATTTTAATATCGTTTGCACTTAAAGCATCTAATTCCATGTGCTTTGGATGAACTAAAAGGTATGTGAAAGATATGGTTAGTACAGATAAGTATATATAAGGTCATTAAGGCAATAAAACATAAAAATGATAATAATTCAACTATTTTATGTACTAAGTTGTTTATTTGAATATATATAATAGTTCAGATTTAATCAAATAATATCGTAGATAAATATGTGCATTCGTAAATCAAAGAAAGTAAGTGTGTGTGTGAGAGTTAACTAAGAATCGTGTGCATGCTAAAGTGAGTACGTGTATGAAATGCATGTAATTTAACTAAAAAGGTATGCATGGAAAGTTGTGTGACGTGTGAGTGTAAGTAAATCTTAGAAATTAAACTAAAAATCTTTGAATTAACTAATGATCTTTTCTGCAGGTACAGATTCTTCTTGTTCTAACTTTGTGAGAGAGAGAGAGAGAGAGATAGAGATTAGAATATGTACGAGAGACATTTTATACACGGCGCAGAGATAGCAGAGGGAGAGAGATAGAGAAGAGAGGAAGGGAGGATGTGAGGAGGAGATTATGCCATATCTCCTTCCTCTACTCCTTCTCTCTTCGACTCTGTTTTTGGCAATGCTTCATCTTCCTCCTCGCATTTTGGCTCCTACGTCTGCTTTCCCCTTTGTTTATTGTGCATAATGCGAGTTGAAGAAGATTACGTGTCTGGTCTGCTTTAAACGTTTAGAGAGAATGCATGAACTTGTGTGTGAAGCCTTCACTTTATCGAGGACGGAGCGATTGAGGCTTGCTTGTAGAGAAGGCGAAGGGCACAGTCTATGTTGATTTCTCCTCTTCAGAGAATTTTGTTGCTTCTTATGCAGCCATGTTACTTTTATTTGCTGGGAATGTTTCTTCATCATTATATTATGTGAGTGAGAGAGTTATTGCAGGTCTTTTTCTTCCCCTTCCTTCCATCGTCTATTGGAGACATAGACATCATCTGTTGCAGATGTAGATAGAGAAGATGTGCAGACAATCGGTCAAGAAATAGAGTCAGAAGTGATCGGGCACTGCAGTAGTATAGAGAGTGTTAGAATTTTGGTGGTTATCCATTGCCCATGCGGCTGCTGGTGCAGAATCTGGCAGATAGAGCTCCTGTTAGCGCTGTGAAACATAGAGGCGTATGAGGAAGAGATTGATTCATACTGGAGACTCGAGTTAGAGAGAACGACGGAGATATGGCCGACTGTAGCTATGTGTGGCGGACATAAGCAGAACTGGAGCGTTGAATTTAGAGAAAGAGAGAAAGAGAGGCGTAGAAGGAGAGAGAGCACAGCCCTCTACTTGTCTTTGTCTGTGTTACACTCGAATGCAAGCGGCCCATGATGTTCGTACTACAACATCTTTGATTGCTGAGTTAGGATTACTTCCAGAGGGAAACGTCCGGCATTTCTCAGACAAAATTGAGCGTTGAGCTTCGAAACTTCCATGAGGAGCTTTTACCATTTTGCACTATTCTAGTCCATGATAGATGCACTTTTGGAATTGCCTCATGCATAGATGACGATTCTGTTAGCATCTGCTCGGACAAAAGCGATAATTTTCTAGTGTTGCAGAGCTACGTTTGCATTAGTATACGTTAGTAGATATTTCATCTCATTAGTATCGTTGTAGAAGTGCGTTTGCATAAGCGGAGACTTCCAGGTCTTAGAGCTATTTCCACATTCCATGATTATCTACCTAGTGAGAATATTCACATTACATTTAGTTATTATAAACATGTCAGTACTTGCCAGGGTTCATGCATCCGTTCGGCTTCATCACAAGACTTATCGACATTAGCGTGCTAGAAAAAATGCTTGATTGATATCCATGGTTCAACACGGGGGTTGTTTCATTTTTCTATCTGAATCATGTAGACTGAATCTATGTGATAGGAAAGCTTAATGGAAATGAACAGCATGATGATAGGGCTTTTAATCATTATTTTTTGGTGTGGTTTATGAATATTTCATTGAACATAACGTTAGTCATAGGTTTCTATGGCAATCTCGATTTCAGCATTGTCCTATATCTGCATGTATGTATGCAGAAGAGTGGGGAATGATCTGCTATTGATCAGCAAGATAAAGGGATCGTTGATGAAATTATGGAGAATAATTCGCTTGACATTCTGTTCTGATCGAAGATCCTATGGGATCCCTTTTAGGTGTATGCTAATGAAGAATGTGCAACAAATCTTCCATTTGTGTAGGGACTCCAATGCATCTCTAATGCATGAAGAGCGCTCGTCTGTTATAGCTTTGCATGGACCCATCTATAAGAATTGAAAATATGTGGTTTAAAGTATTGTTTCATATTCTCTACTGCTAGTCATTTTGAAAAGAGGTTTTTCAGATATATACATGTCAGTAGATCAATAACAACATGCCCAAAAATTGTACATTTTCATTTCACATTGATCATTGTACCAATTCTTTTCCGTGATATTTGTGTTACCAGAACTATTTCTGATGACTCCCTACAATTTGAATAGTATTAATGAAACAATGTGCATTATAATTTGTTTATATCATGTTGTTCTAATATAAAAAAGGGAGTTGGATGACGGAACGCAATTTATAGAGAGAGAGAAAGAGAGTGAACACATATATATCTATTTATGTATTAATGATGTATGCATGTGTGCATAATATTAATGCATAAGCATGATGCATGTGAGCATGAATGAGTGTTTACATAAGTAAATATGCATGTGTATAGATGGTATAATGCATGTGCATGTATATGAGAACATGTATGTGTGCATGAATGCATGAGTATGAGCATATGCTTAAAAGTTCATAAATGCATGGAAAGTATGAATGTAAGTTCATTAGAAGTAAGTGATAATGCTTGTGCATGCATACTAGGGTTAATGAATTAGGTACATATGTATGAGAAAGGCATGTATTCATATGAAAGTTAGGAAGTGAGTCACTGCATGTGTGTGCATGAAAGCATGTACATGCATAAGTATATGAGTAACATATGCATAAGTGATAGTAGAGTTTGTATGTTAATTAGTGCATGAATGTATATTAGTATGTGTGCTTATGTATACTAGTAAGTGCATGTTTTTGAATATATGTTAGTATATCTATATACATGAGTGATTAATGCTCATATATGCATGTAAGTAAGCATATATGCATGTGTAGTATACATATGTATGCACTAGATTAAAAATGAAAGTTA
Source organism: Ceratopteris richardii (assembly GCA_020310875.1). NCBI lineage: Eukaryota > Viridiplantae > Streptophyta > Polypodiopsida > Polypodiales > Pteridaceae > Ceratopteris > Ceratopteris richardii. The sequence continues at coordinate 152,350,262 of CM035413.1, forward strand.
TGCATATGTACACATGCATAAATGAATACATAAATTGTGAAGTGAAATGCATGTGTATGCATATGTAGTTATGTATGTGTGCATGAGAATGTTAATGAATGTATGTAAATGTTTGCATAAGTAATTATGAATATATGATAGCGTTAGAAAAATGTACATTTGTGCAAATGAAGTTTTCATAAGCATTAAAGTTAGGAAGTTAGAAGTGCTTGTATACATACGCTAGTTTAGGTTTAAGTTATGTATTAAATATTGAAGTATTCAAGGAGTGTTTCATATTTACTAAAAACATACTTATGTTTTTATTTTTCTTAATGATCTTTTCTACAGATCATTGCAAAGGAGAATACAAGTTTACGAGATTGCGACGTTTGAAGCTTGAAGCAAATTATCATTTAGAACTATTAAGTTGTAGAGGACTATGTACAAAGAGATTGTATTAGCACTTAACATAAGATTTGTATAGGCTTAAATAGATTGATGTTGAAGTTCTTCATATCTTTACTCTGAAAATCAATTTAGTTTTTTACAGTTTGATTTCGTATGTCTAAAGATTTAGGGTCTACAAGTAGTTTTGATATTCATAGCTACGAATTAGATAACTTTATTATAGGAACACTTCTTCCATCTTCTATTGATAACACGTTTAATAACAAAAATATAGAAATAGAAATTATTAAAGATAAAATAATTGACGAAACTTTACATACATTAGAGTACGATCGTACTATTTCCAGAATTTTACCTTTAATTTCTATAGTTTTGCTAGAACTGGAGGAGAAAGAAAACCTATTTCCACCTAATTTAATTAGAAAAACTAATTCAAATCAAATTGAAAACGAAGTAGTTGACATAGTTAAAAATAAAATTACAAGCGAGGAATTAATTTTGCCTTCTTACTTAGAAGCTGTCGCCAGATATAGAAACGCACTACCGTACGGCTCGTAGTTCTAAGAATCTAGTTCTTAAATTATACTCGAATAGATTAGATACCTATAGCTTTTATCTCTCCTAAACTAAAAATTCAATCCAAGATCCGAAGCATACTTAGAAGCACCCCGCGTGTAGTCACATGGTTAGGTTAGCGTGATTCTTCTCGATGAACGTCTGCCTCCCTTCACACCCCTCTACGACAACGCTCTGCCCAAAAAACATATTGCAGATATGGTCGTTGATATAAGCATCGGTGTACCCAGTAATGTCATTGAAATAAGCGTCGATACACCTAGCGGGCACCGGTATACACGATGGTGTACCCAGCAAAGGCGCTGGTATGGGTGTCGGTATGGGCGTTAGTATTACCGATGCATATACCGATGCTTATATCAACGACCATACCAGCGCTTTAATACCGACATGCATACCGACACCTACACTGACGTTAGGCCAGAAAAATGCACGTTCATTTCCTTTGGTAAAAACCTCAGTATATGGCTGATCTGTTGTAGTGATAGATATGGCTACAAAATGTGTTTCTTCAAGGTCAACCAAATAGAAATAATATTTGGATACAATTCAATAGTGTCACCAATTATCTCTAAGATAGCCACGAAATACAATAGAGTTATTCATAATCATATTAATATAGGTATCCACCTAGAAATGGGAAAGTATGTGCCTAGTACAAGTTCTTGACCACCAAATATCTCACTAACATTGAGTCCAAAAAAAACAAAAGTTAAAAGTTCCATAAGATAAGGATAAAATGATTCAACTTCAAGCAAACGTTCTTCCACAAACGTATGCTAAAGTGTTGAATTAACAATCGGAAACTAACAAAGCCGATTTGGTGAGATGATCAAGAAGAGCAAGAAGACATGGAGGGAGAGAGAGGAGAGGAGAGACATGCACATTTCATGGGAGCCTTGAGACCCACATAATGATCTTCTGAATCAATACTCTATAAAAAGATATATGCATATGACCATAGGGCTAAGGTTGCATGACCCTTAAATTAGTAACAATCTACCACTTAAGGTTCAATGTGACCCTACGTGGTACCACCTACAAGGAATGATGTAGGATTATACAGTAATGTACAAGAAGAGTCCGGATATCAACCCATACCAATCAACCTACACCAACTTTCTCAAACAAGGTGTATCCATGCACCTCAATTTCTCTATACTCATATCAACAAGAGGAGATCTCATATGTAATTAATGAAAGAAGTGATGAAGTTCCTATAAAGTTCCCACCTTCTCTATGCATGTGTCAATCATCAAAACACTGAAAAGTGCAAGTGCAAATACTCCAATAGTAATTGCAATGTCTAGTCTCGAGCATAATATCTCATACATTAGGCTCTTGAATGCTCACAAAACATGTGATATCTTGGCTTACATAAGCATTCTAGCCATACCTATATCGAAGGCATTCAAAGCACCATCATCAAGAGCAACATGTCATGATATATCCATGTCAACATTTGGCATGAGGGAATCTGAGAATGACTGCATAATTGTTGACTCCTTAACATCCAAATCAGTCATCCTATCAATCAAGGATGTTTCTAGTTCTGGACCTTGAGAGCTAATATGCTCTATAATACATTGTGTATCATAAGAGCAATCTTTCTCTATCACACCAAGTGAATCATCATGCTCCATATGCGCTACCTAGACAACATCAACACTATGGTCCATCTGATGACTAAGCTCCAATTGTGTGTCATCACAATGCTCTACTTGAGCATCAAAATCATGCTCCAAAGCATCCAACTGATCATCCAAAATGTGTTGCACTTGAGAATGCACATGGTCAGCGTCTAGAACATGCTCTACACTTCCATCCATCTGAGCATCTAAATCATGCCATACATGTGAATCATGAATGTCAATAGACCTATCTGCAGGTAGAAAAAAATGAGACATGATTCTCAAATCACACGTAAGGTTGAGCTCATAGTGAGGTGAGACTATCTCTCACACGGAGTACTTGCAATGAATATGTATGCCCAATCCTTGCACCTCTAACAAGCATAAGTTGTCCTAAATGCAATTGAAAATGGTGTTCACCAAAGAATGCATAACATATGCTCTCTTGTAACTAGCTAATTGAAACCAATCTCATAGGGAATAAAGGCATATAATGCACATGTCAAAGTGTAAATGATGCTTCACTAGGTACCATAAGGCATACATCTTTTTCACCCTCAATATCATATGTCATACCATCATGCATGTGCACACATCCATGAATCTCACCTCAGAATCAACAAAACCACTCAAGATGTGTTGTAACATGAAAGGTTGCTAATGCATCAAGAATCCAAGACGTATGTGTGCTATCCAATGAACAAGAGGAATCCTCAAATGAACCATAGGAGAAAGTGGCACCGCCATCATTGAGATAATCAACCTCCATAGGCTCTCCTAGAACCACTACTTGAACTGCATCACACTCATGTATCTAATGTCCTCGTCACATTTGCCTGAAGCAACATCATCGAGTATGGCCGTCAGGGCCATAGTGCCAACATCAAAACTATTGATGTGATTTACATTTCACATAAGTCAACGTACTTCCATACATATGTCACGAGGCTTGTGTACATCGCATGAAAATCAAACATACAAAATAAAACTAAAAATAGACAAATTGAATGAAGTACATTCACCTAATTTGATGTTTTTCAATAGTATCAACATCATCATCATCTTCCAATAGGTCTTGATCAATCTCATAGTCCTCATCATTTCTGTTCTTGAATAATTTTACTCTCTTCCTTGCAATCAAAGATTTTAAAGGAGTACAGAAAAACTCACAAAGCTCATGCATTCCATTATTGAATACAAACAAAACTACATATGGCCCAAACCATCTCTTTATCAGTTTGTTCCTAGCATCATACTAAGTATCAAATGTACTATCATACACCAAAACCAAGTCATCAATCTCAACCTTATATGGCCTAAGTTGATCGATGAGTTTTTTCAAAGTAAATTTTATTTTTAAAACTTGACTCCTTTATCTTTTGTACTGCTTCTTTTAACTTCTCATTTCCTTATTCTAATTGTTTAGTCCTCATTGATAATAATTCTTCTCTTCTCATTCCATCATTCCACGAGAGCATCATCCATGTCAATATCAGAGTCTCAATAGGGAAAAATTGGCTTTTGATAGTACATCATATCGGTAGGCATAAAACCTGTAGCCCGAGTGTCTGTCATCCTATCTACCCATAACACGAATGGAAGATATCTAGGCCATTGCTTTATGTCTCCATTTTAGGACTTAGAGATCACCTTCACGATAAAACGGTGACCTCTCTAAATCTATTTGTTAGCCTGAGGTTGATAGGTAGTAGTAAGATACAAAAAAATTCCATGGAGATCAAAGAACTCTTTGGCCTCTCTCGCATCTAATTCTCCCTGATCTGCAACCACTTTATCGACATATCCAAATCTTGAATTTACTTCTTATAAAAGGAATCTGCATACATTATAAGTAGTCTACATGTGAAGAGCTTGACCTTCCACATGGTTGGTCAAGTCCTCTATAGCAAGCACATATTAATTCCTTTGGGCATGGTTACAAGGTCGACCACCCACTTGTAATGGATACAAGGAGGGTAAGTCGGATGTAACAAGTCTCTATGCCTAACTAAAGAATGCACTTGACATGTGGCATGTTGGTGTAGAAGCAATGAGGAGACATATCTGGCATATAAGAGGCCCAATCATTTTTTTTTCATAATTTATTTTCTATCAAAGTGATTTTCATCACTACATAAACATTGTAAATACTGTTTTGGATAAATTAGACTCCATTTTATTCAAGATGAGGAGTCCCTGATCTTGAGGAGTATTAGAAGTACTTGCATATCAATTTTCGTAAATTTTTTATCCTGTTTGAGCCCTCAAATAAGCCCTGGTACCTGTTTTTTAATTAGGTCAGACACTAGGTCTAGATAGGGCCAAAAGCTAGTAAAAAACTATAAAAAGAGATAGAGAGCTCATTTTGAGGTTAGCTTGTGAGATTTTTGAGCTATTGTAAGATAATTTTTTTAGTAATGCAAAGAACTCCATTGTTCCTCTTTTTGTTCTTGCCTTGTGTGCACGTGTGTGTGTATGTGTGTGCATGCTTGTGTGCTTCTCACTCATGCACTTGTGCCATCACTTGCTCATAGTCATCATACTAGTCCTCAAGTCTCCATAGATTGACAATTATGAGGTGGACCTCCTCACATTGGTACTTGCCATTGTGCTAGAGTGACACCAAATTTGGCATTCTCTTATCACTTACGTGATGGTTTATGACGTGAAAATGACGTGTATGCAAGCTTTTCATGATGATTTTTGAATTCTTCATTTCATTATGCTCTTGTGAACATTTGTGGCTTGTAAGATTTACAATAACTTGTATGGGATGAGCTATTTGTGATGGTAGGAATCTCCTCTTTGGATGATTAACCACTCATGTGTAGTGACCCATCGAGTTACCAAAACGATAAAACTAGTAGATTAGATTCTTTTGTACATATTGTATTTGATTTTTTTTCTTGATCATGTGTGAATAAACATTTCTTAGGGGTTCACCAATAGAAACAATAGAGTTTTGCATTGGAAATTGTTGACAAACTTGGAACAAGGGAGGTACACAATAGGAATTTTGTAAATAGAAGAAACAAAAGGTATGTTTCTATACTGTTCATGTGCATGCACAAGATTTTTTAGGCTAGCAAAGAAACATCCCAGAGCCGTGCCTATGAAAGTCATCATCTTAACCCTATCCATAAGATTCTCCTTTCCGTCTTGTGTGTTCACATTGCTAAAGTGGACCTATCAAAATCTAAGGAGAAAAGAACGAAAATGTGAGGTGCCACAGAAAGGAAAAGCTACATCCCATGGTAACAATGAGAAAATAATGAGTAGAGTAGTTTTTCTTTCTCATGTTTTTTAAAGGTTGGTAGCCCAAAGGACGTGGTTGTGTAGCAATAAGCCAATCTTGGCAGCCTCGAATGCTCACCTAACACTCAAGCAATCCATGAATGCTATGATGTCACTCTAGAATAATGGTAAGTACCAATGTGAGGAGATGCACTTCATAAATGTCAATCCATGGAGATGTGAGGACTGGTATGAAGACCGTGAGCAAGTGAAGGCACAAGTGCGTAAGTGAAAGCACACAAGCATGCACACACATACACACACACACACGCACAAGGTAAGAGCAAAGACTGGAACAAGGGAAGATCTTTGATTACAAAAGAACTCCCTTACAAAGCTCAAATCTACAACAAGCTAACCTCAAAAATGAGCTTTTTATATTTTTTTGAGTGGTTTGGCCCTGTCCAGACCTACTGTCCGGCCTAGTTAACAATTAGGTTCCAGGGCTTATTTGGGGGTTCAAACAAAGTCTAAAAATTATGAAAATTGGTAGGATGATAGTCCTAATAATCCTCAAGCTTGAGGACGCCTTGGCTTGAAAACAATGGAGTTGCGAAGGGTCCATGGATCTTCATGCTTCATGGTGTACTCCCATGGTGATTGACCATTTGCCTTGTCTTGCTTGTTGATGGATGTCCTTGCTAATGGTTCACTGATGAGATTCTTCATGCGCATGGTCATGTCTCCTCTCGTTGTCTTTTCTGCTTTCTCTTTTTTTCTTTTTTATCTCTTTCTTTCCTCTCCCTCTCTCTCTCTCTTTTATAACAATGGTTGGCTTTCCTAGGTGGGAATTGTGTTGGCACGGCTAGTGGTTGCTCTCCTTTTCGTACCTAGATCTATTTTATGCTCGGAACTACTTTACTCTTGAAGGCTCTTTGTCTATTTGATATACTGGTTGTCTTGTATTGTTTCACTTGCTTCTGAGGTTGACTACTGTGGATGCTCTACTCTTCAAAAAAGAAGGAGGGTCTGCTAGCCTTTGTGACTGTCCTTCAATGATTGAGTTCTTCTGGATCATAGAGCTTTTGACACATATAACATCTTCTTTGTGAAGATTAGTCTTAGAGGAACTAAGAGAGTGTGTGGAGCCATGATCTGTGGGCATGCAGTTCTCTAATTCTAATGTAATGCATTGCTCATGTACCCAAACTTGAAGAAGTTGACTTCTTAGGTTCAAGTTGACTGCATGGTCAGAAATCCAATCTTGACCCAAGACAAGTGGCCCTATAAGGCCCTTATCATGACACACTAGCATTTTGACTTTCATTGGAACATCTTGAAGGTAGATGGGAAGTTCCACCTCCCCCAAACAAGGGGTTTCCACATGTCCCAAACCTATGAGATAGGCTTCTATGGACTTGATGTTCAATTGTAGGTCTTCATAGTATGAAAGTCTAACTGCACTAATTGCTACACATGAGTCAACCAAGGCTCTCACAGTCCTTACACTCTTTCCTCGTCCTACCTCCACAGTCACAAAGGGGCATCGATCAATTATGCAAGACATAATTATGCCTGACTTTTGGCACATGTCCATGTGATATTTTGGGGCTTTTGGGTTGACATCTAGGCCTACTCGCCTTAACTTATTTTGCCTAATGCGCTCTCTAGCCTCTGCATGTGCTTCTTCTCTGACCCTCAACTCCATCTTTTTGCTTCTTAGAAGTGTTGAGTCTCATTAACGTATCCTCTATAAGAGGTTCTTGATACAGCTTGACTCGACATCCACTAATATAGTTTGGCAAGATATCACCTTCTAGAGTGGCCAATTGAACCGGACCGCTACTGGAAATTCTATTAATGATAATGGGTCCATATCCTCATTTCTCCAATTTATAGGCATGTTGCTTTAGTGTTTACACTAGCACTAAGTCTCCCTCTTTCAAACCTTTATCTTTAATGTGTGCATCAAAGTATGTCTTTTATCTTTTCTTTGCAACATAAATGTGTGTTGCTGCTCATAGCCTTGTCTCACCTAAGCATTATAGATCAAAGATCCTAGAGGACAACTCATGTCCATTCCACTCGTGCTCTTGTGCTACGTTTAAGGCTGGTATTAGGAAGTCCAATGGTAGCACAACATTCTTGCCAAAAACCATCTGAAAAGGGGTGGCATTGAGTATTGTTTTGTAGGCAACTCAATAAGCCCAGATAGCATGATGAAACTATTTATCCAAATCAAAGAGTTTATTATTTACTAGTTTTGTCAATACATTACATAGGATCTTGTTTGTGCTCTCAACTTATCCATTAGCTTGGGGATGATAGGGGGCAGACTTGTTATGTATCACCAAGATTTCTAGGAGAAGGTTTTCAATGACCTCATTTAAGAAGTGCGTACCTCTATCACTTACAACTCTATTGGTAACCCATATCTGGTGAACACGTTCTCAAATAAGAACTTAGCCATCGTTTGAGCATCATTCTTTGTTGTGGCTTTCACTTTTACCCACTTGGTAAGGTAATCGGTGGCTACAATAATGTATTATGCATGGGAGTTTCTAGCTGGGGGGTTAATGGGACCAATGGATTCTATACCCCACTTTGAGAATATATGTCCTCCCATCATCGGTCTCAAAGGAATGTCATCTTTTCTTATCGGATATTGTGCATGTTGGCATGTATCACATTTCTTCACATAAGAATGTGCATCCATATGAAGAGTGGGCCACCAAAGTCCTGAGAATAGCATAGTCTTGATTACTTGATCAGGCCCAAAGCGTCCACTTGCAACACTACTATGGGCAGTTTCTAAGATTTTCAAATAGTCTGATTCATGAACGCACAATCTTAAGTAACCGTTTGTGCCTCTTTGATATAGGTTGTCTCCAACTAAGGCATAGTCCTGAGTCTCTTGCTCCATGCTTCTTCTTCTTCTTGCTAGTCTAACCTCATTGTGTAATGTTCCCAATCTCATGAATTCTACCAATGAAGCACTCTAGTCTAGAATTAATGACATGTGATAAAGGGTAGCATGCTCCACTAGGGATTTCTCCTTCCATATTGGACAATTCTTAATCCACTCATGAATTTCTTTGTCCATTCGAGGCCAATACACTCCTGAACATTTTAGATTATGCAATGTTCGTTGTTTAGAATAGTGATTTCCTAGCAATCCTTCATGGGCTTGTTGCAACCAGCTACTATGTTCATCATCCTCGACACAACAAGCTAATACACCATTTGTATCTTGTTTGTACATAACAGCGAGTCGTAACAAACAAGAACTATGTCATAAAAAGAGAACACTCTCTTCAAAAATCAAGAAAATGGCAGCTTATGTTTGAGATTCCTTTATACCAGTATACATATATTACAAAAATGAAGTGAAAACATGTGATTTTTTGACATTTTTTGTCATTTTCTCATAAAAAAAGAGCTCAAAATGTAGTCAAAATTTCAGTATATAAGGCATTGACATGTCCAAAATCTATATGATAAGACATTGACGTGTCCAAAATCTATATGATAAGACATTGACATGCCTAAAATCTATATAAAGAATGAAAAAATGAATAATTCTTATACAAAAATAACATTTTTTAATGGGTGGATATCTGATTGTTATTCAAAATTGTTGCAAAACATGGTTTTATTAACCAAACTACTTCGAGGCATTTACATAAGCACTAAAAATGTTAGAGAGCTTCAATGCAACTCACAACTATGTCGATCTATGTCTACACCCTCATCATCTGATGCACTTGATTCACTCTCATACTATTGAGGGCTCCCTTCTTCTTCTTCTATATCCACAAGAGCTCTATCTTCATCCACGTACATACCAAATTCTGCAGGATCATGTACAAATCTTCTTGTTTGCCTATGATTTCCTGTACCACATACATCTGGAAGCTTTTGTTTTATCATATTCATGGTTGCTTTCCTCAAGTGACTTGTTTTTGTCAAGGAAAAATCATAAACAAGAATATCTACATCATCCATTTTAAGAGTGGATGTGCTTCCAATATTCTTTTTCTTTTTTGAACCTGTTCGTTTAGTATCACACACCATTTCTAAGTTATATTTACCTATGAATGCATTACTACTTTTAGTGTAATACCAATGCACCATCAAAGCCTCTATTCTTCTCTGATCAATATCTTTAGTTATCTCTAAAACCTTTGCAATCCAAAATGGTATGGTAGCCTCATCACCATTAGCAAGTACTGCAATAAGTGTTCCAACATTTATCTCTATTAAATTTCCTTGCCATCTTGCTTCTGCCTGTTTTGTCATCCTTGGGCCTACATAAATATTTCTTTCTGGTGGATGTATAAAACTTTGAAGTGCATCTGCATTACATGCTTGGGCCACATTCACGGATCTTTGTGTACAAAAATCCCATGTGAATGGAACATCAACTGGCCAATGACCTACAATTGTATATTGTATAATCTCTTCTTGATGATTGAAAAAGTCCTCCCACCAAGATACATCTTGATCTCCAGCATATTTTTTTGCAAGCTCAATATGTCTCTTCTTTTCAATGAGTGCATGCATCCAGCTTTTACTTTGATCAACCACATTTCTACATCTTTCTGTATTGTTTTTATCTTCATATGGTGATTGTTCTGCACCATACACTGTAGACAAATTAGGCACCTGCAATAAGAATCTGCATCCCTCTTTAGGCTCCCACCCAGGAGAAGATGAATACTGCTTTGCAAATAAAAGGGTTATTTCATCAACCCTCCTCCTCAAGAATACATGGTTGAAACTAATATTGTGCAATGGAGCCAAAACCTTAGCACTGTTATCAAGGCCCATTGAGCAAAAGTGCTTAAAGTTATAAATTTGTGTGAGGTGTTGAACTTTTGGTTTTGGAGTATATGCTTCTGAAATCAGCTCAGATAAAATCGGAAGAGTAAAAGCATTGTTACGTGCCAACTTCTTAGAGAAAGTACTGAACATTTGATCAATGTGATCATGAGTGTGGCCAACTAGAAGGAAATTTACCTTAACCTTCTGAAATACCTGTTCTTCAACAAGCATGCTTAAATATCCAAAGACTATAGAATTTTTATTCTCTCTTGCAGTATTATCAAGTTGCAAAATATAGAGTTGGTGGCAAAAGACCCTTCCATGATTGCAAAACACAATGAATGACAGTAAGTGTAAGGTTTGGATCATTATGCACATTCGGACATGATGTGGTTTTACTCGGCTCTTCCTGATACCACTTCTTGTCGACGCGATGAAGGCTGAACCTTATTAAGCCTGCAGAATACGCCACGCCCAAGAAGAACTAAGCTAGAGTGATTTAGAACACCTCTGTAATCAATGAATAGCTTAGCATAGTTTCTGACGCTCAACGTATAAGACTGCGCTCTAGATTCACTGAAAAATTTCACTGAAACTTCACGAGACTGTCACCGGACTGACACCGTAATCGTACCGGAATTTTACCGGAATGAACTTCAATTTTGATTATAATTACTTCAAGTGAATGTTTATGAAGTAAGGGAGTGATGCGTGAACTTCCTTGACTTACTGAACTCTTCCTGAAGTTTAATTAAAAACTCCACTAGTTCAGACAACCTCTTTCCGGTCAGGCTTTGTACTGTGTGTAGATATCTTTTCCACCGAAAACTTTGATCAACTGAAAGTAGAGATGTCTAGCTACAGAATGAGCTATCTCTCATATAAAACTTCGCATTATTGTGCGAGATCTACTTTGTTCTTCTACCGGAAATTTACTTGTTTAGTGAGAAACTATAACTGACCAAAAATACGTTTATTGTGAAAACTTTAACTGTTAACTATCTTTAACCGTAGTATGACAATACTTCGGTTTCTTCACATATGAACAGTGCACACAAATTTCCACATGAACATGTGTTTTCTATTAGAGAAGATGTGTACAAACAAGCTTGGCCTCTTCTTGCTCAAGCTACAGAAACTCTCGTACAGTGAGTAGTTTCTTCCTACCATCTCTCTCAGATGAATACCCGACATTTCACGTTTCTGTTATTCATCTTTACATAGGAGATCTCTGGCGTCTTCTTCTACATACGCCATCTATGGCGTCTTCTTCTACATACGCGATCTCTGGCGTCTTCTTCTAACCATAACTAAAGCTCTTTGTCTCTCCTCTCTCTCTGTCTCCTATTTATGCTCTTATTTATACTGCATGCTCTTCTCAGGCACGTTCTTGTTCGCACTTCCCTTCTATTATTCCTATGCACGTTCTCTCTATGTACAATTTGATTCGGTGTAACAAACTCCGATCCTGGAAGATTTTGTACTGTACATAACGGTCGTGGATTTGTCCCTCCACTAAGGCTTTTGATTTTCTTTGATTCTGCTTCTCTTTTCTTTTTCCTTTTATGTATGTCTGTTTGTCAAATTCGTGAGTGTTTCTTCAACAGCTCCCCCTCAATCACTAATATGACATCTTCTGGTCTTTCATATATCTTTCTTTCTTTTATACCTGCCATCTCTTTGAATCTGTTTGTCTTCGTTCCATCCAAGCTTTTTGTCAAAATGTCTGCAATCTGATCTTTTGTCGGAGTGTATACTATTTCTATATCTTTCTCTATTACCTTTTCCCTTAGGAAATGATACTGAATTTCTATGTGCTTTGTTCTTGCATGAAATACTGGGTTTGCTGCAAGATACAACGAGCTCATATTATCTCCATGTATGATAGGTACACCTTGATCAATACCCATGCTTTTGAGCAAGGTCTGCATCCATATTATTTCTTTAGCTGCTTCTACGAGTCCTTTGTATTCGGCTTCTGTTGACGATAATGCTACTGTGTGTTGCTTTTTTGAACACCAGCTTACCAGCTTATCTCCTAGGTATATCATATACTCGTGCGTTGATCTTCTGTCATCTTGACTTCCAGCCCAGTCTGAGTCACTATATGCTTTCAGCTTTATATTTGACATAAAAGGATAATATAATCCTTCTTTTATAGTTCTTTTGACGTATCTAAGAACCCTTTGTCCTGCAACCCAATGTTGATCTGTCGGACAATGCATGAATTGTGAGAGAACTCATACTACATAACTAAGATCTGGTCTCGTTAGCGTAGCATAAATTAAACTTCCTACTAATGACTGATATCTCTTCATATCTTTAAACTCTGCACCACTGTATCTACTAAGTTTATGATTTACTTCAAGCGGTGTTGAAGCTTCTCTGCAATTCTCCATATTAAAATTCTTCAGTAAGTTTAGGAGATACCTTTCTTGTGAAACATATACACCATGATCTGTGTATGTGATTTCCTTTCCTAAGAAATATGATAACTTCCCTAGGTCACTGATCTTGAACTCTCTTTCGAGTAGTTTCTTTACTTCTGTAATCCGTTCATCTGAGGTTCCTATGATTATTAAGTCGTCTACATAAATACAAATGTAGATCATACCTTCTTCTGTTCTCTTTATGAGTAGACTTGCGTCTGCCTTCGAACTTTGGTATCCAAGTTCATTGAGATATTTCACAAGCCTGTAATTCCAAGCTCTTGGAGCTTGCTTCAGTCCATAAAGTGCTTTTCTTAATCTGCAGACAAAGTTTGGGTATCTGAAACTTTCGAACCCTTCAGGTTGTTCCATGTACACTTCATCAGAAATGTATCCATTCAGAAATGCGTTCTTTATATCTAGCTGACTTAGCTTCCATCCTTTCGATGCAGCTACAACAATTACTGTCCTTATGGTTGACATTCTTGCCACAGGACTAAACGTCTCATCATAATCTATGCCATGCGTCTGGGCATAGCCTTTGACCACTAGCCTTGCTTTGTGTCTGGCTATCCTTCCATCTGCAAATTTCTTTATTTTGAAAACCCATTTATTTCCGATTACTTTCTTACCATTTGGTTTCGGAACAAGTTCCCATGTCTTGTTCTCCTCCAGTGCACTGATTTCTTCTTTCATTGCTTCTTCCCATTGCTTCTTGCCTTAAGCTTCATCATAGCTCTGTGGTTCTTCATCATCTTTGACCATATATGCGTAATCCTTTTGAGTTATGTATGAGGTATCATATGAATACCTTTCTGGTTGTCTTCTAGTCCTCCTTGACCTTCTTGGTTCTTCATAAGTGTCTGAATACACTTCTTCATCTTCATTTCTCATACCTGATCCGATCCTGGACGTACTTGCCTGCATATGATCTTCATCTCTATTCACCTGCACAATTGATTTTCCTTTCTCTTCCCTTCTTACCTCTTCTTCAATTTCTTCAGTCGTATGACTTTGATCTGCATACCAGCTTTTCTGTTCATCAAAAGTAACATCTCTAGAAACAATAAACTGTTTCGTTAGAGGACTCCATAACCTATAACCCATCTGTTTTTCATCATATCCGACGAACACATATTTCTCTGCTTTCGGTTCAAGCTTATGTCTCAGTTGTGATGGTACATAAGCATACGCTACTGATCCAAACACTTTGCAATGATCAAGTGTTGGCTTCTTTCCCCACGAGGCTTCATAAGGGGTCATTCCTTCTAATGTTGTACATGGTAATCTGTTTACCAAGTATGTAGCTATGTTTACAGCTTCAGCCCAAAGATAATTTGGACAATCTTTTTCGTTTAGCATAACTCGTGCAAATTCAACTAGAACTCGGTTCCTTCTTTCTGCTACTCCATTTTGTTGTGGTGTATATCTGCAGGTTATTTCTCTCTTACAACCTACATTCCAAAGATAGTCATTGAATTCTCGGGAGAAGTATTCTCCCCCTCCATCATACCTTAGTCTTTTAAGTTTTCATCCGGTAAGTCTTTCAGCATATGCATGAAAATGCCTGAAAGCTCCAAACACTTCTGATTTCTCTTTCAAAACATAAAGAGTTATCCACCTTGTTGCATCATCAATGAATAAGACATAGTACCTCGATCCGCTGATTGATCCTTCTTTCGTTGGCCCCCATACATCTGTATGAATAAGCTCGAGTATTCCATCATGTTTGAATCCTTTCTTCTGGAAAGGTAACCTGTGGGCTTTTCCCATCTGACATGCTTCGCACTTATGAATCATATGTTGATTCTGTATGTTCGGCAATCCCAGTACAGACTGATTTGCGATCATAGCTTTAATTCCTTTTTCATTGAAATGACCCAATCTCTTATGCCATAGATCAAGTTCTGTAATCACCTTCTCACCATGTGTGAGCAACGCTTGACCAATGTTCCCTTGTACTCTTAAAGTAAAGAATCTTCCTTCTTTCTTTCCAGAAACAATCTGATTATATCCATTCTCGGGATCTTCTACAAATACTCCTTTGTTTGTAAATCTGACCTGAAAACCTTTTTCAACTATCTGTCCCACACTGATCAAATTTTTTGGTATTGTTGGAACATACAAAACATTGGTTAGCAAATCTGCTCCACTTTTGCATTTCACCTTTCCAATTGAATGTACGCTATCTCTCGTATTATCACCTGTTTGAACAGTGGGACTAGAACTACCTTTTTCTAGTTCTGACATCAGTTCTATATTTCGAGACAAATGATTAGAGCATCCAGAATCAATGTAAAATACCTTTAGGTCTTCATTTTCTGATGTGTTGATAGAGTTCATCATCAATGATGTATGACTTTCATTCTGCGTGTCATTTGCGTAGTTGTTGTAGGTGGTGTTGTAGGATTGATTATGTCCCCAACTTCTTACTCCACCTCTACCATAACCACCTCTTTGGCCTTGTCTGCCTCTCTGATATCTTCCATTCCTAGTTCTCCTATTATTGTTCTGATTCTGATTTGATCCTTGTTGATTGTGCCAACAGTCATGAGCCAGATGATTACTTAATCCACAAATCTAGCAGGCCTTCTTGTTGGTATTCTGGCTACTTCTTCCTCTTCCAAAACCTCTTGCTCTTCCTCTGCCAGTGCCTTTACCTCTTGCATAATAGGCCTGAGAGCTCGACTCTTCTTCGTCTTTTGGTTTACCTTTGTCTTTCTTCTTGTTCTTCATGTACATCGCTGAACTTTGTCCTTTGTCTCCATCTCCTTTCAGTTCTTGCTCATATGTGAGCATCAAACCAAGAAATTGATTTAAATCTGGCACGAAACGATTTAAAGAAAGTTCAGTTGAAAGTACGAAAGGGTTCCACATTTCATCTCCTCTCAAACCTGTTAGCAGTTGCGCTATCAATCTGTGATCTTCGACATCTTCATTTACGGATCCAAGACTATCTGCTAGATCCTTCATCTTAGTAACATAGTCACTAATGCTTTGACTCGACTTCTTTTTGAATGTCGTAAATTCAGACCATAAGCTAGCCTTCCTAGCTTTTGTAGTATTTTGGAAATGATCTTCCAATGCACTCCATATGTCCTCCGCTTTCTCCAGACCTCTAATGTGCGATAGTAGATGGTCTGTTACGGTATTATAGATGTAGGCTCTTGCCGTTGCATCTTTCTTCTGCCACAGCTTCAAGGCTTCTAATTCTTCTTTTTCCGGTTGACTATCATCTTTGAAAGTCGGCTTCTTTTTTTCTCCGGTCACATACATCATTAAGTCCTTACTCATAAGTAAGGCTTCCATGCGCATTACCCATGCAGGATAATTATCTCTGTCCAGTTTGTCAATAGTAACGTGGTCTGCCATAATTTTTCCAGTGAGTATGATGTTAAGGGTTTTACCTTTCACAAACCTTTACTCTTGAGGATGACTTCAGAATACTTCTTGATACCGTTTGTTGTTGATCTCTTTAGCGTTCTCCTTTCCTTATGAAAGTTTTTGACTTCTCTTGTATCTTCACTTCCGGTTGTTCCTTGAGAAGCTTTCTGCTTTTCAGAATCTTTCGGCTCTTGGGTCTAGCCTGCTCTGATTAGATATGCCTAGCTCTGATACCACTGATGTGGTTTTACTCGGCTCTTCCTGATACCACTTCTTGTCGACGCGACGAAGGCTAAACCTTATTAAGCCTGCGGAATTCGCCATGCCCAAGAAGAACTAAGCTAGAGTGATTTAGACCCTTGAAAAACACAATAACATATGAGCTGATATTTCCAAGCCCCTTCAGGGATGCTGAGTCCAAGAGTGAGAGGCCCTTCAAGAAGCTGAGAGTGACCATGAGCTCTGCTGATCAGCAATGTGACAAAGGCATTGGTCACCAAGCAATACCAAAGAAAATTATTGCATCCTTATCCTTTGAGAAGGCCAGCAATCCGGTTGCAATATCCTCTGGTGGACAGAGTAGCATCGAAATTCCTGAGGATGATACAACTAGGAAGGATAGGTTGAGGGATGCAGAGGTCTTAAGGACAGATCGTCCACTGCGAGACATGACAAACCTGGAGTGGTGCCTTCAGTATGTTGAAGAAAAGAATGCAGTCCTTCTTGTGTTCGCAGGGGTGTATGGGAGAGGAAAGATCACGACAACACAGGGTTTTCAGTATGGCCTTGTGTACAAACTGGATTATGAAGATGAGGATTCTGACAACCTCCTTGTCTTGGTAGAGACATCGAAAGGTTTAAGAAATGTTATATGCAAGACGGATTTCTTGTGCCCAGAATGTTGTGTTCCAGATGGGCTTGCAGAGATATGAAGGGACTCACTAAATCTTATCAAGGACTTGATGCCATGGATCCAGGGCAATATCATGCCAACACAACAGAAGATGACAACCCCTGTAAAGTCAAGGGGTAAGCAGAGCATGCAGAAAAAGTTCCAGAAGAAAAAGAAGAGAATTGCAGATGAGGAGTCTTCTGACTCAACCTCTAGCTCTGAGGATATAATAGTTGCACCCGGTGGAGAGCTTGCCTCGGGTGTTCTTGGTACTGAGCAGAACAAGATGAGGGAGGACATAGCTAGAAGAAAATTTATGAAGAAGGGGCAGTTGTTCCACCTGCCAATCAATATCATCCATAGGCCACCAATAGATCCAATCACAGGGAGGAGGCCCCTTGAGATCAAGGAGCCACACAATTTGCACGTGCAGAATCTTAAGAAGAAAATGGAAATAAATCCTCATGCTACTGTTGTGCCATTCCTTGTCATGGTGGATTGGAATGAGTGCAGCTCTGTGGAGGATTTCAATGAGGGTTTGCTTGAGGATTATACATATTATGTGATTGGAGATTCACACTCTGCAGAGGCCCGCAGACAGCTAGTGAAGGAGCACCCTACCACATTCTTCTTTAGGTATGCAAAGTGCAAGATATATGTTGGTCTTACAACTGAGGAAGCCAAGCTTCTTGCTTGGGATCACAACAATGACAATGACTATAGGCAAAAAATGTCCTCCATAGAGAGAATTCGGTTCTTCCACCATGAATATGAAGATTGTCTCGTGAAGGAAGCTGGAAGAATACATCCCAATCTACGAAAGCAATGCCTTATTGAGGTTGGAATTGCACTGGATGAGAATAGAAAGTCTGATGCTTTGAGGAAATATGATCCATGGTTTCAACTGGCTTTTAGAAGAGGTGAGATCTGGGATCTACAGGATAAAATTTTCACAATGTGGGAGAACAAGGAGGTCAAGGGCCAGAAGCAACGGAAGTTGAGGCCAGACCCACAGGTTGATCTGAAGGGAAAGGGAAGGAAAGTTGACCTCTCAATTGAAGAGGCTCCTGAGGACATGAAGCTGATGCCATGGAGGGCCCTTCAAGGAATCAAGGATGATACATTGATTATATCAACTTTGTCAAGGGTAATCTCCAAGGAGTTAAGCATGGAGGAGATGGTGACTGAGCTCAATAAGTATGTATGTTATTCTCAGATCCTTTTTCCCTCCTCCCATGTTTCTAGTCTAACCTAGTCTCTTTTTCATTTCTGTTACTATAGTCATAAAGTATACATGAAGATTCAGGAGGTGATGATGAAGAGGTTGGGTTGCTTTTCTTGGACGGAGGTCCAAGCAAACTATCCAACCACATCATCCTACAAAGCTTTATCAGAATATCTTATCCTGTTTCGTGATTGGGTAGGTTCTCTTTCAGAGGTCATGCCTGGTTTGCTATTAGTATAGATGCCTTGATTCACCTAACCAATTTGATGCCAGGCTTTTAGTAGGAATTTGATGCCTGGCATCGACTGACTGCTAAATTCGATGCCTGGCATCGACCTGCTGCCAAAAGTCAATGCCTAGCATCAACCTCCTGGCATAAGTCGATGCGTGGCATTGACTTGGGGGCATAAGTCGATGCCTGGCATCGACCTTGTGGCATAAGTCGATGCTAGGCATCGACTTATGTCCCAAAGTCGATGCCAGGCATCGACTTTCAATAGAAAGTCGATGCCAGGCATCGACTTTCAATAGAAAGCCGATGCCTAGCATCTACCCACACACGTAGTCGATGCCATGCATCGATTCCTTATGTTTCGTTTGCTGTCTTGAAGAGCTCATTTAATTGTCTTTCCACTTTATTCTGCAGAAACCAAAGAAAAGTAAGTATGCAAAGCTACTAGATGATTGCCCCCCTGCATTCCTTGCTCACATTCAAAGAGCAAGGCATGAGAAATCTAGACTGAAAGCTAAGGAGATTGATTTTGATGATGAACGTGATATGAAATGTTTCTCCAATCCCCTAGACCCCCTTAGGCCTGTATATTACAATGTATTCTGTAGTGATGTAAATAACATTTGTTCTGTTGTGCCTAGAAAGCATTTCTCCCTTCTCATAGTAGACATACCCTATGGATTTAGGATCTTGGGATCAGTTAATGACGATGAACCCTTCAAGTACCCTCAGATTCGGAAGATGATCACTAATTTTGCAGAGTTGACTATGTCTCCTCTTTGGAGGATAGTAATTTTCCATAGCAGAGACTAGTCTTTCTCTGTTTCAACTACTCTGAAGGCAAGATGTCATGCTGTGGAGTGCCTCACGTGGTAAGTAATCTTCTTTCTATCTCCATGGCTTTAATGATGCTCTCTATCACTTATAGTTCTTGTTGGCAGGGTGAAGACAAACGTCAATCACACTCCTTTGCATAGGTTTGTGAGCTCCACTGAATGCATTACAGTTGGCTATTATGATGAAGTAAGCAAAAGGAGAGTCAGGGAGCATTGCAATGAGAATGGGATCTCAAATGTGTTCATGTTCCCAGCCGTTACCAAGAAACTTCGTCATGTAGCTGGGGACATGACATTGGTTAGCCCCTATCAGAAGCCACAAAAGCTCATAATGAGATTGCTTCAACTATTCTCCAATGATGATGATTGGGTCCTAGACCTTTTTTCGGGCACAGGTAATTTCAATTTTAACAACTTTCATTAGTCATCATGTTGATTGGCCTCTAAGTGGTTTTCTGCTATTTTAGGAACGACTCTGGCTTGCTCCTTAAAGATGTTCAGGCACTGCATAATTGTGGAGAAGGATGATGCTCAAGTGAGCTTCATTAGAATGAGAATCAATGGGCTGAATGAATGCCCAGATGAAGACCAAGAGGTTGGAAGGAAGCACATTGTTAGACACGGAGAGATTCCAACCGGCTTCAAGGGAGCCTGTTCCCCCACTTGTAGATGAACCGGGGGACATGGCTGACCTTGAAGAGCGAATCTTGGAGCAAGAGAGGCAGGAGATGTGTTCTAATGTTCCAGAGGATCCCATTATGCTTGAGCATGAGGAAAGCTATGATCAACTTCTATTGTAGATTCATATTACTCTTGTAAAACACATGAAATGTAAAACATCATTTTAATAGAAATATAATGTCGAGTTTAACTTCCACTTTGTGTTCAACTTGATTTATCTTGAGCATTTCTCTGATGAATGTGTGAATGTTTCTTAGTATAATTTTGTTGATTATAATCTTCTCTTGGGAATGCTTTTGTGAAATTTATTTCATATTCTCTGAATATGGCCCAGCATTCAATGATGATCTTAACTATACAAAGGGGATGATCTTAATTTCCTTGTTAAAATGTTTTGATTTTTGCAACACATGTACTCTGATTTTTGAGTAGCTTTTAATCAGCTATAATCTGTGCTTGTTGAGGTTATAGATGTAATGAAGGAGCTTCCCGAACTCTTACTTGTACCTTCAACTCTAATCTCTTGTCAAAGATCATGATGTGGGATTCTTGATCATGTTGAACAACTAGTTTTCATGGCACCAAGTATTTTATTATATCTATCTTGACTACTTGGGATATGAGATCAAGCTTCTAGTGACAATATTTACAAGCAAGAACAAGTGATGCTTTCTAGATATTGTAAAATGCCCACTTTATTGCTTGATATCATGGTCTTTAGGTAAAAAGGAATAGAGAACATGTCTTTGTTCTCCTTTGTTGTGACTCAGTGTTACATGCTTCCTGTCAATATTTGATATTTTTGTGATCATACAATTTCTTCTTTGTTTGTTTTTACGTTCTTATTGGCAAGTCCAAAGGTTAAGACATGTACCAACTTATTTGCCCATTTAGGAACAACTTCTAAATTGAACATATAAGCATCGGGCAATTCATCAGACACTCCTTGTGGTGTCTCGCTTGAAGTGATGCAAGAAAGATGGTCTGCCTTGAGGCGGGTTCTACCTTTCCTAAGAACCACTTCAAAGTCATATTCCATTAGTAAGAGAAACCATCTTACTAAGCGTCCTGTATTGACCAAATATAATAAATCTTGATGATGAGTAAAACACTTGAACTTGTTGGCCAATAGATAGTGTCTAAACTTCTTCACAGCATATACCATGCCTAATCCTTCTCGCTTAGTTGTGGTATAGTTTCATTCAGCAGCGTTCAATCCCCTACTAGCATATGCTATAGGCAAATCTAAATTTCCTTCACCTGATTCAAAATTGCAAATGTGCACGATGGAGGACAAGGCTGATGTGTAGGATAGCTCTGTTGACAACAAGAGGGCTTCTAAGTCTGATTTAGTGGCTGATGCAAGTGGTAGAAAATAATATGAGGCACCCAAACCTAAGAGTGGTGATGCACTATCTTGTGTGTAGGAGACCAAACTAAATATTGGGAATGATGAAGCTGTGCCACTTTCACCAAGGACAAAGGACAATACTTCAAGAATGCTAATAAATTACAAGAAGGCCCTTTTGGGAAACATGCAAGTCAAGGTCATCGTTTTGGACCAGACAATTGGGGCATGAATGGAAGTCCGAGTTGAAAAGATACTAGAGGATGGATTGAAAGCACATGAGGTGTGCTACATAGGTAATGTTGTAAAATTGGTCCTTCTTGGCTGATAGAAAACAATATTTGTTATAGTCACAGGTAGTTCATCTTCCTATATTCACAAGCCCAAGGCTAACACACACTAGAAGGTGAGGGCTAATCTATCAAGTGTGGACTCCATGTTCCTGATGCAATGGACACCGGACTAAAAGGAGCGCATGGAACTTTAGAAATATGAACAAAAAGAGAATTCCTATTGGTGTACATTTTTAGACTGTGGTTCTTGAATGGATTGGCAAGGTTTCAATATGTGAGACTTTGAGACTGAGTAAGGCCGTTGTTCATTGGGGGTGTAAATCTGCATATGGTCATGGAAAGAGAAAGGTTGAAGAAAGAGATGGGGCTGGCATTCTTAAGTTGGGGTTTCCATGGTATGGGTGACCCTGTGTCTCAACATTGGAAAGAGATGGAACATGTCTTTAACATGAAAGTCAACGGGTTCTGTTGTTGGGTAAAAAACCATCCTCATTGGGTAAAAATTTCTCCAATGAGCTTCCGACAGCTTGACTTGTGAAAACTATGAAAGAGCCGGAGAGTTATGATTCCAATGTCTTTGTTGTATGTCGAAGGGCTAATGAGACTCATGTGATGCCAGACTCCTTTGACAGGTGATGACAATGAAAGAGAGGTACCCACAAGTGAATCCTATCATTTGCGTGGGGATGTTTCTGCGTTAGATTATGGAGGATGTCTCACCTAGTGTGCCACCATGAATCCACTAGTACTTTAGCTAGAGGATAGTGACGGATGGGAAACCTTCAATTAACTCTGTGTTCTTTTGAGGAAAATGGGAATTAGCTTTGAACTAGATTGCAATGACCTTCACCTATGAGATGCGTGATGAGTGTGCCAATGATATCTATAAGAAGCCTTTGTATGAATGGTCACTATCTGTGAGTGTATTATTTGAATAGCTTACTGGGGCAGTTGAGGTCTAAGATATATGATGAACCATGATAGATAAAGGATTATTTCCCAACTTGGTGGCACTCAGCAAAGTCGGAGCTGCTATCAAGCTTCAGGTTCAATCAAATCACCAACCCCATGTCGCCACTATTGCAGAGTGCCTAGTTAGGAGCTCACTATTGTGACAACACTCACTAGTGGAGATTCCCAATCAGCACATTTGGACATATTAGATTGTCCACGTGCAAGCGATTCAAGCATCTCAGCTTGATGATCCAAAATGAGGAGGAATCAAATCGCAGGAGCATCCATGATTGGCACTGCTAAGCATAGGTAAATGAATGTGGACCATCGTGAAGAGATGGAATCAAGACCTCAAATGGGACATATCTAGGTTAGTGACATGCAACACGTCTGTCTTTAACATAGCACAGAGAGAGAGAGAGATTTGCATTTTGGGTAGTTTAGGTGCATGCGGAGTTGCCAAGCTGAGTCTCTTGCACTAGCATCGATATTAGAAATCGATATTAGAAGTCCAATGAATCATATCGTGATATAAGATCGGATCGTGGCAATGATTGCGGGCTTATCCACACTCGCATGCATGAGGTGTTAATAAGGTTGACTGAGGCCATTGGCTGCTCCAATAATATAAATGAGCATAAAGATGTTACATGTATAGCTCTAGAAAATCCTTGCCGTTTGAATTAAACAAAGTACGATGCTTGGAGTTAACAAAACCCAACTTTTTCATTTGTCATGCTTAGGAGAATAGAATAGTCACTATGCATGAGATTTTCTTCTAAGTGAGATAAAAAGAACTATTATAAAATTTACCCCATGAGGAGATACTTTTGGATTGGAGCAACTGACATGATTTTGGTTTGAAATTTGTTAATATTGAATATATCAATGGCTATGGAAAAATGGTTTGAGGATTATTGAATTGTTTAGGAATATCTTGGCCTTACATTCTCCTTGCTCAAAGTTCACTTTTGGGAATGGCTTATGTCAACACAAATGAATTTTTATTATTTATGTCATAAAAAATATTTTTATCATGTCTTGTCATTTATTTGGCCCCTCCAAGTTTGTACCATAATGTAAATAGTTCAAAACTTCATTATTTTTCATTTGGGGAACCCCTATTTCACATGTTGTTTGCACTTAAAGAAATTGAAAAAAAAAAAAACGCATTCAACAACACACAACAAAACAAATATCAAAAAAATAAAAAATTATCTCAACATGGGAAATAAAAAGGAAAAAGAGAGAAAAAAGGGGAATAAGATTGAAAAGGAGAAGGGAGGAAAATATGTGATGCATGAAAAAATCACTCTTAATAAGGATGAAATTGGTAAAATACTGAGGGGGTAAGTTCTCTATTTGCAACAAGAGAATATAAAAATACTTTTGTGGATATGAGAGTAGGATATGACCATAGAAGGATGAGTGTTTATATCAACCCTAACTGTGAGTGGAATTTAATTCATATTGACTTAGTCACTATTATTTTAGAAAACATTCAACCAACCACTCATTGCTTTATCCTCATGAATGGTGAAAATTATGATTGCATGGTGAAGTTGTGTTGCTTGTTATGGTGGATGATATGCAATTTTCGGAAACATTCTTTGTCATGGTAGGTATAGATGAAGACTTGATCATTGGAACTCAAAGGTTTGTTAAACAAAATCATCAAGAATTTGAAGTGTCTTGTCCATCTATTATGTCCAGCCCTACATGTATGTCTATTGAAAATCCTAATGATTATCCTCATTGTAAGCATTGTAGAAATAATCATCTATTCAAAGATTGTGCTTTTAATCCACAAAGTTTTCTTTCCACTCATGCTTTTTTATATAATCCCTCTTTGAGTAATCTTCACAAAACTTTTCATATTGGAGAAATGGAGGACTCCAAGTCCTTGGGGGATGTGGAAGGGCCCTCTCTTCCTCTAAACTTGGATTCCCCTTAAGAATCCATGACCAAGGATATGCTACACTTGGCTCTTCAAGAAGAGGATAAGCAAATACTTTGTATCAATGATGTGGAAAATGATGTCGAATCTCATGATAATGTGTGTACATCTAGAGATTCTATGTGTAATAAGGATACATGTATCACTGAATCTCTAGATCAACCTCAAACCACACAACCTAATGATCCATTGCATGAAGATGTTGCATGCATAGAAGATCAACCTTTGCTGAATTCCCCTTGTAAAGATGAGTTCTCCCTCAAGACTCACATAGTAGGCCCAAAAGACCATTACTTCAAGAAGACGAAATTCTATTTAAAGAAAATTTATTGTGGCCAAACAATTACTCAGAGCCCAACCAAATCACACTTTTATATGGGTACCAAAGAAATCCCTTGTACAAAATCAATCCTCTCACAAACAAATCCGTAATCCATGGTCTAGACCCACCGCACCTTATCTTCAAGAAAGACCACTTAACTAAAGGATCCTAACCAATCAAACCAAAACTCCAACAAGATCTCAAGAGTAACTTCAAGGCAGAGACAAGCAAAGCAAATACATATTGGCAACCTTAAACCTCTTCGTGTGACATCCATGGGTGTCAAACCCAACCTTCCCCAATGCACTGCATATGTTCATGTGCACACCAAGTATGCACGCGAATAGGGCCTCATCCAAAGGGCAAACATTAGGCTCACTAAGTTTTACCCATGCACAAAGAGGGCACATGAACATACATTGCAAAATTTTGTTTTTTATTTTTTCTTTTTTTCAGGTTGATGGATAAAGGTATCATCCATTTCAAATGTTTGATGGAAAAGAAAAGGTTCTTGGAGTTGGAAATTTGGAGAAAGCCTCATCATCACCTCACCCTTGAGCACTTTTCTCGAGATCCATCCATTTTTCATCATTGTTTTTGTATGCATTTCTTAGAGTATGCATAAGATAGGGTCTCATCAGAAGACCGTGCATCGACACTTTTTTGTTTTCCACCCATGCAACCTTAGTCCCCATCCATACACATGGACTAAGAAGAGATTAATTACATTCGTCTATTGTATATGTCATTACATTACATCATGACATTTTCATTACATACCTCTATTACTATTAAAAAAAAAAGGAAAAAAAAGGCATCTAGCATCCTAGCATTCTCATGTTCATCAAAAGAGGCAAAAAGAACCAAGGAACGGTGGCCAACTTCAACACAAGGACAAAGGTAAAATTGGAAGTAAAAAGAAAGAATAAAGCACTCCAATAAAGGACCAATGACTCAAAAGGACTTCAAAGCACACTTCTCAAAGAAACTCCACACTTGCAAAGGCTTTGTCGAGGACGACAAAGTCAAGGAGGGGGGAGTGTTGACGAGACAACATATAATTCTTGGATCCATTATTTTTCATCATCATTTGTACCTTTTTCTACCTTTCATTTAGTTTAATAAGCACTCTTGTATAGGTGTGTGTGAATGATACACTAGTTGAATAAGTGGAATTCATTCTATAAGTTTTGAAATCTCACATAGCATGCATTTTTCCCATTTTGTATATAAAGTGGTCACTACCTCTCATTTTGGGGGGCATTCCTAGACATAATGAGATCATGCTAGTTTGTGGAATGCTTGGAGAGCTCATGTTGTCATTATGATGTGCTTGTGTATTTATTCCTTTCTTGCCTCATGCTTGTGATGCATTAACTCATTGATTGGTGACATGATTATGCATGTAATTAAGTGTGCGTATTGTGAACGATGATTTTTTCTTATTTCACGTGTAGTTCTGTTGTTAATTGTGTGCTAACAAAGCACCATAACATTCGTTGAATGCTTCTAAGCAACATTTGGGTCTCATGAGATGCTCCTAAGTTTGAAAAATATCAGTTGTGATGCTACAACATCAACACTATTGTTGGCCTCTTGAAGAGTTGTCCAAGAAAGATGTTGCAGACTGGAGCTCGCACATCCATGATGAGATCATAAGCTATGGTGAAGGACTGCCGTTGCTTATCGCGTTGAATTCCATTGAGAATTTGCCTCATGATAGCCCCTTCTTCAATAAGCTCTCCAATGGATGATAACTGATCCGCAACCTCCTTGACCTTGGTAACAAACTCTGTGATGGTTTGTTTAGGTTTCTTCTTCATTTGGTTGAACTTGTTCCAAAGATTATTCTTTCTTGCTTTGGTACTAGCAGAAAAGGAAGTCTCGAGGGCATCCCAAGTCTCTTGAAATTTATTGCATCCTCTAATATGTGGTAATAGAAAGTGAGAGAGTTTAGTATGTAGGACCTTGTTTGAGCATCCCTTGTGCACCAAAGTGTGAGCTTATCTGTCTCCTCTTGTGTAGGTCCTCCTTTGGATCTTGGAATAGGCACAACTTCATCACCTGCTACAATTCCATAAAGATTTCTACCTTGAAATACGCCTCCATTCTAACTTTCCAAGCCATGTAGTTGTGTCAATCAAGCTTCTCGATCATTGAGGGAAATCCATCACCCATATTGATCTAGCTCTGATACCACTGAAAGAACTTGGAGAAGCTTGTAGAAGGTAGAAAAGAGAGTTGTGAAGCGACGAAGTTTGGTCTAGCCAACCGGCACAAGACCAGCCCTTGAGCTTATGGAGACTCAAATAAACCTTATAGGCATGCGATAATTACAATAAAATGCACTATTTACTTTGGAGCATCAAGGAGAAAGAGTCGATACAAAACAAATAGGTTTGCACATCGACTAGCTCAAAAAACTTACTATCTTTGGAAGAGAAAATGAACTTCAAATGCTCATAGGGATCGGCATGATTAAAATTAGAAAAATGCCTTTTATGGGAGTGATACACCTAGTGTCGAGTGTATATAATGCATAGGAGTATAAGGAATATGCAAGATATACTATTCGAATGAACCGGACACTCAACAGTGGTACCTTCTATTATTCAAGAATACATAGAGATTGAACCTGAGATGGAAAAACTAAGATTTATCCCAACGTACTAAACTAAATGTGATGAACATTTACAAGCATAAACTAGAAACTAATACCCTTCCAGGAGCCATTTTCATCAAATTTGGAGCTGTGTAGAGAGAGCAACAACCTCTGCAAGCTTATTGTTAGTGAAGAAGATGATCCAAAAAAATGAAGGAGCAAGATAATGATGGTCACAAGTGTATATATATTGCTTCCATGTATTGTACAAGTGTTTTGAAGTCTTTATATAGACTTGCCAAGTGCTCCACGACTTCTACAAGATTTTGAATTTAAATGAAGGCGGTAAGAGTTGTTGGAGGGGATCAATTCACTTTCCTACAATCTAGGAAAATTGAAGATCTAGTTTGATCTACTTTTAGGTGATTTATTGATTGATTTGATTGCAATTCAACCACCAAAAATTTGTGCAATTTTAGCTCTCTCTTTTTATTTTTAAGTGTGTAAAGCTCTAGACTTTTACAATGGTAAAAGATCCATGAAAAGTCCTTTTAAAAAATACAATAAGTGAACATAAGAAAAACAACTCTCCAATGGATATGCCTTCGACGTAATCCAAGCCATAGTTTTTGATGTAGATCAATCCACCTCAAGCATAGTGTAAGCTTGATGTTCCAACAATGTTGGTGTCTCTTTGGTGATGTAGGTGGAAGAGTTACCCGGCCTCACCATAGGAGACATATGGTAGTTGTTCATATGTGCTTCATAAGCCTAATTGGCTTCTTTCACGTAATTGAATATATGTGATGGAGTGAGTAATTCAATATGCAAGTTAACATGTCAGTACTTGTAGTTTTATGACATTTGACATTGGTAATATGCTCATTTTGCAGAGGATACCCTAGTAAATGTTTTCGGATTTTTTGGTTTTGTCAACTATATAGTGGTCAATTTACTCCTTGATACACTTATTCGTAATGTGATACTTGGTCATCCTTTTTTTATCTTTAGCAATGTTCGGACTCTTCTAGCTCCATTATCATTCTATTCAGTTCTCTATCATCATGGCATCATAGGTCTCAAGCACATTGGGTGGATTAGGGTCTAGTGCTAGTGTTCCGAGTTGAAGCTATAACTTGCAGAGTAAAGACCATTTTGAGATCCAAAAATTTGATGGAACAACTTTGCACTATGGAAGAATTTGATTAAAGATGTGCTGATTCAGAGAAGGTCATGGACGCAAGTACATGGAATCTCAAAGATGCTTCTTGACATGGATGAAGATGATTGGGATGAGTTGGATTAAATGGATAGGTCTACCATTCGATTGCACCTAGTAGATAATGTTCTCTTTATAGTATTAGACTCTGAAAGTTGTAGAGGAGCTTTGCAAGAAGTTATGCAATACATAGGAAAAAGAAACGGCATCAAAAAAAGTGTATCTAGTGAGAATATTATATGAACTTCTCATGAAGGATATAAATAATGTTGTTGCTCATGTAAATGAGTTTGATGCTATATTCTCCCAGTTATAGACTCAAAAAATGGACATGGATAATGAAATGAAAACAATATTGATGTTATGCACCTTTCCATTATCATGGGAATATCTTTTGCACAGCTATTAGCCATAGTACACATGGTGGTAAACTGATCTATGATGACATATGCGGAGCACTCTTGAGTGAGGAGATTCATAGAAAATCTATGGTTGGCACTCTGAGCAGAGATGCGTATAATGTTCATGATTCTTACCAAGTAAAGAGTCATCAATGTGGCACGATCAAGAACAAGTAAAAGAATAGTCAACAAAATAAGAGTAGGAGTAAATCAAGGAAGAGGGATATCAAATGTCATTATTATCATAAGAAAGGACACATGAAGAAGGAATCCTATGTATTAAAGGATGCTAAAGGTAAAGGGTAGAATGTTGATAGGCATGTTAAATAGTTACTTGCACCATCTACTTCAACCATGAAGATTGAAGAAATCAATGCCATTTTTGATGATGGTGATCTGTTGACACTTGATAGTTTGGTGCCCATTGAGGCTCTTATGGCTTATTCTCTTTCCCACATGTGACTGCTAGATTCTTGTGTTTCTTTCCATGTGAAAACATGCAGAGAATCGTTCTCTACTTATGTACGAAAGTCTCTTGGTACTATGAAACTTGGTGGCTCTTATGAGTGTGATGTTGTTGGGATTGGAGATGTGATTGTGCAGTTCATTGATAGTCCAAATTTTGCTATGCATAGTGTATGACATGTACCTCAGTTATCATTTAGTTTGATGTCAGTTGGTCAACTTGATGACCTTGGTTACAAGGTGGTTTTCTATGCTCAATCCTTTTGCATATCAAAGGGCAATATACTTATTGCAAAAGAAAGAAAAGTTGGCTCACTTTATCATTTTTTGTATCATAGAAAGAACAATTGTTAGGTGTTACTGAACAACCTATAGCTTGTATTTGGCATGACCATTTGGGCCACATATCTCGTATTGGAATGGAAAATCTTTCTCGTTTTGACTACTTGTTTATCTTTCTCTGATTTTTTCATTTTGTGAGCATTGTCAATATGGAAAGCAAACTAAGAATGTGCATCAAAAGCACATTGACTCTTCAATTTCGCCTTTAGATCTTGTTCATACAGATGTGTGTGGTCCAATGCCCACAAGGTCATTATGTGGTTCTCTTTACTTTGTCACTTTCATAGATGATGCTACTAGAAACGTTTGGGTATATCCTATCAAATCGAAGGATGAGGTATTCCCCACCTTTTAAAAATATCTTGCTTCAATTGAGACTAAAAAAGGAACTAAGCTCAAAGTTTTATGTTTAGATAATGGGGTTGAGTATACCTCACATGAATTCAACCTTTTCTAGTCTATCTAGAGGAATTTGTAGAGATTTTACAACTCCTTATACCCTAGTAGAAAATGGTGCAGCTGAAATGATGAATAGAACTATTCAGAATAGAGTAGTTTCTATGCTGCACATGCAAATCTTTCACAAGGCTTTTGGATAGAAGTAGTATTGTCTACAATTCATGTGATTAACCTTTCACCTAGTACTAGCAAAGGTTTCAAAGTGGCACAAGAGTTATGGACAGGGAAGCCACTATATTATGATCATCTTTGAGTTTTTGAGTGTTAAGCATACATCCATATACCCAAGAATCTTAGACAAAAGTTGAGCCATAAGTCAAAGAAATGCATTTTCCTTGGATACGGTCAAAAAGGAAAACTTGGATATTGTGTATGGGATCCTAAAACATGGTCAATGATTAGAAGTAATGATCTCATTTTCAATGAGTCTAAGATGCATAAACAAGCCATTAAGGAGGTTGAAATGATAAGAGCGATGTTTGAGGATACTCGTCCTCTAGTTACCATGCATAAAAATACTACACATAGGGATGATCAAGAGAATGCCTGATCAGATCAACCTACAAATGTTCTTGTTCTGCAACCATTGAGACACTCTGAACATGTCTCATGTGAAGAGAGATGGTGGATGCAATCCAAAGATGAGTAGGTGCTGCTACAACCAGCTTCACAC
This sequence comes from Ceratopteris richardii, assembly GCA_020310875.1. NCBI lineage: Eukaryota > Viridiplantae > Streptophyta > Polypodiopsida > Polypodiales > Pteridaceae > Ceratopteris > Ceratopteris richardii. The sequence continues at coordinate 152,381,631 of CM035413.1, forward strand.
CAGCCAACTGAGACTTCAGAGCTGATTAGTAGACCCTTTAAGCTTCCTAAATCCACCAAAATATCAGCCAAGTACTTTGGAACATGTATCCCAAAAGTTTAAGTCAAGACAGACTAGTTGTGAAATGACTAGCTCCCAAAACTTGCTATTTTTGGACATACACCTGCTGGAAAAAATAAACAATGCTCTCAACCTGAAAGGAATTAGAAAAATTCCTTTTGGGCATAGCAAATAGACTTAACAAGCTTCCCAATCCAAGTTAAAACACTTCAAATGATGGACTGAGCACTGAGAACAAGTTTCATCAATTTCTCGAACATGCCCACCATTCTCGGGGCTCTACAGAGATAGACCAGTGAGCAGTAAAATGCAGATATCTCCACAATTATAAATTAACTGACCTTGAAAATTTATATGCAGAAACTAGACAGTAAGAGCTATTTAACGCATGTTAAATCACTGAAAAAGGTTCAGTAAAACGCGAGATATGACCTTCTGAAGGTACTACTCTGAGTGAGTATAGCAGAGAACAAAACAGAGAAGTAGATGATAATAAATGTATAGATTCACATATGATTACAACCACATTGGCAATAAATCTTTGCACAATGGGAGTAGAATGATTGAGCTATGGAGTAAGCTCTTCAATCTCTACAAAATGACATCAAGTGGTCACGTACAAGGCTTGCTAATCGCCTCTTCCTTCTTGCTCCTTTTATAGCTATTCTTGGAGGGAGTTTTGAATTCGAATTCGAATGGCTCCACCTAAAAGTGATCCCCAAAGTTAGGAGATATTCCCTCAGCTCAAAAAGTCATGGGTTTTGGTAGTTAGAGCCACGAAATTGCTTTTACATCATGCATGAGGTAAGCCATCCTTTTCCTTTTTCTTTTTTCAATTACAAGAGATAAAAATGAACTCTTTTACAAGAGGTGTTCACATGACTACTCATGTGACTTACAAATGAGGATGATATCAAATATATCAAGCATGTAGGCTTGGGTAAAATGCACGAACAGCTCCCCCTCAAGCCTAACATGCTTGGCCTTCAAATAAGTCTTCAATTGTCCTTGATTTCCTGCAAGCCAATCATCAACTTGAATGTACTTAATTTTGTACCATCAAGAGCTTTAGTCAACATGTCGGCACATTGCATATCTGTAGAGACATAAGATAGTTGAATATCCTTGCTCATTAGCTTCTCCCTTACGTAATGGTAGTGGACTTCAATATGCTTGGTTCTAGCATGGTATACCGGATTAGCTGCTAGATGTAGTGAGCTTGTGTTGTCACCAAAAATATGAGGTGTTGAAGAATGAAGTCCAAGATCTGTGTACAAAGACTTTAACCACATGATTTCTTGAGTTGCATTAGCCAAACCTCTATATTCCACTTCAGTAGAAGATAATGCCACGGTTGGTTGCTTGTTCGATGACCAAGAAATGATTTTTGAACCTGCAAATGATATATACCCTGATGTGCTTCTTCTATCATCTTTAGATCCGGCCCAATCTGCATCTGAGTAGACCTTTAGCTCAATATCTGAAGTATATGAATAGAACAAACCTTCATTCATGGTCCCTTTTAGGTACTTGAGAACTCTCTTGGCCGCTTCCATATGTGGTATTCTCGGCTTATGCATAAACTTACTCAATATGCTAACACTATAGCATATATCCACCCTTGTGAGTGTTGCATAGTTCAAACTTCCAACCAAGCTTTGATAGCTTGTGATATCTTCAGTTGGCTCTCCTTCATAAGCACTAAGCTTATGATTTTGCTCCATAGGTGTACCTGCACACTTGGTATTTTCCATCTTGAACTTGACGAGCATGTCATGGACATACTTCCTTTGTGTGATGTATATACCTGAATCTGTGTAGATCAACTCCAATCCAAGAAAATAAGTGAGTGGTCCGAGGTCACTTATTTTGAACTCCTCCTTCATTTGACTCTTTACATGTTTGATTCCTTCAAGATCATTGCCTGTGATAATAATATCATCAACATACACACATAAATAGATCACTTCAGATCCATTCCTCTTTATGAACAAAGAAGTATCCGCCTTGCTAGCTTTGAATCCTTGGTCCTGCAAATAAGTCACCAATCTGAAATTCCAAGCTCTTGGAGCTTGCTTCAATCCATACAAAGCTTTCTTTAGTTTGCATACATAGTTAGGATGATGTGCATCCTCATATCCAGGAGGTTGTGCCATATACACTTCCTCAGAAATCCATCCATTCAAGAAAGCATTATTTACATCAAGCTGATAAAGATTCCAATTTCTAGATGCAACAAGACTAATGAGAACCCTAATTGTAGGCATTTTTGCAATAGGAGAGAAAGTCTCCTCATAATCAATACCATGGGTTTGAGCAAACCCTTTAGCAACTAACCTTGCTTTGTGTCTATTTATACTTCCATCTGGATTCCTCTTGATTTTGTATATCCATCGAGATCCGATTATCTTCATAGATGGCTTGTTAGGTACAAGCTCCCAAGTGTCATTCTCCTTCAAGGCTTCCATTTCTTCATCCATTGCATCTCTCCAAGCTTTCTTGCTTTGTGCTTCTTCAAATGTGGTAGGTTCTTCATTGGTTGAATCCTTTGCAATGTAGATTGAGTGCTTGGTGACCAAAGAAGTATCATAACCAAACCTCTCTGGTTTCTTCTTCTCCCTTGAAGACCTTCTAAGTGGTTGATGTGAGCTCTCGGGTCCATATGTAGCATCCTGCATCTTTGCTTTTCCTTTGTTCTTCCATAGCTTTAGTCTTTCCAAGTCTTCTAGGTCAATCTCCGAATCACTTTCTTCAATCTGCTTTGGCTCCTTTGGTTGAAGTGATGGAAAATCTTCATCCAAGTCATAAGGCAGCTTCACTTTCCTGTCATCATCAAACCATGATTTGTTTTTATCAAAAATTACATCTCTACTCACAGAAAATCCTTTATTGGCTGGATTGTACAATCTATATCCTTTTTGGTTTTGATCATAACCAATGAATACACACTTCTCTGCCTTGGGATCCAATTTCCCTCTTACTTGAGAAGGAATGTGAGCATAGGCTAAGCATCCAAAGATTTTGCAATGCTCTAGACTAGGTCTTCTTCCAATCCACACTTCATATGGAGTGGTTCCATCTAGTGACTTAGATGGAAGTCTATTTATGAGATATGTGGCTGTAGACACAGCCTCTGCCCATAGGTAGTTTGGCAATCCCTTTTCGTTGAGCATGGACCTTGCTGCTTCGACAATAGCTCTGTTCCTCCTCTCTGCTACACCATTGAGTTCGGGTGTATACCTTGTAGTGACTTCCCTTTTAATGCCTCTCTCATGCAAGAAGGCATCAAATTCAGAAGAGAAGTATTCTCCTCCACCATCTGATCTGAGTCTTTTCAAAGTCCTACCTGTTTGATTTTCAACAAGAGCAATATACTTCTTAAAGCAATTAAACACTTCATCCTTGTGCTTCATGAAAAACAGAATGGTCCACCTGCTACAATCATCTATGAAAGACACATAATATCTTGAGCCTGATATAGATGGCTCCTTACTTGGACCCCACACATTCGTGTGCACTAGATCCAAAGGATTTTGATACATATATCCTTTCTTATTGAAAGGTTGTCTATGAGCCTTGCCGAGTTGATAAGCTTCACACTTATAAATCATGTGTTGCCTTGTGATATTAGGCAAACCAAGTACACTTTGGTCCCTGCAAATCTGTTTGAGTGTCCTCTCACCAATGTGAGCAAGCCTTTTGTGCCATATCTCCAACTCTGTTAGAGTTTGAGATCCATAGCTAAACAAAGCTATGTTCTTTGTATCTTCCACTTCAAAAGTGAAAAGCCTTCCTGTCTTTTCTCCTTTGGCAATCCTTCGAAAGCCTTGCCTTGGGTCTTCAACATATGCTCCAAATCGATTGAATCTAACCTGCAATCCTTTTTCAACAATCTGTCCAACACTTATTAAATTTTTGGTAATTGTAGGGACATACAAGACTTTGCTTAAGAGATTCATATTCCCATCTGATGTCTTCACATTACCTATCTTCTCCACTGAGTGCTTTGTGTCATCTCCTGTCTGCACTTCATGCTTGTTATGAGGATATTCCAAATCAGAAAGTAAAGCCACATTTCCTGCTACATGGTTCGAGCATCCCGAATCAATGTAAAATATGTGATCATCATCCTTACCCTTCTTCGCTGATAGATTCATAATCAATAATGAATCTTCTTGACTTTGGTCCTCTACATAGTTATTGTAATCTCTTCTTCCTCTATGGCCACTTTGATAGTTGTTGTTGTTGTTGTAATTGTTGTTGTAGTAGTTGTTGTTGTTGTAGTCTCCATTGTATCTACCTCTATTTGATCCATAGCCACCTCTATTGAATCCTCTTCCTCTTGAGTTCCTCGGGTTCCTGAAACATTCTTCAGTAGTATGGTTAGATAAGCCACATATGTTGCAAGGTTGAGATGATTGGAATCTCCCCTGCCTTGCTTTCCACCTCTGCCTCTTCCTCTAGCTCTTCCTCTACCTGCAAAGTTTGCTTGGAAAGAGCTTCCTTCATCTTCATTCTTCCTATTCTTTGACTTGTCCTTGACCTTAGCTTTATCAGAATATAAGGTAGAAGTTTGATTACCTCTTGAGGACTCACCACCTTTGCTAATCTTTGCTTCATGAGTGAAGAGTTGGCCCATGAGTGTGTTGAGGTCGGGTACATGCATATCCATGTATAAATCCATGGATGTTGTGAATGACTCCCACTTGTCGTCTGCTTTGATTCCATTCATGATTTGTCTTATGATTTGCTCCTCTTCAATTACCTCTCCAATGCTTCCAAGTTGGTCGGAAATCTCCTTCATCTTTGTGACATAATCAGGCACATTTTGCTTCGGGCTTTTCTTCATTGTTGTGAACTCCATCCACAATTGGTTCTTCCTTGCTCGAGTGTTGAAAGAGAAGAAAGAAGCAAGTGCATTCCAGGTCTCTCTTGATGTCTTGCATCCCTTGACATGAGGTAAAAGAAAATCAGAGATTGAGTTTAGAATATAGGACCTTGCAAATGCATCCTTCGAACACCAATTCGAAAGTCCTTCCACTTCTTCATGTGATGGTTGCCCTTTGTTCCTCATGGTTGGCATTGCTTCATCTCCGGATATGAATCCATATAGATTCCTCCCTTGAAGGTAAGCCTCCATTCTTAGAGACCATACCGGGTAGTTTTTTCGATCCAATTTGTCAATTGTTGATGGAAATCCATCTCCCATGTTGCTTGACTATGCTCTGATACCACTGTGAAGAGAGATGGTGGATGCAATCCAAAGATGAGTAGGTGCTGCTACAACCAACTTCACACCAGCCAACTGAGATTTCAGAGTTGATTAGTAGACCCTTTAAGCTTCCTAAATCCACCAAAATATCAGCCAAGTACTTTGGAACATGTATCCCAAAAGTTTAAGTCAAGACAGACTAGTTGCGAAATGACTAGCTCCCAAAACTTGCTATTTTTGGACATACACCTACTAGAAAAAATGAACAATGCTCTCAACTTGAAAGGAATTAAAAAAATTCCTTTTGGGCATAGCAAATAGACTTAACCAATTTCCCAATCCAAGTTAAAACACTTCAAATGATGGACTGAGCACTAAGAACAAGTTTCATCAATTTCTGGAACATGCCCACCATTCTCGGGGCTCTACAGAGATAGACCAGTGAGTAGTAAAATGCAGATATCTCCACAACTATAAATTAAATGACCTTGAAAATTTACGTCCAGAAATCAGACCGTAAGAGCTATCCAACGCATGTCAAATCACTGAAAAAGGTTCAGTAAAACTTGAGATATGACCTTTTGAAGGTACTACTCTGAGTGAGTATAGCAGAGAACAAAACAGAGAAGTAGATGATAATAAATGTATAGATTCACATACGATTACAACCACATTGGCAATGAAACTTTGCACAATGGGAGTAGAATGATAGAGCTATGGAGTAAGCTCTTCAACCTCTACAAAATGACATCAAGTGGTCACGTACAAGGCTTGCTAATCGCCTCTTCCTTCTTGCTCCTTTTATAGCTATTCTTGGAGGGAGTTTTGAATTCGAATTCGAATGGCTCCACCTAAAAGTGATCCCCAAAGTTAGGAGATATTCCCTCAGCTCAAAAAGTCGTGGGTTTTGGTAGTTAGAGCCACGAAATTGCTTTTACATCATGCATGAGGTAAGCCATCCTTTTCCTTTTTCTTTTTTCAATTACAAGAGATAAAAATGAACTCTTTTACAAGAGGTGTTCACATGACTACTCATGTGACTTACAAATGAGGATGATATCAAATATATCAAGCATGTAGGCTTGGGTAAAATGCACCAACATCTCACAACCACCCAATGGATATGTTTCAACTTTGGATTTTATTTTGGTAACAAATGTTGGTGAGCCTTCTTGCTACAAAGAAGCCATCCAAAAAAATGATCATGTCAAGTGGAAGCATGCCATGAAGATTGAGTTGGATTTTATTCACAAGAGTGGTACTTGGGATTTAGTACCTTTGCAAAAAGGCAAGAAATCTTTACCATGTAAATAGGTGTATAAGTTGAAATTCACATTAGATGGTGCCTCTCCAAAATATAAAGCATGACTTTTTGCAAAGGCTACTAAGCAATAATATGGCATTGATTTGGAGGAAATCTTCTCTCTAGTGGCCAAGATAACTACCCTTCAAATTTGTTCTTGGATTTGTTGCAATGGAGGACTTAGAGCTAGTCCAAATGGAAGTGAAAATTGCTTTCTTGCATAAAGATCTTACAGATGAGATCTATATGGAACAACTAGAGGGTTATGTAATTCTTGGCAAAGAAAGTCTAGTTTGCAAACTAAAGAAGAGCTTATATGGATTTAAACAAGCCCCTAGACAATGGTACGAAAAGTTTTATGCTTTTATGAAGTCTCAAGGCTATTCTCAAAGCAATAAGGATCATTGTCTCTACACAAAGAGATGCTTAGATAGCAACTTGCTATGCTTGATACTTTATGTTGATGATATGTTGATTGCAGGGAAATCCTCTTATGACTTGTCAATTTTCAGAAACAAATTGAGCCAAATATTTGATATGAAGAATTTGGGGGATACCAAAAATATTATTGGCATGTACCTTACTTGTGATAGGAGTAAAAGATGTACATACTTTTCTAAAAGTGAGTATATATCCAAAGTACTTCACAGGTTCAATATGCAAGGTGGAAAGGCCTTGTGTACACCTTTACCCTCATATGTCTAAATCAGCAAGGATGATTGCCCCAAATCAGATGAGGAAAAGGAATTCATGACCAAAATTCCTTAGTAGTCTACTATTGGTAGTCTCATGTATGTTGTGGTAGCTATGAGACCAAACATTGTATTTGCAGGGGGAGTTGTGAGCAGATATATGTCTAATCTTGGAAAGAAGCATTGTGAAGTGGTCAAGATGATTTTGCGATATCAGAGTGGCACTAAGGATAAATGTCTATGCTTGGGTAGAGGGAAAGCATCCATGATACATTACACAAATTCTGATGATGCTTGTTGTGTAGAATATCTTAAGTCTGCATTAGGGTACAATTTTCATTTTGTTGGAGGTGCTATCTCTTGGAGATCTCATCTTCAAGAATGTACGATTGTTTCCACTATAGAAGCAGAGTATGTTGCAACAAGTGAGGCATGTAAGGAAGCATTGTGGCTTTCTTGTCCTGCTTGTGATATTGGCATACCTCAATATGTACCTCATTTGCTCAGTAATAGTCAGAGTTCCATTGCATTGGCCAAGAATCTGATTTATCATGCAAAGAACAAGCACATTGGTGTGCAGTATCCCTTCATTAGAGTCTGCTTAGCCACTGAGTGCATTATTCTTGAGAAGGTTCATACTCAAGATAATGTTGCAGATGCTTTGACTAAAGCTCTACCATATGATAGCTTACGACACTCTTGTCACTTGATAGGGGTTACTTAATTCATGATCTTACATAATTACTTGTATACCTATAACATGCCCATCAGGTGGAAGGTATAGTTTGTACACTTACACACGTGTATTCTTTATTATTCTTTATTTTTCTCCCATAAAAACTTTGGCCATATTAGCATTTAGTGGGATATTATTATCATTACTGTCCATATAAAAGGCCAAATGGCCGTCAAACACTTTTGTATATGTTCTTTAATAAAAATTATAGTGGCCTGGTCAGCTATAGACTGGATGTTCAATTACATTTGTGTGATCTAAGAAATTTGTATTTGTGGTCTGTGTATTGGATGTTTTCTGTGTATTCTATAGCCTCGTTACGGAGTATTATGTGTGACATCTGGAATTTAGTTTTCTACCATGAGGTTATCATCATGGAGCTCTTGAGAAGGGGATTCCTCTTTGATGCATTTCTAACAAATTACTTCAAACATTGAGCATGTGATTGGGACATCTCATTGTTTCTCTACTCTCGAGGAGTTAGAATTATGTCTTTAAAACAACTCTAATTCCCACATTCTTCTTTCTTTCCTTGATGAGTATGCTCTAATCCAAGAGTATGCTCCCAATGTTGATAAATGCACAAAATTGGACCAAAAGTATGATGTTTTAGTTGAAAAACAATACAAAAAAATAAACGAGAAAGTGAAGCAATCACTTCCTATACTTAGCAATGAAATCATTAGAAAGGTAATTCATGAACCAATTCTTTGAGATCCATAAAAAAATGGAGATGAATTTATTGAGGAAACACTAAAAATAGTCAAAGTAGATTTGAGTGGCTTTTTTCTTTCTACAAAAAAGAATATTTTTTGAAGATCATACAAGAACATGGAAATTATTTCTCTTTAGAGCCCTCTGAAATAGGTTGTGCAAATCATGGGAGTATTTCTCCAATGATCATTTTCACAATTCCACATAGTCCTTGGAGCTTGTGACCTATTTATGTACATAAAGCTCATCTCCCTAAATTGATGCAATTGCTTAAAGAAAAGATAAATATGCATATTCTTGAGTCCTCATGTACTCCTTATTCAAATCGTTGGTTCACCATGTCCAAGAAGAATGGAAGAATTTGGTTTATCCAAGATCTTCAATTGAGTAATAAAGTAACCATAAAAAATATTGGTACTAGATCAATTGTTGATGAATTTGCAAAAGCATTTGTAGGGCATTCTATTTACTCAATGGGAGATCTCTATTTTGGCCATGAATAATTACAATTCATGATGAAAAGTAGAGATATAACCACTATGAAAACACCTCTTCATTTGGTTAGAATGTGTATGTTACCTCAAGGTGCAACCAATTGGGTTGTTCATATGATAAATGCAATGAATTTGGTATCACACAATTTTATTCTACACATTGCTATGCCATTCATTGATGATATTCTCATTAAGGGTTGCCTAGAAATAGAAAAAGACCATACTTTGGATAAAAATGGATGTCTATAGTTTGCTAAAGCCCATATTCTTGATTGTCAAAAGTTTTTTCAACAATTTATTAAAGTAGGCTTAACTTTGTCAATAGAGAAGTTAGTTTTTGGTATGAATGAAGTTCTCATTGTTGGACACTTTGGTGGTCACTATGTTCGAAAGCCATACCTACAAGAAGTTGATGACATTAGCAAGATTTCAGAAACATGTCACAACATGAGTTAGTTACACATATTTCTTGGTGCTTGCATCTTTTTTGTTATTTGGATCCCACACTTTGCTCATGTTGCCAAATGTCTCTATGACTTGTTGAGAAAGAAATAAAAATTTATTTGGACTAAAAAACATACACAAGCTATGCAAAAATTGAAGAGATTGTTGCTTGAAGCTCCCATCCTTAAGCGTGTAGACTACTCTAGGAATAAGCCTATCATATTGACTCTTGAGACTAGTCCTTTTGGTATAGCTTGGGTCATAAGTCAAGATGACATTGAAGGGAATCGATATGCAATTAGGTTTACAACTTAAATTTTACATGAAACACAATGAAAGTATCCACAAATCAAACGAGAATTATGGTATGGTAACAACTTTAAAAATAGATAACGAATACTTCGTAGGTGAAAATTTCAAAGTTGAGACTAATTGTTTGCCTCTCATAGGACTAATAACCAATTTTTCATCTCTTGATATAGCCATGCTTAGATAGATCTCATATTATGTACATAAATCTTGAGTTAGTCCATATTTTAGGTAAGTCAAACTCAGTTGTTGGTAGGTTATCAATAGCTAGATTTGATGATTCCCTTGAAAGTGAACTAATAAAGAATGTGAAGTTAGTTGAGTGCATTCCACATGCATATTTATGAGTATGAGAAATTTCATGAGTCTGAGTATGAAGATGAATGAAAAGACATAGGAAATTATCTACGTACATTGCAACTATTGCCTAGCTAGACTACGAGTAGACTTCGAAACATTAGGAAAAGAGCTTATGATTTTTGTAACGGTTATTTTTGGAGACATGCTAAGGGTAACGTTAAAAAAGCACAAAGAGTCTTAAGAAAACGAGATCTTCAGTTGCAAGTAATTAAGAAAATGCATGAAGCATTATGGGTAGATGATTGGCTCTCTCTATTGAAAAATTATCAATTTTGAATTTAGAAGCATAAATGCAAAAGCTTTGGATTTTCTTGGTGGGAAGATTTGACTACAAATGGTAATGTTGTTTCTATTGATTTAAGTGGAGAGACACCCCTTTATCTTTGTATTCTCCAGTTAGGTTTCAAATGGTTCTATCTTGTACTTGATAGCTCCCTTTTTTCTTTTTTCCCTCTTCTTGGGTTGTTTTTTTTATGATGTCATATTGACCATGTGGGAGTCCTGCCCCCTCCACTATTATGCACTTCCCATTTTAATTTATTCTTCTCTGTTTTTTTTTTTTAATGGAGGTTCGACCGAGGCCTACTCTCCCGGGTTTTAACTTTGAAATTGCAACTATACAAGGAAGGGCGTAGTACCTATGGGACCCTCCTTATCCCACAAGAACAGAGGTTTACAAGACTCGGTTGAACGGCGGTCACAACTACCGCAGGACTAGTCAAATGATGGCACATCAGCCATATGCTTCATCATTCTAGGTTATACATGTTCCTTACATGTGGCCAGCAGGGATTGAACCCTCGCCCCTGCCTCAAGAGGCAAGAGGCCCAACCAGCTACCTTAACGACCTGGGACTGAAAAAAACTATGTATATTCAATACCGCTCATGGAAATAGAATGGCATTGCAAGCCTATTCAGATGTGTTGCCAAAATAGTTGTAAATTCGTGGCATCGATCAAAGTGCATTTATCAACACCATGTGCTTCTTTTAACTCGAACGAACCCATTTCTATTCTTATCTGTGCATCATAAATTTCTCTCTCAAGTTGCACATGCGAAATCTTAGGGCCTTTTCACATAGCGCAACACCATCATCATTTTTCTCTCATCCTTCACTCTTTGGATGCCATGTGGAGTCTATATTTCAGATAAGGGTGGAGCCCTTGCTTTGTGTCAATGCCACATCACGACATTGTTTGCTCAAAATGTACCGACCCTCCTATGCCACCCCTGCAGAATTTGAAAGAGCTCCGTGAACACGTGGAATGTTAGCATTTGTTTTGTACAAAATATGAATGTTAAAAATTTATACAATACATACTTTTGTTCTATTTTGCAGCTCTTTTTACATTCACAGAGAGCGGAGGCATGAAAACAAGTGCGTGCTGATCCACACCATATATGTGAATACATAGGCACACCGATTATGCTTTTAGGAGTGAAGAGGAAGGGAGAGCTGAAGATGTCTCGTAACACTTATCATGCGAGCACAATGCATCAAATCAATCTTCCAGGGCGCAGCTCACGTCGTCAGGTTGTTTGCAGAAGCTCAAAGTCCACCATACCGCTATTCTTCTACCTTTTTCGAGGTGAAACCTTTTCGACAGTGGACTATGATGGATATGGGTAGTTCTACTCTCTTGTTCTCTCTCTTATGAGAATGGTGCACTCTATCTTGTCATCTCTACAGTGTGTTGAGCCTTTCTTCGCCATGTTTTCATGCTCCGTTCTCTATCGCATCACCATCAAAGGTAGGCGTAACTATATGGAGAATCAGTAATGAAAAGCATGACTTAATCACTATGCATCTCCGTCTCTGACCCGCCTCGCCTTTTGCGCAATGGTATTTTTCCCTCTTCTTGTCAGATAAAAAATGGCACACACCCTCCTGATTCAACCAGGCAGAAGCTTCGTTCTCTCTACTTCGTGAACATGTATCTGGTGGGTTTGAAGCAACGTGCTCAGCCTGTTGCAGCGTTGCATTCATTTCAAGTGATAATCGCCTTGTCTTATAGTTATTGCTGATAATGTCTGCAAGCAAAATGTGCAGGCAGGCAGCATATCTATCTTTTGAAAAACCGGCAGAGCTGTGTGCACGAGGTCCATCACGGATTGAAGTTTGCATTCACGGCAGTTCCTCGACCTCATCACCTCCTATATGCTGCGGATTTCCCGAGCAATTAGGAAAGAAAGTGCATTTGATGTAGATGATGAAAGCAACGGCTAGTCGCTATCGTCTTTATTATCATGGACTACTAAGACTAAACACATTTTGATTAGTCATGATGTTGTTTGTGTTTGTGTGGAGGATACAAATTAACCATTACTTTCATGCAGCAAGGAGACTTAAGTTAGCTCTAGAGATGTGTATGACACCTCATTGCCTCTTTTTATAGGTGGACAGTCAAGTGCTGGTCCAAATGAGGCGATTTCTCAGCCTTTACAAGTTCCACATGATGATTCAAATCATTCAACTTTTGGTGATTTACATGATGCACTTGTTGATGAGAGCGATGATATAAAAGAGGCAAAAACTATGCCTAAATGGCTGGCATAGACTTTGAGAGATAGCAAATTAAATGCACCTTTGTCATATTCTACTCCTTCAGACTCTCATAGTGCTTCCTTGGCATCATATTGCTATGCAATGACAACGTTAGTCTTTGTGCGGAGAATGAGCCTCTTTCTTTTGATGAAGCACAAAATTAAAATATTTGGATGGTTGCTATGCAATCATAATATGATGCTATCATGAAGAATCGTACTTGGTCTTTATGTGATTTGCCTCCAAGCAAAAAGGTCATTGGCACTGAAGGAGAATAGAAACTGAAACATAGACCTGATGGAACAGTTGATATGTATAGGGTCAGTCTTGTTCCAAACAGTTGTGCTCAAGAGAGAGACATTGCTTTTGATGAGACCTTTGCACCCACTTGTCCAATCATGACTATTCATAGCATCTGTGCACTTGCAACTCATCATGGTTGAAATGTGCATCAGTTGAACATTAAAACTGCATTTTTCAATAGTGACTTACATGAAGAAGTGTATGTATTTCATCCCTGTTGTTTTTTGCAAAAAGGATATGAAAGAAAAATGTGCAGGTTGAAAAAAAAGGCATTATATGATTTGAAGCAAGTAGTACGTGCTTGTGATGGAAGGATCAGATCATCAAAAAGAAGTTTGCATGTTCAGAATAAGGGAATCCAAGCATGTTGGAGTTTATTGACCTCCAAAGTATAGCAGGAAGTAGGTGGAACCCCCTAGGAACAAGTTGACCTTCTCACAAACTTCATCATAGAAAACCAGTCATGCTTGCAGAGCTTACTACTCTCTACTCACTCAAAAGTTTTTAAAACTGTTTTAACCACATATACTAGAGACCAAGAGCTTTCCAATGAGCCAAAGAACACTCAATTTGGATAAATACTCAATGAGCTATGACCTCTGCAATATGCAGCTTTAATGGAGACCTTGAAACAGAGATGAACCTAAGGACATACATCACTTGCAGAGACTACTGCTCTTAACTCACACCTCCAATGAATCTGAAAATTTCCAGCATACAAATAGACTTGGAGAGCTTTCTAACAAGCCAAAGAACACATGATTTGGATACATACACAAGGAGATATGACCTCTGCAAGTTGGATGTTTAATGGAGACCTTCAGCAGGGATAAAAAATAGAGAACACACACTACTTGCAGAGAGTGTTGCTCTCAGCTCACAAATCCAATGATTATGAAAATTGGTACTATAAAAGTAGACAAGAAGAGCTTTCAAATGAGCTATCAAACATGTATTTTGGATATATAATGAGGGAGATACAAGCTCTGCAAGCTCTGCATACAAAAACTAGAGTAGCATAGAGATACTCTCTTGGACATCCCACAAGATCACGACTTTTCTCCTCTTTTTATAGCATGGGAAAGTAATCTAAAACCTTCCTAATACATCTAAATTCGTGGTAGACACTTGGATGGAGGTATTACATGACTCAAGTGCTCAAATAAGCAAAGTATTGATGGACTTTGAGAACTAGCCACATCGACCTTCCACTAGGACACCACTGAAGCTTCCTTGTGACTCACTAATTTGACTCACCATGTTCTAGAACTCACGTGGTATTTTTGCTAAATTTTATGAATAATATGAGCCTTCTTGAAGTATTTGAAGACTTCCCAAAGGTATTTACATAATTTGAAACTTGTACCCTACATAAAACAAATGTTCGCAACATTCTCCCCCTCAAGTTTCAAAGGGTATTTCCTTCATGCCAAGAATATAGTTGAATCTTTGAAGCTTTGGTCCATCCAAGGATTTGGTGAAGATATCTGCAACTTGATCCTTTGTTCCAACAAAAGAAACCTGCACTTCATTGTTCATGGTCTTCTCTCGAACATAATGATAGTGAACCTCTATATGCTTTGTTCTAGCATGAAAAATAGGATTTGAGGTCATATGAATGCTGCTCAAGTTATCCCCATATATCAGTGGTACATCAACCTGCACATTCAAGTCATGAAACAACTTTTTAAACCACATAACCTCAGTAGTAGCCAATGCTAAACCTCTATACTCAGCCTCTGTAGAAGATAAAGCAACTGTAGGCTGTTTCTTTGAACTCCATGTTAATGTCTTGTTTCCTGCTATTACCACATATCCACTTGTGGATCTTCTGTCATCTTTGCTTCCAGCCCAATCTGCATCACTAAAGACTTTAAGAGTTAGATCAACATCATGACTATAAAATAATCCTTCGTTCATGGTACCTTTCAAATACCTAAGCACTCTTTTCGCTGCATGCATATGAGGTACTCTAGGTTCATGCATAAACTGTGACAATACTCCCACTGCATAACATATATCAGGTCTAGTTTTTGTTGCATAAATCAAAGATCCTACCATGGATCTATATACATTCATATCATGCAACTCATCACCTTCCTTTGCACTCAGCTTTACATTACATTCCATTGGAGTAGAAACAAATTTACATTCCTGCATACCAAACCTTTTCAGCATATCACATATATACTTTCTTTGTATCAACCACATACCTTCATCGCTATACACAATTTCAATCCCAAGAAAGTATCTGAGCAAACCAAGATCTGAAATTTTAAATTCCTTTCCCAAATTACCTTTTATCTCATCAATTGCTTTTGCATCATTCCCTGTAATCAACAAGTCATCCACATAAATGCATACATAGACACACATGCCATCTACATGTTTTACATAAAGTGAAGGATCAGCATGACTCGCTGTGTATCCTTGCAGCATAAGATACTTTACCAACCTTGCATTCCATGCCCTTGGTGCCTGCTTAAGACCATACAATGCCTTCTTTAACCTGCATACATGATTAGGACATTTTGCATCCACATAACCATCTGCCTGTGACATATACACTTCTTCATTTAACTCACCATTAAGAAAGGCATTTTTTATATCAAGTTGATATATATTCCACCTTTTACTTGCAGCTAAAGCCAACAAAGTTCTTACTGTTGCCATATTTGCTACTGGACTAAATGTTTCCTCATAGTCCACACCTTGAGTTTGATTATATCCTTTTGCTACAAGTCTAGCCTTATATCTAGACACACTACCATCACTATTTCTTTTAATCTTAAAAACCCACTTGCAACCAATTACCTTTTGCTTTGGTGTACTTGGAACTAAATACCAAGTCTTGTTATCCTGTAGTGCTTCCATTTCTTCTCTCATTGCTTTCTCCCACTTTTCATCTCCTTTGGCCTCATCATAACATGTGGGTTCATTTTCCTGCTCAACTTTTGTCATAAAAGCATAATGAGTATTCATGAAAGATTCATAAGTATACCTTTGAGGTTGCTTACTTACTCTTGAAGTTCTTCTTACCTCCAATGTAGATGCTCTTCCTTTCTTATTAGGAACCTTTGATGATTCTCCATACTCACATACATCACTAATTTCCTCTCCTTCATCATTAACTTCAACAAGTTTGAGTTTACCTTTACTTTTAACACTTGGAGGTGACTCTTGCCTTAATCTTCCATTGAAAGGTGATCCTCTTTCTTCATCTAGACCACTCCTTTCATCATTTAAACTTCTTGATGGCTGAACTATGCATTCATCTCCTTCAACCACACCTTCTTCATTTTCATCCATGTCCTGCAAACAATTCTTATCTGCATACCATGAAAGTGATTCATCAAAGTTTACATCTCTTGACACAACAACCTTATTGGTATGAGGATTATAGCATCTATATCCTCTTTGAGTATCTGCATAACCAATAAATATACATTTTTCTGATTTTGCATCAAGTTTGGATCTCACCTCACTAGGTACATGTACATAACATACACAACCAAATACTTTCAAATGACTTACACTTGGTTTCCTTCCATGCCATACCTCATATGGTGTCAAATGATGAACTCCAGCAGTCGGAACTCTATTCATAATGTAAACACTTGTGCTAACAGCTTCAGCCCAAAAATAATTAGGCAAACACATATCATTAAGCATACTTCTAGATGCTTCTGCTATGATTCTGTTTCTTCTTTCTGCGGCTCCATTTTGTTGTGGAGTATACCTGCATGTAACTTCTCTTTTGATACCTTCATCATACAAAAAATCAGTAAAAGCTTGAGAGAAATACTCTCCCCCTCCATCAGACCTTAGCTTCTTAATATACCTTCCTGTTTGCTTTTCGACATATGATTTGAACTTCTTGAAACAATCAAAGACCTCACTCTTATGTTTAATGAAATACACAAATGTCATTCTACTATGATCATCAATGAATGATACATAGTACTTATTACCAATCAAGGATGCCTCTTTAGTAGGTCCCCACACATCTGTGTGTATGAGATCTAGCAAACCATCACTTACATAACTTGAATGCTTGAAAGGTTGTCTACTCTGCTTACCCATTTGACATGCTTCACAAAGATGCACCATATGTTGCTTAGTAAGATCAGGTAATCCTTCAACAATCCTCTTCTTTGATAGCTCCTTTAACCTGTGTACATTCATGTGTCCAATCCTTTTGTGCCATAGATCAAGCTCTGCTATTCGATGCATACCATAAGAGAAATAGTTTGTATGATTTGGGTTTACCTTGAATGTAAACAATCTACCTTGTTTTTGACCTCTAGCAATTAACCTCCTTTGCTTTGGATCCTCAATGAAGCAACCTGCATGATTAAATCTCACTTGTAGACCTTTTTCTACCATTTGACCAACCGACATCAAATTCTTAGTGATCGTTGGCACATAAAGTACATCCTTCAAGCAATTTTTCTTGCTCTTATCCTGCATAACAACATCTCCAACCTGCATAATCTTATGTGTTGTATCATCTCCTGTTTCAACATGACCTTTACATGACGGATTATGCATATTAGAAAACCATGAAGCATCATGAGACATGTGATTAGAACAACCACTATCTACATACCATACATCACTATTGGAATTCATCTTAGTTTCTACATTCATCATAAGAAGAGAATCATAATCATCACTTTTACCTTCAACTGCATAATTTCCTTGTTGTTTACCTCTTCTTGAATAGCCTCCTCTTCGATTACCACCTTGATTATTTTCATTTTGATAACAATCTTTGGCATAGTGTCCATACCTTCCACATATATAGCAATTGTTCTTATTATCTTCACTCCTTTGTCTTTGGTTGTAGTTGTAGTAGCCTCTCGTACCTCTAGCGCTTGATCTTCCTCTTCCTCTTGTGTTGAAGAAGCCACTTGAAGTCCTTTGATCATCGATCCTTCTTCCTCGACCTCTATTTGAACCTCTTCCACCTCTGTTTCCACCTCTTGATGATCCTACATAAAGAGCTTGTCCTTGAGATCCTTTTTGATTTGAAGTAGAACCATTTAGATTCATCTCCTCCGTGACCATGAGGGCAATAAGTTGATCAAAATCTGGTAATTCTCCTCTGACATAAACTGAAGTAATGAAGGGTTTCCATCTCTCATCATCTTTGAGTCCGTTGAGAGTATGTGCAACCAAGTCGTCGTCGTCCACATGAGCTTGAATTGATCCTAGTTGATCTGCAATCTCTTTAACTTTCAATATGTAATCATTGACCGATGTCCTTGTATCTTTCTTTATGTTATTCAACTCATTTTTGAGTTGAATCTTCCTTGCTCTTGTACCTGTAGCATACAACCTTTCCAATGCAAGCCAAACATCTCTACTTGTGTCTAGATCTTGTATGTGTCCTACCATTGAATCTTGAATATTTTGTGATAAAATGAATATAACCCTTTTGTCTCTCTCATTCCAAAGTCTAAACTCCCTCAATTGTTGCTGATTTGGGTCCTCTGGTAATGTGGGTTTGATATCTGTGCCGTCAATCAAACCATACAAGCCTCTACCTTGCAAGTATGCTGTGATTCTAAACTTCCATGCCTGATAATTGGTCTTATCAAGCTTCTCTATTTGTGCATGTTGGTCTCCCATAATACAAATGCTAAGCTTCCTCCTTTAAGCCTCCTTTCCAATGTGTGTGATGAGAAGAAATATAATATTTACCTTGTAAATGAGGTATGTGCACCTTTCTTTGCTTGGATGTTGCTTCAGATGCCTCCTTGCAATCTTCTTCTACCTTTGTGTAGTGTTGATGATGAACTGCTTCTTTGATAGCTCCAAATTCTTCGTCAAGGTATGATAACCTTCTCCAAGCCTCCAAGTACTTGCTCTGATACCAATGTTGGAGTTTATTGACCTCCAAAGTATAGCAGGAAGTAGGTGGAACCCCCTAGGAACAAGTTGACCTTCTCACAAACTTCATCATAGAAAACCAGTCATGCTTGCAGAGCTTACTACTCTCTACTCACTCAAAAGTTTTTAAAACTGTTTTAACCACATATACTAGAGACCAAGAGCTTTCCAATGAGCCAAAGAACACTCAATTTGGATAAATACTCAATGAGCTATGACCTATGCAATATGCAGCTTTAATGGAGACCTTGAAACAGAGATGAACCTGAGGACATACATCACTTGCAGAGACTACTGCTCTTAACTCACACCTCCAATGAATCTGAAAATTTCCAGCATACAAATAGACGTGGAGAGATTTCTAACAAGCCAAAGAACACATGATTTGGATACATACACAAGGAGATATGACCTCTGCAAGTTGGATGTTTAATGGAGACCTTCAGCAGGGATAAAAAACAGAGAACACACACTACTTGCAGAGAGTGTTGCTCTCAGATCACAAATCCAATGATTATGAAAATTGGTACGATGAAAGTAGACAAGAAGAGCTTTCAAATGAGCTATCAAACATGTAATTTGGATATATAATGAGGGAGATACAAGCTCTGCAAGCTCTGCATACAAAAACTAGAGTAGCATAGAGATACTCTCTTGGACATCCCACAAGATCACGACTTTTCTCCTCTTTTTATAGCATGGGAAACTAATCTAAAACCTTCCTAATACATCTAAATTCGTGGTAGACACTTGGATGGAGGTATTACATGACTCAAGTGCTCAAATAAGCAAAGTATTGATGGACTTTGAGAACTAGCCACATCGACCTTCCACTAGGACACCACTGAAGCTTCCTTGTGACTCACTAATTTGACTCACCATATTCTAGAACTCACGTGGTATTTTTGCTAAATTTTATGAATAATATGAGCCTTCTTGAAGTATTTGAAGACTTCCCAAAGGTATTTACATAATTTGAAACTTGTACCCTACATAAAACAAATGTTCGCAACAAAGCATTTGAACAAAAACGCTTTTCAGAATTCATGGGAACTTTGTTTTGGTTTTGAAGTGACAGTTGCATCCGAAGGAATGGATCATCTGTGCATGCATATTTTGCTTGTGAAGGATCAAGTACATGTGTTGGAATGAAATGAATTCATCACCTCATAATCTTTAGGGAGGGAACTAACAGAAGGTATCCGTAAAACTGGTATATATTCACCTATGAGAGACAACAAGGCGGAGGTAATCGAAGGATGTATATTATTAATTTTTTTCTTTTTTTTTTTTTCCTTTTCAAAAGGAAGTTCGGCTTTGGCTTAATCTCTTGGACTTTAATTAAAGAAAAAAAGAACAGGTTACAATTTATCTGTGTACTCCATCATTTGTTCTACTTTACCTTGGCTTAGTTAGATTAAAGTGTCTACTACTTGCGTATCAACTTTCTTCACCTTTGCTTTAGAGGATATTGAGATATCAATCATAGAAGGTGATTGTGTCTACAGACCCTCTAGATTTGGCTTTAGTGTTTTATGGAAATCATAAGCACAATCCACCGTAAAATTCATACAAGCAAAAAAAAATACATAGATTAGATGATCATACATGTCCCACAAGCATCACAAAAGCAAGATCCATCAATCAAAAACATATGTGTTCCAAAAAATTCCTCAAAAATTAGAGCAGTCCTACTAAAATTTGGGCCCTTAAGATCCACATAAATACACCGCAAGGGACAACCTGATTAGATACATACAAGGGGCACCTCAATGATCACACAATCACAAGAAGCAATCACTACAAACCATCAACCAATATGGAGGAAATAAAAAATGAAATGTGCAAAGAAGCATATACACATAAATCAAGTTTAGGTCCCTAAACCCTAAACATATTCATTAGATGGATTCAAATACATCTAGAGGCCTAAGAAGGCTGCATTGACTCGGTATCAAAATAAAACTCCCACTTTCATTGTTAGGTATGATCAAGCTTTGAGGCACATAAAATGAATCTAGTGCTAATTCTTAGGGCTTCTTTGAAGAGTGAGACACATCCTTCTAAAGGCCCAAAGAAGAGAAATCATGATCATTTAGGCCCATGGTTAGAAAAACCCACCCATGAGAGAGACCACCACAATGCATGGGAACTTCAACATTGAAGAAATATTTGAAGTGGAAACCCAAGCCCAATATGCTCTTCAAAGATGATGCATTGAGTCACCCCTTTTGACTCAACTTCTATGGTTTGTCAAGAAAATTATCCACTTTGAAGGTTACACTCACAATTGACTTTATATAATCTCTATAGAGTAGGAAAAGCCTCTTCACATAAGAACCTTGTGCTAATGGAACAACCTTGTCTCTTAACATTCTAAGACTATTTGAACTTCAAATATGCATCCCATTAGGACTTACCAATCACATGTATACTTTTCTTTGCATAATAAAGACTTGTGATATCCCATGCATGAGAGTGATAATTGTAATGCGATTTCACCAATCACATGTATACTTTTACACATTCCATAGCCTTGCATAACAAAGACTTGTGGTATACCATGCATGAGAGTGATAATTGTAATGTGAGGTCACCAATCATATGTATACTTTGCTTTGTGTTACTAATATTTTCTTGCAAGTGTTAGTAATCTATGCATAAGAAGCAATGTTTCGCAAACATCAGCCACAACACTAGTGGAAAGAATCTTATTCATACTAATGGCATATGATTCATATCCCAAAATATCACAACCAATGTTGGAACCATAATTCAAGATCTAAGCATCCAAGCTTCAAAGGAACAATTATGATCTATAGATATCATGAAAAAACTCTTGGAGGCTGGACTCAAGTCGCTATTTCTAGTGTTTTATGTGTCCACATTTGAGATCATAAAAACATTGACGTAGATCATATTTATTATCAAATAAATATAAAGATGCTCCTCTGATGTGCAATGGGAATTTAATGTGCCTTATGAATCTTCTAGCCTACATGCCCCTTACATCCAAGCTTTACACCACATTGAGCCATCACTATCAAATCAAGGTCGTCCAAGTATCCTAATGTGAAATTCTTTAAATCTTTATATTGGGGTACCTCATCATCCACAACCCCTTAGGCATCGTG
Organism: Ceratopteris richardii; assembly: GCA_020310875.1. Taxonomy (NCBI): domain Eukaryota; kingdom Viridiplantae; phylum Streptophyta; class Polypodiopsida; order Polypodiales; family Pteridaceae; genus Ceratopteris; species Ceratopteris richardii. The sequence continues at coordinate 152,403,833 of CM035413.1, forward strand.
CTAATGTACCTCTTTTTGTTTTTTTTCTTCTTTTTTTTCCCATGCATGCACAAGACCATTGTACAAGGCCATTTCCATGTCTGCACATAGTAGTATTCCCATATTATTGTTAAAGAAAAGAAGTGAAATATATCTTACAATGTCTATAAAATCTTGTTATAAAGGAACTCACCAACCCCATGTTTACTCATAGAGTTTTTGGTGATTATTTTGCTACAGTGACCCATTTCTGTTTTCTTGAAAGTTTGGAGGAAAGTTTGATTTCTAAAGTTTGGAAATATTTGTTTGATATTTTGAAGATCTTGGGAGGTCTCATCACATTTCGTGGTTTACTTTGATGTTTACAAGTTTGTAAACATAACATTTTGGTATCAGAGCTTTTGTTTTTTTGTCAGATCTTTCATAAAATGTATTGAATTATCTTCTTTATTTACAACAATTCAACAAGGCAGATTTGAGTGCATCGATTGAGAAGTTATGAGATGGGAGAAATTATCCCATGTGGCAATTTAGAATGGAGTCTTATCTTATGTCTAAAGGTTTTTAGGGATTGATAATAGGTACAAAAGTGAAGCTGGTATTACCAAAAGCTCCTACATAAGCAAATCGAGCAAGAGAGCAAGAATGGATCAAAAGAGATAGAAGAGTTTTGTTTATTATCTCACAAATAGTTTCAAATACTATGCTTGGACATATAAGAGGTTTGAATACCAGTAGAGAAGTCTCGGAGTCTCTAGAAAGGTTATTTGCAACCACCAATAGACCAAGGCAAACACAACTTATTGGTGAGCTAACAAGAGTAAAAAAGAATCCATAACAATCAGTTATGATTATATTCTTGAGGTATAATCTCTTATTGAAGCATTAGCTCGATTGACGCAAAGTTTAATAGCATGTTAAATGGCTTGAGAGAAGATGAAAGATGCAAGTCTTTCATAACATCTATCATGACTTGAGAGAATCTATCATCCTTTGAAGATTTACAAATGCTCATGATGACTAAAGAAATCAACATAGAAGGTGGGAACTCTTATCATTCGCAAAGAGGTAGTCAAGGACAAGCTCTTTATACTTCATCAAATAGATCAAGAGGTAGAGGAAATTGGAGAGGAGGAGGAAGATTCAACAACAATGCAAGAGGAAGAGGAAGCTTTAATGCTACTAGAGGAGGAAGAACAACACAACAAAGTCAACAGACTCAACCAAATCAACAAGGTAACTTTACTTGTAATTATTGTGGTAAAGTTGGTCATGATGCTAGGGATTGCTTCTCCAACCCAAATAGAAGAGGTGGTTTTAGAGGATGACAAAGAGGAAGAGGCCAAGATCACATGCATCAAAACAACAACATAGTGCAAGAGGAGGCTCAAACACAGAACGAAAACATTCTTATGGTTATGCATACAGAGACACATAAGAGGAAGGTAAACAATAAAACTTGGTATGTACATGAGTCACAACATGAATATGTTTGTGAACTTACACAAGCCAAATTCAAGAATCACAGTTGCTACAAGAGATAGTATTGAGCATGAAGTAGTTTACATTGGTGATTGTCCACTTAATGAACATGTAACTCTCAGAGATGTTTTGTTTGTTCCTACTATTACAAGAAATTTGATTTTAGTTGGATAGATGGAGGACAATGGAGTGAAGGTTGCTTTTGACAATAATCAGTGGCAGGCTTACTAGAAGAATAATGGGAATTTTGTTATAAAAGGACAAAAGGTAAATAGATTATATACTTATGAAGTTGAAGTTCTAGATTATGTAGGGTATACAATGGTCAATGGGGCTCAAGTAAGTCAATTGGATTTATGGCATAAAAGATTAGGAAACATCAGTGTTGGCAGATTGAAGGATATTGCAAATAAATCCTTGGTTGAAGGTCTACCACAACTACCTAAGCAAGATTTGGATTTTTTTAATGAGGCGTGTCAGTTTCGAAAATAGGTACGAAGTCCTTTTTCAAAAGCAGGATTGCAAAGCTGAGGTATTTTGGACTTGATTCATATTGATGTATGGAGTCCATCTCAAGAAAAGTCCATGGTAGGTAGCAAGTACTTTGTAAGGTTTATTGATGACTTCTCAAAGTGTACATTCATTTATTTTATGAAATACGAATCCGAAGTGTTTGATATGTTCAAGAAGTTTAAATCACTGGCAAAAAAGCAAATAGGTCGAAGCATAAGAACGTTGAGATCAGATGGATGAGGTGAATATTTTTGTAATTAGTTTCTTACATATTTAGAGGAAGAAGGAATAAAAAAGGAGACTACAAATAGATACACACCTCAACAAAATGGTGTGGTCGAAAGAAGAAACAAGTCTATCTTGGAGATGGGTAGGTGCATGTTAAATGAAAAGGACTTACCACTTAATTTTTGGGCTGAAGCATGTAATATGGCAGTTTATGTGTTGAATAGGTTACCACCTACTCAAAGTCACGTACAAAAAACACCTTATGAATTGTTTTATGGATCAAAACTGGATATTTCTAATTGTAGAATTTTTGGAAGCATATGTTTTGTTCATGTTCCACTGCAATTAAGATCAACGTTGGATCCAAGGTCACAAAAAATTATTTTCATTGGTATGGCAGAAGGGCAACCAAGATATAGATGTGTGAACCCTTATACGGGAGAGGTAATTATTTCAAGAGATGTTATTTTTCATGAAGATAAATCTTGGTATAAACATGAAGTGTAGGTAGATAAAGAAGATACTACAAGAAGTCACGAAGAAGAACCAAGTTCTCCAAGTTCACCAAAAAGTCAAATTACACATGAAGAGATAACTCCCCCAATCAAAAGTTGAAGAAAATTATCGATTTGATTTCAAAGGAAATTGAGTCATAGGAAGAAGAAAGTGAAGGTTCTACGTCAAGAAGAACTCAAACTGGAAGGCAAGAAAAGCATGGTAGGACAAGAAGTCAATCAATGTATCCAATAAGAGAAAGAAGGCAATCACAAAGATTTTCTCATGAAGCTTATATGGCAAAACTTCTTGAGGAGCAGAAACCAACAACTTTTAAAGAAGCATCAAAGGTAAAGAAATGGGTTAAAGCAATGGATGAAGAAATGATAGCTTTGTATGATAACAATATATGGACTTTAGCTGCAAGGCAACCTAACATGAAGGTAATCGATAACAAATGGGTGTACATGATAAAGAGAAACAGTGATGGTTCAATAAGTAGATATAAAGCAATGCTTGTTTGTAAAGGTTATGAATAGAGTTATGGCATCGATTATGAGGATACATTTTCTCCTTTTGCCAAGATATCAACAATAAGGACATTAATAAGTGTCGCTACAAGCAAGGTATGGAATCTTTATCAATTAGATATACAAAATGCATTTCTCAATGGTGATTTAAAAGAAGATGTGTACATGGAGCAACCAACAGGTTATGAAGATCCCAAGAAGCCTATGCATGTATGTAAACTCTTGAAAGCATTGTATGGTCTTAAGCAGGCTCCAAGGGCTTGGAATTGTAGATCGGTAAAGTTTCTTGAAAAGCAGGGATACAGGTGTTCAAATGCAAATACTAAGTATATTTTAGATTTGCTAAAGAAATATGGAATGGAGCCTTGCAAGAGTATCAGTAATCTGATGGAACTTAATGTTCAGTACAGTGTTGAAGATGGTGAACCTTTAGAAGATCCACTTGTCTACAAGACTTTGATTGGTTCTCTTATATATGCAATTTTAACAAGGCCAGACATTACATTTAGTGTAAGTACATTGTATCAATTCATGAACAAACTGATAGATGTTCATATGCAAGCACATAAAAGGATCTTGAGATATTTGAAGGGTACATTAAATGAAGCTTTGGGCTATAAATATCATCAAGTTATGGATTTGAAAGCATACAATGATGCAGATTGGGTTGGAAATAAGGATGATAGAAGGAGTATAGGTGGATATCTGATATTTGTAGGTAATAATTTGGTTTCATGGAGTTCTAAAAAATAGCCTACAATAGCATTTTCAAGCATAGAAGCCTTACAAATGAAACATGTGAGATTATGTGGTATTTGAAGCTTTATGAACATATGAATCTATCTACAGCATGTCCACTACTCTTTGGAGATAACGTAAGTTCATTACAACTCACGTCTAATCTAGTGTACCATGCAAGAACCAAACACATACTCACAAAAGCAGTGGATGCTCAGAAGCTCAAGCGAATCAAAGTTCTACTTGGAGTCAAAGCTTTGGATTTAGAGCTTGAGGGGGGCAATGTCACATAAGAACAAGCTCTAAAGTATTGTTTTTTAGGCTTATGGATTTTATTATTTATGATAAATAACATGTGGAGGTGCTCACATCTCCAAATTTAGATTAAAAGTAGATAAAAGTAAGAAGGAAAGGAGAGATGATTATGTTTAGACAAGGAAGGCGCTTCTATTGATAGCCTCTCAATAAAAAGAGTGGTTCTTTTAGTGAAGGTGGCCAAATTGAGTGATTCTTGTTGTGTTCCAAAGCTTACAACTTGTAATATATAATTTACTAAGATTTTATACAAAATTCAATAAAAAATCCCCACGCAAGTAGGTGTTTTTGTAGATCGTCTTTCTTGTGTGTATTTGGTGTCTCATCAGAGACATACCTCTCTTCAAACTCTCATATCTCAGTTGTTATGATGTCTTTTTGAGTGATTTCACTAGGATGAGTTTTCATAGTTTTCATAATTTTCATCTATATCAAAATCCTTCATAGATCTATGATTTTTCTTGTTGTTGTATATCAGTTTTCAATTCAGACAGTTAGTCATACCTTGTTGTTGCAGGCTTCCACATACCTTGACTTCAAACTATTTTTTTGGGAGCTATACTTGACTTGTTTTGATGTTTTTTGTTTGTAAAACATGCTACTTAGAGTTTACTTTTAGAATATTGGATTATTTTTTAGAAATTCTACTCATAGAGTTTCTTATGATTATTTTGCTACAGTGACCCATTTCTATTTTCTTGAAAGTTTGGAGTAAAGTTTGATTTCTGAAGTTTGGAAATTTCTATTGTATCTTTTGAAAATCTTGGGAGGTCTCATCACGTTTCGTTGTGTACTTTGATGTTTATAGGTTTGTAAACATAACACTAGAGATACCTACCTAGGTGAAGCAAGTCTCCTTGTTCTTAGATGGCTTATTGAGTGCCAAGCTACGGTCTTATATCCTAAGGTTGGACACCTATTCATAATGTATATGGTGGTATATCTTGCATCAACCTAATAAGAGTTAGGAACATTCATTTCATCTAACAAAGCTCTAGCCACTTTTGCTATGTATTTGTTCTTCTTCTCTACCACCCCATTTTGTTGATGTGTATATCCACAAGTGAATTTCCTATTGATGCCATGTACATGTAGAAAATTTGAAAATTCATATGAAAAATACTCTCCTTCTCCATCTGATCTGAGAGTCCTTATATACTTCCCTATCTCCTTCTCCACTAGGTTTTTGAACCTCTTGAAGTGATAAAACACCTTTGAATTCGAATTCATGCAACAATCCAAAAAAACCTTGAACTATCATCTATAAATGTGACAAAATATCTATTGCCTCAAATGGATGGCTCCCTTGTAGGTCCCCATACATCTATGTGTATAAGATTCAACACCATATCTCACATGTGCTCCCTTCTTGAATAGCAATCTACTTTGTTTCCCTAATTGAAAATCATGGCACAAATAATGCATATCTTGAGATGTAAGATCCGGTAGACCACTGATCAAGCTCCTCCTTTGCATGTCCTTCATCCTTTTTAAGTTTATGTGCCCTATTTTTTATACCATAAGTCGATTTCTACAATTTTTTTATTTCCAATTGACAAGTAGATAGTGTGAGGGGTTGATGGCTTTACCTCCCTTCTTTCCTTTTACTATGAGCTTGTAGTCCTGCATAGGTCTTCAAAAAAACATCATTGATCATTCAACCTCACCTCATAACCTCTTTCAACCATTTCACCTATTGAAACCAAGTTCTTGGTGATGGTTGGCACATGCAACACATCCTTCAACACCTTGGAGCTTTGAGATCCATTCAATGAAACATCTCCCACATGTGTAATCATATGCTTAGTGTCATGCTCTATCTCTACATGTCCTTGAGTGAAGAGGCAATGCCAAGTTTTCCGTTCCTTTAGATGAAGAGCACCATTGCCTTTCGTAGCATAAACCCGTGTTAGTAGAGCCTCCACATATGATGGATGGGCTCGATGAAGATGAGGAACATCAATTTTTAGAAGCAAATAGGGATTTACTCTCATTCAAGGTCATTGATGTGAATTCAGTCATTAGTTTGGAATGGGATAGTATGGAATCCATGGTGTGTACGGAAGCTTTGGAATCGCAAGAAGAGGATAGCATTGAACTAGTGATCAAAGATCCTATGTAGAATGGCTGAATACGCATGGAAGAAGATTCCTTAGACGTGGTCAATTTCGGGACTACAGAAGAGCCTTAGCCAGTCCAAATCTGTTTGCAGCTTGCTCTCGAATTATGCATGGCCTTGATTTCCTTGTCGCAACAGTATAGGGATGTTTTTGTGTGGACATATTCACACATGAAAGGTCTACATCTGAAGCTTTATCATCACCGGATTTTGCTTAAACCGGATGCTACTCTAGTGATGCATCAGTGGTATAGAATGAACCCTAATTTTGTAGAATAGGTCAAGCATGAGCTAGACAGATTGATAAAGATCGGCTACATTGTTCCCATTGAAAATTTGGAATGAGTTTCCCCTATAGTGATTGTTCCAAAGAAAAATAAATAGTTACGGATCTGTGTAGATTACAATAAACTAAATGTAGCCACTATACCAGATCCTTTTCCCTTGCCGTTTTTGGATAGTATGCTCGATGAGGTTGTGTAATAAAGTAAGTCTATGATCCAAGGAACTGGCCGGTTCAGACGGATCTGAAATCGGACACCGTTTGGTCATCCGTGTATATGGCCAAAGATCTTGAGTTTAGACTTACTAGGAAGTCTTGTGCTCTTGTGAACAAGTGACCCACTTAGCCTAGTGGTTAAGTCTCAAGGATGTGAAGGAGGAGGTCTTGGGTTCAACCCCCATGGGGTACATGGGGACAGTGTTTTGCCCAAAGAGCTCTAGAACCTTCTAGAAGCATCCACTTCAGTTAACTCGAGTTAACTGGGACACTTGGCGCACATGTAGTTACATGGCTGACACATGGATGGTTAGTATCCACCTGCCCAAGAAGGCAGTCCCCTGGAGAGAGCTATATATAGAGGCATTTGGTTGGGAGGAGAGTCATCTCTCAAGCACGTGGTGATCGTAATCCTTGTTCTCTTGCATTGGTAATTGTGGGATTTGAACTCACGACCTACCAGCTAGGAGTATGATGGGCTTACCATTTGCCCCAAAAGCCATGGTTGAGGATTACTTCCTAATCCTCCCTCTTAGGGTGTGGTTCAACCATCTCCTGCCGGTTATATCTTGATTCTAACACTCTCTTCCCCTTATAGACATCATTGTTCTCAATGATCAATCCTTGATCTCCCCTTGGATTGATGTCCTCACCCTCACACAGTCTCTTGAACCATCTTGTCCTCAACATTGGTCTCTTGAGCCTTGCCTTTCCGCTTCTTGGCCACTTTGCCTACAGACTTGCCTTGCTCTCAACCTTGGTGTCTTGAGCCTTGCCTTTCCGCTTCTTGGCCACTTGCCTACGGACTTGCCTTGCTCTCAACCTTGGTATCTTGAACCTTGCCTTTCCGTTTCTTGGCAACTACCCTATGGACTTGCCTTGCTCTCAACCTCGGTCTCTTGAACCTGGTTCTCACCCATGCTAGGTATCTTGGATCCCCAATCTAGTGCGTCCATTAGAATGCCTCTTCCGAGAGCTTTCCAATGGTATATTACACGTCGAAATCCGACCTACGGATTGGGAGATACACTCAAATCTTTGTTAAGCTTACCTTTGAAATCTACGCACGCGCCTTCCATCTGCCTTGCCCAAGTCTACTTCCTTAGCTCTGATGCCAATTGTGGGATTTGAACTCACGACCTACCAACTAGGAGTATGATGGGCTAACCACTTGCCCCAAAAGCCATGGTTGAGGATTACTTCCTAATCCTTCCTCTTAGGGTGTGGTTCAACCATCTCCTGCCGGTTATATCTTGAGTCTAACAGGTTGCACGAAGGGAAATGTATTCATTCCTCGATGGATTTAGTGGCTATAATCAAGTCCGGATGGTGGATGCAGACATCCCAAAAATTGACTTCATTACGAATTGGGGAGTCTTTGCATGTACGGTCATGTGGTTCAGATTACGGAATGCACCGAGTACTTTCCAGCGCTATAAGCAACTGGAACATTTGTGAGCTTGTTTTGATTCCTATCGATAGTTCACCTCTACTTGAACCCGAATAAATCCACTTTTGCAATTAAATGTGGCAAATTATTGGGCCATGTCATTTCACAAAAGGGCATAGCAGTGGATCCAAACAAGGTCAAAGTCATTCTTGAAATGCCCGCACCCCACAATCCTAAGGAAGTATTACATTTTTTGGGTCAGGTGCAATGGCATGCTAGGCACTTATGGGGTCTAGCTTATATCGCCATTCCCCTAAACAAGTTGGCACATGTGAAACTGGCCGATTTTTTCTAGACATCTGAAGCACAAACAATGTTTGAGCGCTTATGGAAAATGCTAGCCATCACACCAGTATTGAAAGCTCCATATTGGATGCAGTCATTTCATGTACTTGTGGACACTTCAGATCATGCTATTGGAAGTGTTTTGATGTAGAAGGAGGATGGAAGTTGGTTTCACCCTATGTACTATACTAGTTGGTGACTCACAACTACTGAACAAAATTATTTGACGATGGAACGCAAATGCTTAGGCCTAATCTATTCAATCAAGAAGTTCTTGCATTACTTGTTGGGTCGCACATTCACTTTTCATGTCGATCACAGTGCATTGTTATATTTGGTTAAACAGTTTCACTAGGCCAGCTCGCTTGGTGGATCCTGCTTCTACAAGAATTCGAATTTGATATCGTCCATCACCCAAGCATAGTCATGCTATTGTAGAATTTCTCTCACACATCAATCATGGGGAACCTCCTGACGGAGTTGATGAGTCTCTACCGGACGTGGAAAGTTTTTCGGTAGTCAAAGTGGGACAACACCTCTCACCTACCCTACATGGTATGAAGAAATGCTCAGTTTTCTTGAAAATGGCATTGATCCATCCTACTTAAGCTCTACATCACGGGAAAAATTTGGCCTTCACAGTCATTGGTTTACTGTTATTATGGGCCAACTATATCATACGGAACCAACCAGCATTTGGATGCGCTGCATTCCCCCACACGAGGTGCAAGACGTCATTTTGGAGGCTCATGTTGGTGAAGTGGGCGGACACTTCAGTCATTCGATTATGGTGCGAAAAATTCAACAATTTGGCTTATGGTGGCCAACTATGTACTCTGATGTGCAACAAGCAATACAAAATTGTGATCCCTACCAACACACTGGGGAACCTCGCGCTAGCCAATACTTTCCATTGTAGCCGATTTTGCCCCTTGAACTTTTTCAGAAATGGGGATTGGATTTCTTTGGTCCCATGAAATCCCCTACTGCGTATATCAGCATCCTATACATTTTAAGTTGTACAGATTATTGTACACGTTGGACTGAAGCATGGGCAACTAAGCATGCTACTGCACGGACTGTAGCCCAAAAATTGCAGAATGATATCTTTTCGCATTATGGCTTACCACTGAAAAGTTCCAGATTGTGTAGGAGCATTTAGTCGATATAGTGCCAGCATAAGTTGCAGGAACCCTAAATTGGAGAAACAAGTGGATCAATGGAAGTAGCATTGTGTAGATGCAAATATCATGTTGGTAGATAAGGAAGCCGAAGTGGAAAAGCTCAAGGAAGATGCTTCAGTTTTGGAACGCACCTGTAAAACTAAGTTAGAAGAAATGACAAAGACCATTATGGAAACTATAAACAAATTATCGGATGTAACTATAGCTTTTGACAAATTGTTAGAAGGGTTCCAGCAGCAGGTTCTTGAATTAGAAGCTTTTGCAGTTAGCTATAGAAGTGCTAGTGAGCAGCTATTAGATCCTAAGGAGTTTTTTGAAGAAGAAATATTATTAGCTCATGAAAATATTAGAGAAATGTTCAATGAGTTGCGGTACAATGTAGAAAGAATTATGTTTTCAGAAATGTAGAATCAAGACGATGATATGTAGACTTGTATATTTTGTAATTAATGGGTTCGGATCCACCGTGCATACTAGTGTTAGCAGCCGGTGTGGAGGAACTACTTTTGTAATTACAATTCTTATTTTCAATGTAATAATGGAGGTTTATGGAGATATCAAGAGTTTTTGGAAATTGTAATTTGCATTATTCCATATTTCAAAAGTTTGGAACGGTGTGAAGCCCTTACCCCTTCTTATGAAGTATGGTGTCAAGTCTTACGGATGGATTCCGAAAGTGAGGAATACGGAATAAGCACATATGCAGAACGATGAAGAGTGGAATCTGTATCTTGAAGTCGAAATGTAAAGATGATCCCGTAATGTAATCGCTTTCATATTCTCAAATCAAGAGTCTATTTTACTGTGAAGCTATGATTCTCTGCACATTGTGTATCATGGATTGTCTCTGTGCGCAATCAATGTTATTGTAAGTGAAGGAACAAAAATGCATGTTTATGAGTATTTGTATTCATAAATCTTAATTAGTTTGTAGGCGACCAGTACGCTAAATAGATTCATATTTTTATACATCACATTGGAGTATTCTGGCTCCCAATCAAGTTCTAATGATTTTTTGTAGGGATAGATAACGTTATGCTCAAGTGATTCCATGTAGTAAGCCGGTGAGTTGTCTACATGGGTCAAGTAAAAAATTTGAGCATTTGGTTCTGTTTTTGAGATAATTGGGGTAGTTGGGACTATTTCTTTGCTCAAATTCTCTGCTACCGCACTGTATCTCATAGAGATAACATTGGCGAGGGGTGGCATTTGTTGACCTAAGATGGCTTAAAGTCCTTGTTGTGTCTGGTAATGAGGTTGGTAAGGGTGTTGTTGTCTATAATATGGTTATCGTTGGTATTGGTTTTGATATCTCCCTGGAACTTGTTATGGTTGTTGATAGTTTTGTCTAACCACTTGTATGGGCAATCTTCGGCCATGTGTTATTGTATTTTCTCTCTATGATGCAATACTTACAATTTGGATTTCTTGAGTTCCAAGCCATTATGGGGCAATCATTGGCCATGTGGTCTCCTCTACAACTATAGCATCATTTTTTTGAGACCATCCTAGTCAAATACCATTGATGGGTAGACATGGAATCTACGAGTGACGAAGATGTGGAGAAATTAGAAACTCCAGGATATAAAGCACATAAACCAAGAAGATTCATACCACTTAATGGTGAGGTAAGGTAATCCAATAGGGCTAAATACCCTATTCAAAAGTTAAGCTATGACTCATTCATTGCAAGATGCTATGCCTACATGATTCAAGTTATAGCTTGTGAAGAACCTAACTTTTTTAAAGAAGAAAATAAGCATAGGGAATCGATTGAAGACATGGACGAGGAAGTCAAGGCACTTGAAGAGAACGATACTTGGTCATTCATGCCAACAATAAAGGACATGAAATCCATTGGAAACAAATGTGTGTACAAGGTAAAGAGGCATGGAGATGGGAGCATCTCTAGGTATAAGGTGAGGTTGATTGCTAAAGGTTTTGCACAAACCTATGGCATAGACTTTGAGGAAACATGCATTCCAATATCTATGATGTCCAACATAAGAAGTTTGATTGTAGTTTCAACCTCAAAAGGTTTGAATATGTATCAATTGGATATGAATAATGCTCTCCTAAATGGAGAGCTTGAAGAGGTAGTCTTCATGGAGCAGCCCCAAGGCTTTGAAGATGAGAGGTTTCCACATCATGTATGCAGGCTTAAGAAGGAGCTTTATGGAATCAAGCAAGTCCTAAGGGCTTGGATCCAAAGACTCGTAGACTACTTGGTAAAATGTGGATACAATCAGAGTCATATAGACCCATCACGCTTTGTGAAGAAGGAAGGTAGCAAAAATGTTTTCATTTGTATATATGTTGATGATTTGATCATTACATGGGATGATGAAGCCAAAATCAAGGAAATAAAGAGGAAGCTTGGATGTGAGTTTAAAATCCTTGATTTAGTTATTTTAAGGTACTTCCTTGGGATTGAACTACTATATAAAGGAGAAAGTATATACTTGATGCAAAGGAAATACATTCTAGATCTTTTGAAGAAATGGGCTTGTGTAATTGAACTACTATATAAAGGAGAAGGTATATAGTTGATGCAAAGGAAATATATACTTTTGAAATGGGCTTGTGCCATTGCAAGCCCATTTCAAATCCATTAGAATTAAATATTAAATTAAGTTCTCATGAAGGTGAAGAAGTGAAGGATATGAGCATGTATAGGTCAATAATGGGTTCTTTTTTGTATGCTACTATGGCAAGACCAGATATAGCACATGTAGTTGGAGTGTTATCTCAATTTGGAAGGCACCAAGAGAACCTCATCTTGTTTTAGCAAAAAGGGTACTTAGGTACCTCAAAGGATCAATGAATGAAGGGCTATATTTTCCATTTGATGATGGGTTAAATGTACAAGCTTATTGTGATGCTAACTTCTAGCTCGCCCATGATAAGGATGCAAAGTCAAACAAGGAAATGCGTTGTAACCAGATATTATGCATAGGTGCACTTACATCTATTTCTATCTTGAAATTGGCAAAAGGATCCATTAGTGACTGCGACAACCTACTGGCCAAAGTTAGAGTTTTCACCTCATCCTCTTCCTCTTCGGGCAAGCTATCACTCTCTTCAGTAGAAGACTCTTCTTTGTGAGCGATGACTTCTCTAACTCAATTGCTCATATTTGTTGTGTTTGCTCTTGGAATCACAGAGGCTAAACTAATTGTCTTCTTTTGGTGCAAAAATGTGCATGTTTGAAATGCACGATTGAACTGTACCAATCTGAAGCCAAACTCTTGAAATCGTATGATGCTATATTTTGTGCAAACTACACCTCCTTTCCATAATGCATACTTTCAAGCGAAACTTTGAACAAATGATTTAATTTTTCTCGCAATTCAATGCAACAAATTAAAATATTTTTATGCTTCTCTTCTCTCAAGTACTCTCAAACTGATATTTTTCCAGATAACATAAAACCATTGAAAAAATGTAGTGAAATAATGACTTCTTACTTCTATGATCACCAATGGTGCCATTCTCATTTTCTAAAGCATACATCACTTGCACTAGATTAGAGGACAACCAATCCATATGCGATGGTTTCCCTTGAAATTTCTTTAATCGAAATCCATTGATCGGATTTTCCATTCTCATGCCAAACACATTAGCTAGTAAAAAGGTTTCTTGGCTTAGGTCCTGCACAATCTGATATGGACTTTTATATCTCAAGGTAAGTTTTCTTGGATATGGCCCTAATTTAGAGTTATAAACCATCACCCAATCTCCAACCTAAAATATCTTGAATTTCACATTCGTATTGACCCAAGCCTGTCTCCTTCTTTGAATTATCTCTATTATATATGTACTAACAAAGCAATCATCCTCCAAGTGAAGAAGATACTTACTCTGATGCTTGAGTGATACTTTAGGTGAGAAAAATACCTACAAACATACTTCAACTTCAACACTTTTATGTTGCAATAAAACACTATTTCACACAAAATTTTCTTAGACAGAGAAGTTTCTACACTTGCATTGAATAGAAAATACAAAATATATTAATTAAATCTTCAAATGATAGAATTACAAGATAGATATTCATGACACCTCAGAATTTAGGAGATATGGAAGGCTTGGACTATGTTTTTGCTTGCTCAATTATGTAAACAAAAATCTTCCGGCCTCTATAGGCTCTTTGACTTCTCTCTCTTCTTGCTCTTCTTGAAAGATGCTTTTTCTACCCCTTAGATACTCACATGATCCAAAAACAATGACAAAAAATCACACGACATGAAGAACTAACTAATTAGTAAAACTAACTAATTAGTAACTGTTTATTATAATTTTGGAGTGAGCAAAACATGGACTCAACACAATTCCAACTCAGCAACTTCAATATCCTACTGAGCACTTATTTCTGCATTTTCCCTCCTATCAACAATACATAGTAAAGGCTTTTCCATGGCTACGTATAAATCCTGTCAACAATACATAGTAAAGGCTTTTCCATGGCAACGTATGAATCTCATCGTCGCAATCAAGCAATTATTGATTAAAGATTTGTGTCCATCGCATGAAGGCTTTTGTGCTTTTTCTTATAATGGCTCCACGTTTCTTTTCTTTGCATCTTCGAGACCCTTCCCACAGTTAAGTTGTTCAAAGTTAAAGGGATTAGACTTAATATTTGGACACTCAAGGCATCCAAAGGTGGTGTTTTTTTGCACGCGGTCTTCCTTGCCATACCAAGTCGAACAATATGGATCCCAAAAAATTAAATCTCTTAACTTTAAGCTTGAGTAGAATTGATGAACTGTTCAACACCATCTGCCAGTGGTGTTTTGGAGGCTTGCATGGGCATGTCACTTCGATTTTAAGGAGCCTTTCTCTCTATGGCCGCCCCTATGGATGTGGGGGTCCCTTCCCTCATTATGAGTAATTTACCTCTAGTTGTCATTGGCGAGGCTGACGTTGCCCCTAGCTCGTCAGAGATCGTGGTGGCCCCTCGGGTTGCTCTTAATCACGAGGCGATCCTTTCAACGCAAGAAGAACTCAAGAGAACTTGCCTCGTTGGCTAGCTATTCGGTCCCAGGCCCCGCTGGAGTTTGTGCGACAGTTGTTTCGTAAAGAGTGGTTCCCACGTGGCATAGTAGTGAGTAAGTACCAATTCCTTCCAACCAGACACCTCTTACTTGTCTTTGAGAATGAAGAAATGGCACTCCAGGCCCTCAGTGTCGGGTTTTGGCAAGTCGGTCATGCCACTCTGTGCCTCTTCAAATGGGCCCCCAATTTTGTGCCCGACAACTCTAAACCCTTTGGTACCCTCTCTGGGTTGAGCTCCCCAATCTCCCTTACTTCTTTTATGGCTTTTTGTGGGATATTGTCTCTCCGATTGGCAAGCCACTGGCCTCGTGTGGAGATGTCGGGGGTTTCATTTATGAGGGCTCAAAACATGTGTTTAATGCTCGGTGGCATCCTCAAATGTGTGTGGAAGTAGACCTCAGCAGGCCTCTCCCCTGGAAGATTATTGTCGATTTGGGTGAAGGGGAATCTTGGGTTCTGGAGATCTCTTTTAAAAATCTGCCCAATGTCTGCTTTCAATGTGGTCAACAAGGCCATCGAATAAAAGATTGCCCCTTGAAGAAAAAGAATAAGCAAGAAACAGTGAGCAAAGCCCAAACACTCAAGGGGAAGCAGGTCGGCCCACCAATTGAAGAGAAAGACAAGGATGACCGAATCCCAAAAATCGACTCTGAAGGGTTTACAGAGGTTAGAAGTAGAAGGAAAGCTAGCCCTAAGAGAAGCTCAAACCCAAGGAGACATTTAGAGAAGTCCCGAATGCCAAAAAAGTCACTTAATAATTTATATTGCAACCTCAAGAAGGAGATTAATGAGCTTGATTATCCGGAAGGGACCAGGGACTTAGCTGGCACAAGTAACTTACCCTTGGAGTTGCCCCCCTCTAATGCAGTCAATCAAGAGGACTACACAACTAGTAAGGAAGATGGATTCACCACAAGTAATGAGGACAATATGGACAGTGAAAGTTCCATCATTGGAACAAAAATACCGGAAACGGCCTCTCCTTCTCCCCCACAGGAGGCTTCCCGCAAGGGAAAACAGTTGGCAGGTATGCCTTGGAAAAGCCCCCTCAAATCAAAGATGCATGGTGTGGATCATACCCTGTCAAGAAAGAAAGAAGACTCCAAGAGGAAAAAAGAGAAGTCCCACCGTCGGAATGAGGGAAGTGCAAGAAAATGATCATCACTTCTCTAAACACTAGGGGGCTAACTGACCCCACAAGAGCCACCATTATTGGTTAATGGCTCCATGACATTAGCTTAAACCCAGACTTCATCTGTCTTCAGGAGATAAAAATTGAAGGAAAAGACGGTTCAAGTGGAACTGCCATTGGTATCAATCACCTCTGGGCTAATAAGCTTGACTACACGAGCAAAGATAGAAACCATAGGTGGTTAGCAGTTACATTCAGCACCCCCTTCCAATTCTCCCTGATTTGTATGTATGCTCCAAACAAGGATGCTGTGAGGATCGATACGTGGTCCTCCTTGGATTTGTTTTCTCATAATGTCATGATTTGCAGTGATTTCAATATGGTGGAGGACCCCTTGGATAGGTGGAACAAAAAGGGCCGTATCATTGATGGCCAAGAGAAAGACACTTGGGACCAAACCAAATTGTTTCTGAATCTAATCAAAGTCAAGGACCCGAATGACTTTTCTTGGTCCAATCTTCAATTGGGTGAGGACTTGAGGCGAGACTTGACAGAAGCTACATTTCGTAGAATCTTGTCCATCAATGGGGTCCTCCCACCCTAACGCAATGTATCAACCTCACCATCTCATATCATTACCCAATGGTGCTCACCTTCCCCCCTCCATCTAAAAGTCACAAGGCACCTTGGTTTCACGCCAGCCCGTTTGTCTTTTCACTCCCCTCTATCTGCCATGAAATCACTAATGTGTGGCTTGAGGCCTTTGCCGTATGCACCTCTCTAGCCAAGTGTTGGAGAAACGTGGTGGAAAAGTCTCGTAAGATCTTGATTAGGATTACGAAGGCTCTCAAAACCATCCACTAAAGATGTAGAGAAAACCTATACCACCAGCTCCGGAGATTCAAAGAAGAAGTTAATAAAGGGAAGATTCAATCTCAAAAGGGACTCCAAAATATTAGAGGAAGATTAAAATATGAGGAGGAGATCAAAAGGAGAAATCTTCAAATTTATTTTAAGGAATGTGGGCTAGAAAGGCAGACAGACCTTCCAAAGAGATGTGCAATATTCTCAGAAGAAAACAAATAAGAGAGGAGATCCCGCTACTGCTTGACAAGGATGGGATGGAATGTAAAACAGCAGAAGAAAACATTGGCATTATAGAAGCACACATTGACTTTCATAATTGTTTTCATGATTTTCATGGTTAGGCTGAATATGTCCTAAGAAAGTTTTATTAACATTTACTTCATCATCATCAAGGTCCTCTTCATCAGATTCACCAAAGTTTAAGGCTTCATTCATAGCTTGATCTTGATCTAGTGAGTCTTTCATCGCTAGATTAAGCAAAAACATCTTCCTTTTGATTAGGCCGATAAAGTTATCTTTTGAAATAGCTTTGCAGTAGAGAAAACTTGTTCTAAAGTCATAGTCAATTGACTCTTTAACAAAATTTCATCTAAAATCTCCATAGGATCTATTCTTCTCTCAATTTTTGAAATCAAGATGGCTTTAGGTTTTCTCTTTGGTTTCTTCTATTTTTGCTTAGGATCTTGTTTTGTTCATCTTCTTGTGTTTGATCTTGAGTTTGTTTTGATTGTTCTTGTTTGTCTAAAGGCTTTGGTTTCATTTTTCTTTGCTTTGTCTTCTTTCCTTTTTGTTTCTCCTCTTGTTTTTGTTCATTGGGTTGTGAATCTTGTTTTTTATCTTTGGGTTATGATGTTTCCCCTTTCTCTATGATGGTTTCTGTTCCCTCTGAGGTTTGTTTTTGAGTCATTCTTCTTTCACTAGGCTCAGTTTCATCTCTTTTTGGTTTTCCTTCTATATTGGATATGTGAGAAATAAGAGATTGATCTTTTATCGGTGACTCCCAAGATTTTATTCTCCTAATCTCATCTCGTGCTCTTCCTAAACCCTCTACAAAAAGTCAACTTCTTTTGTGGGTTTACTTGATTCTACTTCTTGTTCATCAAGAGCTTCTAGTTTCATCCCTCTAGTTCCTGCATGTGTTATGGTTATATTTTTATAGTGCTTTTTCATTCCTCCCTTACCATAATTTCCTTGCAAAGGTAGCCTAGATCGATAGTCACATATTTTCTTGTCTATGTCTATTACTAGTCGTTGCTCCTTAGTGGCCTTCAATAGTTCACAATCTCTCAAAAAGTGCTCTAACAAATCACACCAAGAACACCTATGAGAAGCAAATATCATGAGGCATTTCACATCGGGTTCAAATATGGAGTTGATTGCAATCCGAGTGGATCGGGTATAGTTGTGGCACATGCAGTGTATGAAGCTAGTGAGTGTTGGAAGGTTTTGGTGATCAAGATGTGAAGGTGAAGATGAAGTTGGTTATATAGAGGAGAGATTTCATGTTTTGATTATGAGAAGAGGGAGCATATGAATGCAAGATAAACCCATGAACATGAATGATGAGGACAAAAAAAACTATTCAAATGAATCGATTTCGAAAGGAAGAAGGGTCCAAAAAAATGGAGGTTCTTATACACTTTCAAAATTTAATTCATATGCATGGGTTCTTGTGGATGTATGCTTGATGAGAACAAAAAGAAAACCACACACATGGATCAATTTCAAAAGGAAGAATGGTCCAAGAATGGATCTTCTTATAAACTTTCAAAATTGAAACGTGGATGGTATGAATGCATGTGGGTCAAGATTTATGAATGAATATAAAATTATTCTCTCAATCTCAATGGATCATCATCACTGATTCAACACAGTACTACGAAGCTTTCTCACACATAGAAAGAGATAGAAGGAGACATGTAAAAACATATAAGAGACTAAGAGACAAGAGTCAAGAGACATGAATTAAAAGATATTGTAACAAAAAACATGCACATGAGTGTTGTGATACGTCAAGCTAAGCATTCTACTAACGCGGTCTGCACAACCCTCCCACCATGACAGTTCAACTGAATGTCACATGTAAGAGGAAAGGTTCCACTTCATTGACCCTATATCTTTCTAGGATCATAATGTGTATCTAAAGAAGTCTAAGACTCATAAAACCAACTCTAACTCACTCACACGCTCAACTGAGGGTGAGCAAAGAAAGAGAAACCATTGGGTTTATGAGCCTATCCTAGATTGAAGTCTAAAATAAAATTTATTCTAGGAACTATGCTCTTACTAGCCCACCTTGGATCCTCACATGCTCAACTGAGGGTGATCATCTCAAGGAAACCATGTGCTAGAAAGGGCCCTATGGATGCCTAACAATGATGCTCCATGAGTTTGGAGGGGGTGTTTATAGTTTTTTGAATGAATTTGGGCCCTTGTATCTAGAGAAATCAACTCTCAACCCTAATATCAACTGCGTTTCATTACAACAATTGGATTTATCAAATGGCTAGGATTGGTTCTTTATATGAATCTAGGGCAAAGGGGGGAAAAATACGTGCCTTCTATCTCCCACATTGGGTCTGGGGCTGAAATGGACTATTGGATCAGTGCTGACATCAATTTGGATAAGATACGCTGCTATGTTTGGACAAACTCTGCATTATTGATCTTTGACCATCAAAAAAGGCTTTTCTGATGAAAAAAATGTGTGGCTCCTCCTTGCTTTAAGTTTTAGTGCACCTTCACCCTTGAATGTGAGCTCATCCTAATCGTACAAGATGGTTCAATCATTGTTTGCCATGTGGTAGCCCTTCAAGCCTTCAATGTGCTTATTCTAGGAAACTGTGGTGACCTTGAAAACTAGATTTTGTGCTCTTTGATCCTTCAAATAAACTTTGATGAAGATGAAAATTTTTAGGGCTATGTTTTGAAAGGTCTTCTTTAGGAATATGTAGAAAAAACTCCCATCTGAATCTCCCCTATATAAGTTTGACTACATTTGGAAGTTTGCAAGGTGGCATTAAGGTGTCTAGCAAGCTCTGATAGCCTTGAAACTTTGCACAAATATGTAGCCATGTATGATCTTTAGACATGCCAAACCACATGGCTAACAGAAATTCCTATACAAGATTTTACCTAGGGTCTAAGTGGAAAAATTACATTTTTACAAAATGCACATGGCATATCAATGTGCGCGAAAATCTGTTTTCATGTCAAATTTAGGATATAGAATGATTTTGATAGGATTTACAAGTATATGAGTTTCCATGTCATTTGGTGATAGTGAAATTTTAAGCCTAATTTCCAAAATTTGACCGGCTTTGACCGCTACCTCGATTTGCTTGATTTCTGCCAAACTTTGCATGTAAACTCCCTTTGACATCCTTGACGCATCATCGGCTTCTCAATGAATTTTGGATACCTTTACCAAATGTGTTTTCTGTAGGCCCTCGTGAGTGAGAGAGGAGAGAAAATCTTGATGACAAAGGCATGCACAAAGAAAGGTATGTTCCCCACACAAAGGAACTACATTGGAGATATGCTCTCCAAATTCAAGAGGGAGATTACAAAAGTTGTAGGTACACTTATGGAGGTCAATCTGAAGTTAAGTGCTTATGAAGATGAACTAAATGAAGATATAACTAGCTATCAGAGTCTAGTTGGAAGCTTGAATTATGCTACTCTAAGTAGAGTAGATATATGCTATGGAGTAAGTGTGCTCAGTCAAATCATGCACACTCCAAGGAATCCTTACATGGAAGTAGGGAAGAGAATCCTAAAGTATTTAAAGGGCACAATCAATGAAGGGTTGTACTATCGATATACGTCTAATCTAGATGTTAGACTCTTTTTTTATGTAGATTAGGCAGGCTCTAAAGATGATAGGAGAAGCACATCTGGTTATCTTAATTTTGCAGTTTCAAAGTTGATTTCATGGTCTTCAAAGTAGAAACCCACTATTTCTCTTTTAGCAAGAGAGGTAGAATACAGATGACTTGCAAATGCCACACAAGAAGCTATGTGGATTAGAACCCTATACTTAGATCTAGGGTTGAACACTTCAACTCTACATATATTTGGAGAGAATATTAGTTCATTACATTTTGTTATTAAGACAATCTATCATGCTATGACTAAACCTATGGAAGTTCACTATCATTATGTCAGAGAGAAGATTATGAGTAAGGAGATACAACTCTCTTATGTGTCAACTCATCAACAATGTGCAGATATGATGACAAAGGCATTGGATTGAAGCGAATTGAATAGATTCAAATCAATGATTCGATTGCAAGAGATCATGAAGGAATGAAGACTCAAGCATTTAAGGCTTGAGGGGGAGCTATTGGTGCAATTATCAAGCCCAAATGCTTTGCTATTTATGCATATGCAAACATACATACTTACATGCATACACACAACATACACACACATACATATACACACATAGACACACACACACACGTAGAGAGAGATACACACACATACACACACACACATATATATATGCATATATATATGTGTGTGAATATGCATATATATATATATATATATATATATATATATATATATATATATATATATATATATATATATATATATATATATATATATATATATATGCATATTCACACACACACACACGTAAAGAGACATACACACACATACACATACATGCATACATATGCATACATATTGCATATGCATACTTACATGCATACACAAACATACACACACATATGCTTACATATGCATACATAATGCACAGGCATATGCATAGATACATGCTTACATGCATACACATGCACACACATATACACACAGATTTACACACACATAGACACACACACACACACATACACAGACACACTTACACATGCATACATAGAGACATACACACATAGACACACACACACACACTTACACACATAGACACACACACACACACTTACACACATAGACACACACACATACACTCATAGACACATACAAACTTACACACACACACATAGATACACACACACGTATATAAACACACACATACACACATAGACACATAGAGACTTACACACACACACATTTACACACACATACATACACATGCATATAGACATATATAGAGAGATACACATGTATATACACATGTATATACACACATAGACACACACATATACACACACATACACATACATGCATACATAATGCATATGAATATGCATACATACATACTTACATGCATAAACACACACATACACACACATGCATACGGATTTGCATACATAATGCACATGCATATGCATACATACATGCTTACATGCATACACACACTCACATACACACCTACGTACACATATACACACATATATATATGTACATGTATATGTATTGATTTCTAACCCATTTTGTTTTATATGTACAGGTATTATGGATCTTAGTAGAAAGAGAAAGGTGAAACTCACTCTCATAAAAAGTCTTATGAGAGCAAGAGTTTGGCTTGATACTCTAGGGATCATCATGCATGAGTACTCAGAGATGGCTGATGATGAGCTGGATTATACGATCTAGATGCTTACGGAGCGATCAGAAGAGGACTCTTCTGCGGCTCCACATATAGGAAGACAACTATTTTCTCATAGGTATGTTTTTTTTCACAAATTATTTTAATGATTTTATAACACATATTTTTATTTATTTTTATCTATCTATTTTCAAGACAACTATACCTCCTCTAGATCATGATAGCAGAGCACAAGTGCCTATGAGGACATGCATAGGCACCTTATGACTAGAGTGCCATATAGAGCTAGAGGGGAACATTGTGTACATAGGGAATGGATTGGAGTTCAAGAGAAGAATGCAAGCATTATGCGACTCTTACCTGTGCCTTGTCCACTTACAGTGGAAGTAAGTATAAATTTTACATATACATTGAAATAAATATTTTATGTTTTATTAACATGATTTTTTTATTTTTGTATTGAGCATGATGAGAGGTATAAAAAATACGTATTTAGTTCACTTGAGACAGAGTTTGGGACAGGATGGTCACATAAGTGGTATCTGAAGGAGATGTGGGCACTTATGGCTCATCCTCACGATAATGCATGGTATGCATTGCTTATATATATATATATATATATATATATATATATATATATATATATATATATATATATATATATATATATATATATATATATATATATATATATATATATATATATATATATATATATATGTGCGGATATGAGTATGTGTGTTTATGTATGTATGTATATGAGAGAGAGAGAGAAAAGACTAGAGGTACAAATACACGCATACACACACATATACATCATACATGCATATTTTTACACACACATATAATGAATACACACATAAACACATACACATACTCACATACACATACACATACATAATCATATGTACACACACATAGACTCACATATTTACATGCATATATATATATATATATATAATATAATATAAATTACAGTATATATATCTCATTCTATAGCAATACATAGACACACACACACACACACACACACACACACACACACATATATATATATATATATATATATATATATATATATATATATATATATATATATATATATATATATATATATACTTATATATATATATATATATATATATATATATATATATATATATATATATATATATATATATATACATACATATATATATATATATATATATATATATATATATATATATATATATATATATATATATATATATATATATATATATATATGTATATATATATATATATATGTGTGTGTGTGTGTGTGTGTGTGTGTATACTTATATATCTATATATAAATAAATAAATATATATATATGTATATGTATATATATATATATATATATATATATATATATATATATATATATATATATATATATATATATATATATATATATATATATATATATATATATATATATATATGTATGTATATATATGTATATATATATATCCTAATTTAAAAACCCTATTATAGATATTCTAATTTAGAAATCCTATTTCAAAAATCCTAATTCGAGAACACTAATTTTGATATTGGAGTTTTAAAACCCCTAATTTAGAAACTCTAATTCAACATTTTAGCCATATGATTGAAGTATATGTACACATTGCATCTATTCCTCTGACATCCTACTAGAGAGATGTGTCTCCTCCCAACCTTATGCCACTATATATAGCTACTTGAATCAATGAGGATCATAATATATATAAAGATATACACACATCATCTAGATACACATACATAAATTTAAAATGGAGTAAATAAATTATGCATCACACGTACATGTCTAAATGCACACATAAATATATATACATGCATACATATTTACTTGTACACATTTACACATAGACACATATACATATATACATGTACACATCAAATATACATGCTTACATGCACACATGTATACTTATACATGCATACACAATTATAAACACTTGCATATATTACATGAATACATGAATATTTTACACAAATGCATATGCATATATACATGTATGCATACTAACACATGTATAGATATATCACACACATGCACACACATACATATACATGAAACACATTTATATGCATACCAACACATGTATACATATAATACACATGAATACACATACATATGCATACATACATGAGAAAAATTTGCTCCTCAAAGATAAAGCTATATATAAAATAATTATGCATACCCATGAGCTTCATGTTATAACTTAAAAGAACATGATTTCATCTCTTTAGTAGGATTCATAAATATTCAAGTTGAATAAAGAATCTATTATGTGATATCCATTCAGAAGCTTCAAGTTATTGATCGATAACTAGAGTAGAATTTACTATCTAATATGCTCATATGTTTTCGTTATTGCCATCATTTTGGTAAGACATCAATATAGTCTCATCTTTATTATCCTTATTGATTTCGTTTATTTCTTCTATTGTTAAATCTATGTTCTCATGAGTCACATCATCTATTGATGGATTAATATCGATTTTTGGTAATTCCTCTTCATCATCACTACAATCAACATGTAGAGTATTATCCTCTTCATCAAAAAGATTAGTATCATTATCACGTATAATGATTCTGATTTCTCTTTCAAATGTTGATGTATCATTATCTGATTGTAAATCATCAAGAGGACTTTCTTCGATCTCTCTAACAATAAACTATTCAAACAATGACCTACCTCTAGGTTGAACATGAATGAATTGCCACCAAGGGTGAGCATCTGGGTTTTTATTAAAAAATGCTTGTTCAATATGCCTAGGAAGAATATATGGTTCTTTAGTAGATCACATTACCTTGGAAGAATCAAATGCCCAAAACCTAGATAATCCCTTTCTTAATGTGGAATTACTATCTTTATACTTGGCTCGAAACTAGTCAACCTTCAAAATGACCTATCAAAATATATAAAAACAAAAACCCATTATTAGGTGCTTAAAAAAATAAGTAGCTCTATCATAAAAAATATAAACTTTTCTCTACCTGTTTGAATGTACAAAATGATATTTCCTAGATACCAACAACAATTCCCACGTAACCAAGTTCGCCATCTATAAGGTTCATGTCTTTTGAGCTAGCACGTGATAGTTCTTTGAAAGAAGCAACAATACTATAATCCTCTATTTTTTTACGTAAAGAATCAATGGTTTTGATTCTAATATGCTGTCCAAAAGCCCACATTGTTGGAGAATTCCTCTCCTATCTGCAGCGGAAAGTGTAGAAGACCTTCTCCAGATCAAGACTTTTGCCAATAGTTGAACATTCAAATGAGACCTGGTACCAACTCAAAAACGCAATGAACTTGAAACTTTGGTCACTCAAACTAGACACTTAAAGCTTTCAAATGAGATATCAAACATGTAATTTGGAGTAGCTTTGAGTTGGCAACTCTTTGCCTCAAATTAGGCTACCTATCCACTCAGTTAAGCTGAAAATGGGGCTTCACTAAAAACTAAATAACTCACAATACGTAAAGAATTTGATAAAACTATTCTAGATAAAGGAAGTACTCAAGATACTCTTTCCAACGAATGTTTAAAGTCTAAAATTGGATACATATATTGAGTGATATGACTCTCACAAGTAGACTATCTAGAAATTGATATGCAGCTGGACATAGTCTATGAGAGTGAAGAGAAAAAAATAACTCAAACCAAATGAACTAGCTACAAGGGGACTTACACGCTTTCTTCCTCTATTCTTGAGTGTCCTCGCTTGCCTCTTTTATATCCAAGTGATCAAAAACTCTCATAATGAGTTCAAGAGCTCTTCTCCATAACTTCTCCACTACTTTGGACAACCACTCCTCTTACAGTTTAGTTTTTGGATTTGATTCTCTTTTGATTGATTCTCTTTTGGCCTCCATTACTTGCTCAAGTAAATGCTTCCTTTTTTCATTTTGTATTCTCCTTCTTTTTGAAGAAAATCTTTTTTGCAAAAATATACACGACCTTACTTATTTATTTTTAACACTCCCCCTCAAGCTCACATGTGAGCTTGCACCTTCAATCATATCCTACAAGTTGATGTCATCCTTGAATCTCTTTATCTTAGAAGCATCTAAGGACTTTTTAAACATGTCTGCAACGTGGTCATTAGTTCCAATGAACTTTATATCCACATCCATGCTCAAAACTTTTTCTCGAACATAATGATAGTGCACTTCTATGTGCTTGCTTCGTGCATGAAACATTGGATTGTTTGTCAAGTGAGTGCTATAGGTTTGCTACCTATCATGAACACATAATCTGAATAGGATCTTCTATCTTCCTTCGAACTAGCCCAATCAGCATCACTGAAGCCCTTTACTTGCAATTCTTCATCATATCTATAAAACAAGGCATGATTGACTATGTGCTTCACATATCTTAGAACTCTTTTGGCTGAATTTAAATGTTCACTTGTTGGAGCTTGCATAAATTGAGAAAGAACTCCAACAATATAACAAAAATCTGGTCTTGTGATCGTAGCATAGATGAATGAACCTATAATACTCCCGTATGTAGTTACAACATGTAACTTCTCTCCATCATTTGAGCATAGCGCTCAACCTCTCAATTGGATACCTTGCTCTTGAAGATCTCCTTTCATTTCCTTTTAAATATTTCTTCTTCAACCGGTTCAACTTTACCTTTGGTGTAATCACCTCTTCATACTCTTCTTCACTTGCATTTAAATCAGTATTTTGGGTAGTACTTTGAGCTTCAAATCTTTCATAACCTGATGTTGGTAATGAGGAATGACTCCTTAGTCTCCCCTTCCATGTTGAGCTTTCTCCAAGTGATGTAGAAGCTTATGGGACTGACATTTGAGTGCTTGTTTGCTGAAATTCTTCTTAGACAGCACCTCCATCATCTGCACAATCTTCTTCAAGAATCTTCTCGTTCCCTTTGTCTCCAAACCATGGTCTTAGCTCATCAAATACCACATCTCATGAGACTCGTAGCTCCTTTGTCAGCGGATTGTAGCACCTGTATCCCTTTTGCTCTGATGAATATCCAATGAAAATACATTTTTCTAACTTTGCCTCCATCTTTGTCCTTAGTTCTTCAGGGATGTGAACATAACACACACATCCAAAAACTTTGAGATGTGTAAGGTCAGGTTTCTTACCGAAATAAACCTCCTTGGGAGTTAGATTATGCACTCTACCCGTTGTGCACTTGTTCATCAAATAAACAGCCATACTAGTTGCTTCAACCCAATAGTTTAGTGGCACCTTCATCTCGTTGAGCATGCATCTTGCAACTTTTGTGATATGTCAATTTTTCCTTTCAGCTATTCCATTTTGTTGAGGCATGTACCTACATGTAAATTGTCTCTTGATGCCATTTTCATAAAGAAAATCTGAAAATTCTTTAGAGAAATATTCTCCTTCTCCATCGGACCTCAAGGTCTTTATGTAGCATCATGTTTCCTTTTCTGCTTGTGCTTTAAATCTCTTGAACATGCAGAACACATCTGATTTTTGTTTTATGCAAAACATCCATAGTTTTCTTGAATGATCATCAATAAAAGTGACAAAATATCTATTACCAGCCATCGATGGTTGTTGTGATGGTCCCCATAGATCCGTGTGTATCAAGTCGAGGACATTCCTTTCTTCTTGAATGGTTGTCGAGTTTGCTTTCCTAGTTGGCATGCTTCACAAAACTCATGTAGTCCAATATCATTGAACCTTGGAAGACCTCTTACCACTTCATGGTTGCTCATGTCCTTGAGCTTGGGAATGTTGATATGTCCAAAGCTTTTGTGCCACAAATCAATTTCAACAATCCTCTTGTTTCCACATCACATTTCCATGTGGTTGTTGAATGCCCAAAGTGAACATCCTTCCTTCTTTCCTTCCTTGAGCAATGACCTTGAATCCTTCTTTTGGATTCTTTATAAAGCAGCCTTTTTCATTGAAGATAACATGATATCCTTTCTCTACCATTTGTCCTACTGAAATCAAATTCTTTGGAATAGTAGGAACATGAAGAACATCATCCAATACCTTCTTATCTCCAAGCTTGATATCTCCAACATGCTCAATTGCGTGTTGAGTTTCATCACCGGTCTCCATACATCGTTTTCCATTTGGAGCTTGTAGCTTTGTGGATAAATCTCCTTTGCATGTCATATGGTTGCTGCAACCTGAATCTATGAACCATTTTTTATCATGACTTCTCGAGTTGTTGTAGTCATGCTGCATGGCAAGCATGGTTTTCTTGTCTCCTTCACTTGATGTACTCGCATAGTTATTTTGGCTCCTTTGGTTGCCCCCATTCAACCTTCCATTCTTTTGCAAACAATCATTTGCATAATGCCTTAGTTTACCACAATGATAACATGTTATACCTTTATGAGGATTGTATGAACCTCAACCTCTTCCTCTATTTCTTTGTTGACCTCTTCCATGTGTGTTGTCATTTGAGTTGTCCTTGTTGTCTTCTGAGTTGTGTTGGCTAAAATTTGTGTTGTTGTATCTTCTTCCTCTTCCTCTCGAGCCTCCTCTTGAGTTCCTTCCTCTACCTTGTCCTGCATATAACATTTGACTATGGTTGTCGTTACCTTTGTTTCCTTCTCCTTGTTGAGCAACCTCTTCAGCCACAAGATTTGGTATAATCTCCTGGAATGATGGTAGAGGGTCTCTATAAAGAATGTTTGTGATGAGGGGCTTGCACTTTTCTTCACTCATCGAGCCATTCAAGGCTATTTGGACGATATCTTCTTCTTCTATCTTGCATCCAACTAATGCTAGCAGATCTTGAAGCTCCTTGATCCTCAATGTATACTCACTTATGCTTTGATTTGAGCTTTTCTTCATGTTGTTGAGCTCCTTGTTGAGTTGCATCCTCCGAGACCTTTTTGAGGTAGCATACACCTTCTCCAAAGGTTCCCAAACCTCCTTGGCTATTTCTAAGCTTTGCACATGACCAATCATAGTGTTAGAAATAACTTGTGAAATGATGAACATCACCCTTCGATTCCTCTCTTCCCAATAAGCAAATTGTGTCATTTGTGCTGGAGTAATGTTGGGATCTTGAAGCTCCACCAGTTGTGGATAATCTCCAGTAACTAGACTCCATAAACCTTTACCTTTGAGGTAATTTATCATTCTATACCTCCAAGGCTGAAAATTGTCTTTGTCTACCTTCTCAACTTGTTGTCCTAAATCAGCCATTGAAACCTTCTAAGATTGAAGTTTACCTCAAGTATGTTGTGGTGCTCTTCCTTGACTTTACTTGAAGTTTACCTCAAGTATGTTGTGGTGCTCTTCCTTGATTTGTATCTTCTCATTTGCTTCACTTTAGTTCCAATGCTTTGCCTCTTCAAACTCCAATGCTCTGATACCAATTTTTGGAGAATTCCTCTCCTATTCGCAGCGGAAAGTGTAGAGGACCTTCTTAGGATCAAGACTTTTGCCAACAGCTAAACCTTAAAATGAAAACATGTACCAATTAAAAAACCCAATGACTTGAAACTTTCATCACTCAAACTAGACACTTAGAGCTTTCAAATGAGCTATCAAACATTCAATTTGGAGTAGTTTTGGGTAGGCAACTTGTTTTCTCAAAATAGGCTACCTGCCCACTCAGTTAAGCTGAAAAGTAGACCACTAAAAACTGAATAACTCATACAGCATAAAGAATTTGATAAAAATCTTCTAGAAAGAGCAAGCACTTAAGATAGATTTCCAAAGAATTTATAAATTCTAAAAGTGGATACATATATTGAGAGATATGACTCTCACAAGTAGACTACCCAGAAACTGGTATGCGGCTGGACATAGTCTATGAGAGTGAAGAGAACGAAATGACTCAAACCAAATGAACTATCTACAAGAGGAAATCCACACCTTCTTCCTCTATTCTTGAGTGTCCTCCCTTGCCTTGTTTATAGCCAAGTGACAAAAAACTCTCATGATGAGTTTGAGAGCTCTTCTCCATAACTTCTCCACTACTTTGTACAACCACTCCTCCTACAATTTAGTTTTGGATTTGATTCTCTTTTGGCCTCCATTACTTGCGGAAGTAAATGCTTCCATTTTTCATTTTCTATTTTCCTTCTTTTTGAAGAAAATCTTTTTCGCAAAAATATATATGACCTTAGTTATTTATTTTTAACACACATATTAGTGAACGTTGTCGGGAAGTTGCGGACATAAGGCTGGTGGATCAGTCAGCCACTAAATCCCTCGGCACACGCACGGTGCTTGGAGCAAGCTCAGGTTTTAATGGACCTCAAAGAAGCCTCGACGAACCAATTAAACTCAGCAATGTGTTATCTTTTATTGCCGTTATAATTGATATCATGTATGTATTTCTAAGAATTGTTTTTAAGAACCAAAACAATGAAGTTCCAACTTTATCTAACAATGATCATATGTAATCGTAAGGAAAAGGGTTGAATTCGAATTCTTAACTCCAAGCCAATTAGAACAACTTATATGAAACAAAGTCATTTTTAATAATTCAAAACAAGATGGTTATTTTAGTATGCTCTAATGATCGAATACATTAATGTTGTCAAAATTAAATAACTCTTCTCGGCAAAACATGCATATGGAGAGAAACAACTAAGTAATTGCAATACTCACTAAAGAAGTCTAATTTCCGAACGATCAACATATAGCATATAGCTTACATATAGATTAAATCACTCTTGTCGGCAAAACATATATGGAGAGAAACAACTAAGTAATTGCAATACTCACTAAAGAAGTCTAATTTCCGAACGATCAACATATAGCATATAGCTTCCATCGACTCATGTTTTTTTTTTTTTCACCAATGATTACGAAGTTAAATGCACAAAGTTCATTATGTCACGAATTTTGGCTTCAATTCGTCACAAAATTTCATTCATAATGCATATCATAGGCAACCATCTCTTATGAATACTTGGCATTACTATTCCAGCGATCCCTCTGCTTGGCAAGAACTATGTTTTGAGATATGATGATGAATCACAGAGCATAATACAAACGAGCAATGGAAAATTTCAAGGTGATGATGCTAAAACTGCCAATCTTCATAAACTTTTTCCTCTGCTCACACAGAAGTGAAGAAGCCCTTGTACTATGACACATCTCCCCCTTTCAGACCTCTAGCATGCAGCTATAATTTCTGCTGCCAGAGATTGTCCCTTCCATCAGCGTCAAATCGTCATCCTCAATTCATCTGCGCTAAATGTTTTGCAACACATATCTAATTAAACTATAATTAACTTCTGTGAATTGTTAGAAAAGACATCGATTGGCCTCGGTGAATCAGAAAGATAGCAACGTTGGAGTTTATACAGAGGTTGTTGATCGAATCTTTTCCGTCGCAACTAAGCATCATTCGATGTCAGCTTTTTCGTACCTTCAAGTTGATGCCAGAGTTAAGCTTCAATCTGGACGTGTGACGTTGTCAAAGCGGCATTAGATCATATGCACGCCATCTCTCCCTGCTTGATTCTCATTCCGAATAATGTACCCACTAGAGCGTCAGATTCGGAGCAGCAATATAAAGCAACCACTTCTCTGTAGCAATCCTCCTCTCTCCCAATTGTCTGCCCAATCCCCCTCGTGTGTTGGCCTCCGTAGCTGAGTCTCTCAATCGCTGAAGCACAAGGTTTCCGCGTACTCCACCTTCCGAACTTCAGCAAGAGCCTCTTTCCTCTCACAAAAATTGCTGCCTGAAATAAAACATGAAGTAGCCTGCAAAAAAAAAACATTCGGGGCCAATATGGAGCAAAGCCCACATTTTTATACACACATAGATCATGTTTTTACCACTCTTTTGGATTTACTTTATTTCCTCATCCATCATTTAGCCCACACTTAATCACCACTCTTTTCATTTACCTTTAACTACTTTAATTACACTTAATTTCTACTCCTCTCTTTTCTGTCAACTAACTTTTTCACTTTAAGTGCATCTTCCTTTCAGACCACTCCTTAATTCACTTTAGTTACACATCTTATATAAACCATTCTTTCTCCTAACACTCATATAGACCATTAGTTAATTATCCACTTCATTTTCTTTTTAATTCTATTTACCCTAAATTTCTCAATTAAATAAATCATTTTAAATTAAGCTTAGGTTAAGCTTTTAATTAATTAGAACCTTAGTATTTAAATGCACACATATGATTAAAGTAATTATTAATAGCATAGTTTAATTTTTAATACATAAATATTTAATGTATAGATTAATGTATTTGAATAACAACTATTCTAGCCCTTGAAACATACAAAAATCCTAAAAAACCTATTAAAACCCTTCAAAAACCCATGAAAACCCTTTAAAACTCTTCTGAACCCTATCATTAATCCATTAGAATCTTTTGAGACCCTTTGGATTAACTCAACTGACATAAAATCATATCAACTTATGAAATCCTAGGGTTAAATACCCATGATTCTTGAATGTATAAATAAAACAACTCATTAAATGTGAAATTAGAGTAAACCCTAATATGAACATGTATTCTTTATCATTTCTTGTACCTACAAACACTTCAAAAGTAGTTAATTCAATCCAGAACAACTAATCAACAGTGATATAAAAGGTTAGAATTCACCAATTAAGTTAATTTTATTTTATCTGGTCATCAACTGGAAAGTTGAAAACTTTCCGACATTCGCCCCGGCCAAACCTACACATCGTCCTCGATGGGCCAACCTGCAGATCATAGAAAGCAATATCAAATTCTTTTGAAACTTATTCATGACTCAAATTCAAATTGTCTATATAAAAATGCTTCTATCATTAGTACATCTTCTGATAGAAAAGAAAACTTATAAAATTATGTAAGCTTGAATTTCAACCTTTTCGTTCAATGCATGAATTGGAAACAGGTTTTAGAAAGAATTTATAGAAGTCATTCAAATAGTGTTCGTACTAACTCTTCTATTAACTCTGTTCATAAGTAAAGCATATGTTATATAGGCCTTCTACCCTCATCTCCTAACCATTTGCCATTAAGATACAAAAAACTAACTCCCGTCTAGCATACATCCGCCTTATATAGCCCGCTTTTCAATTCAGAAGTGATTTCAAGACCACAACTGATTTATTGAAATCATTTGATTTTTCTTTCATCTCATTTTTCATCATAATTTTTCTTTTTGTCATTTTTCCTCTTTTCATATGCAGCAACCATTAATGTACTGCTTTCAATTTTTCTTCGCAACTTTTTTGATGAAGGGGAAAGGCTTAACCCCTAATCAGAGCGAAGGATCTAGAGGTAAGCTAAAGCAGGAACTAGGATCTCTTTTGCCAAATGGGTCAGATTTAAGGAAGCTTACCTATATAAAACAAGTCTACTTCTACTAGGAGTTGCAAGTTAAGGGTTCCTTCAACTATTCATATGACAGCCATAGGTCTCTAATCCCTATCTTCACTTCAAGCACATCCCTACTTCAGTGTAAAATCTACTTTTCATAATTTTAAGAGGTTTCTTAACCTATCTGAAGAATGTACAATTCTAATTATGATAATGCATGAACTTTCATAATAAATTAAAACATAAATCCGGTTTAGAACTTTTTCACCTGATCTATATTGACTCCATCTTCAGCATCGCCTTTCATCCAAATATCGCTTTGATTGCTTAAATTTTAAACTGCATGTACTATCTTCAATCTCCTGCGCTTCATCTTTATCATAAATCAGTCTTTAATTAATTGGTTCAAAAATGAAACTAAAAGGTTATTTATAATCTATTCTTGATGAAAATTTTGGTTCATCAATCAGCTCCCAATCTTCTTGCTAATCCTGAAAAATAACTCAACTCAAAAATCTTGTGAGAAACATAATTATTAGCAAACTTATACAAAAGGTAGCAATCCAAGATAATACTTCTCGATAGTCCATCTGTAAAAACCAAAGCAATATTAAATCAAACTTTGTGGCTTTCATGATATTCCACTGAAATATTAAATCCTCCATTCTCGCTTGTCCTACATCAAAGCACTCAAAATTTTGATTAGAAAAACCAATATGAACATCATTAATACAAAACAAGTGTTCATTTATATTGAAACCCTTCAATTCATATTTTTCAAATGTATAAATATCATTGTTTATAATTTTCTCATATTGTTCTTCCTTATATGAAGAATCAATGTGAGTAATAATTTTAGGAGAAGCTATTGTGATGAGTGGGATTTCTTTACCACTTACATCACTCACTTCTTCAATAAATAATTTGGGAAGACTTTTAGAAGAATCAAACAAAGGTTTCTCATGTTCACACTCATGTTTGTTTAATGTTTTGTGTTCTGAAATTGGAATTTGATTTTCATCATTCATCATTGGTGTAGCATCATCTAATTCATTGTTTGTAATTTCAAATTTGTTTTCTTCATTTATCTTTTGAGAAGTACAATCTAAATCGTTGCTTTTAGAAAGAGGAAAATATTTGAGGTTTTGGCGTTCATATCTAAGAGCAAGTCGATGAACTTGCTTTTGCACATATGTCCAATCATTGGTCAGGCCATTTGAGGTATTGTGTTCTTCTAAAAGAGGCTCTAGGTCTTTTCGAATTGAGTAATCAAGAATAGTTAAAAAATTTATAACTTTATAAGGCTCAAGATAAACTTGTTCTTGCTCAGGTAAGTCGATAAATTGTTCTTCAAACTCTTGAAAACTCTCAATTAAGTTCTCTTTTGGTCTAGATGTATTTACCCAAGCTTGAAACATTTCATGATTTCTTTTTGTTGAATCCTCGAAACAAAATTCTTGTCGCAATTGGGTCTTAAAAATATCCCAAGGTATAGTGGACGAGCCCAACCTAAGGCTTATTCTATCTCGGGTATCTCCATGTGATGTACGCCTAAAGGTGGAAACCCAACTATCCCTAGGTATGCCATATTGATACGCTAAATTTTCATACTCCTTGATATACCTAGTAACATCTTTACCACAAAACTCTTTCTTCTCTATTTTAAGGTCATCAATCAATTTCCATACTCTTTTTTCTATGAGGTAAGGGTCCATGATGAAAGCTCTATCTATTAATCACTCAAAACTATGTCACAAGGTATATATATACTAG
Source organism: Ceratopteris richardii (assembly GCA_020310875.1). Taxonomy (NCBI): domain Eukaryota; kingdom Viridiplantae; phylum Streptophyta; class Polypodiopsida; order Polypodiales; family Pteridaceae; genus Ceratopteris; species Ceratopteris richardii. The sequence continues at coordinate 152,439,301 of CM035413.1, forward strand.
ACACATATTCTTTGCCGCTTTCTCACGTCGGGTTCACCAAATTGTCGGGAAGTTGCGGACACAATGTTGGTGGATCAGTCAGCCACTAAATCCCTCGGCACACGTAGGGTGCTTAGAGCAAGCTCAGGTTTTAATGGACCTCAAAGAAGCCTCGACGAACCAATTAAACTCAGCAATGTGTTATCTTTTATTGCCGTTATAATTGATATCATGTATGTATTTCTAAGAATTGTTTTTAAGAACCAAAACAATGAAGTTCCAACTTTATCTAACAATGATCATATGTAATCGTAAGGAAAAGGGTTGAATTCGAATTCTTAACTCCAAGCCAATTAGAACAACTTATATGAAACAAAGTCATTTTTAATAATTCAAAACAAGATGGTTATTTTAGTATGCTCTAATGATCGAATACATTAATGTTGTCAAAATTAAATAACTCTTGTCGGCAAAACATACATATGGAGAGAAACAACTAAGTAATTGCAATACTCACTAAAGAAGTCTAATTTCCGAACGATCAACATATAGCATATAGCTTACATATAGATTAAATCACTCTTGTCGGCAAAACATACATATGGAGAGAAACAACTAAGTAATTGCAATACTCACTAAAGAAGTCTAATTTCCGAACGATCAACATATAGCATATAGCTTCCATCGACTCATGTTTTTTTTTTTTTCACCAATGATTACGAAGTTAAATGCACAAAGTTCATTATGTCACGAATTTTGACTTCAATTCGTCACAAAATTTCATTCATAATGCATATCATAGGCAACCATCTCTTATGAATACTTGGCATTACTATTCCAGCGATCCCTCTGCTTGGCAAGAACTATGTTTTGAGATATGATGATGAATCACAGAGCATAATACAAACGAGCAATGGAAAATTTTAGGGTGATGATGCTAAAACTGCGGATCTTCATAAACTTTTTCCTCTGCTCACACAGAAGTGAAGAAGCCCTTGTACTATGACACATCTCCCCCTTTCAGACCTCTAGCATGCAGCTATAATTTCTGCTGCCAGAGATTGTCCCTTCCATCAGCGTCAAATCGTCATCCTCAATTCATGTGCGCTAAATGTTTTGCAACACATATCTAATTAAACTATAATTAACTTCTGTGAATTGTTAGAAAAGACATCGATTGGCCTCGGTGAATCAGAAAGATAGCAACGTTGGAGTTTATACAGAGGTTGTTGATCGAATCTTTTCCGTTGCAACTAATCATCATTCGATGTCAGCTTTTTTGTACCTTCAAGTTGATGCCAGAGTTAAGCTTCAATCTGAACGTGTGACATTGTCAAAGCGGCATCAGATCATATGCGCGCCATCTCTCTCTGCTTGATTCTCATTCCGAATAATGTACCCACTAGAGCGTCAGATTCGGAGCAACAATATAAAGCAAATTGTCGAATGGTGTCCATGGCAAAGCTGTACAAAACCCGAAGGTTGAACTTTGATCCATCAAAGATGCATGATGACATCTGTTAGAACGAGCATGACAGAGAAGCACAGCGTTGGTAGCATAGTTATCGAGAGGATCTCTGCCAGAGAGCTCCGGATGAAATCTGCTCCCCCGCTCCTTTTTCTACAGCGAGAATCCGCCTCCCTTTCCTCTAATCTGCGCCTCTCCCTCCTCGTGCTCTCCCTCCTCGTGCTCCCTGCATTACTTC